>VWZQ01004964.1:298645-347397 GCA_013397015.1 Myiagra hebetior | reverse complement strand
CCGGCAGAGCCCGGCCTGGCCCGTCCACCCCCCACCAGTTACCTGTTCGGCTGCCGGAAGCAAGAGAGGCTTCCTGGGCTTTTTTCCCTTCTTAAAATGTTAGTCACAGAGGCGTGTCTAGCTCTCTAAGTGGTTTAGAAAGTTGTCAATATTCGACCTGGCCAGTTGATTGGTTCTATTTGGGTCCAGAGGAAGCTGCAAGTACCTTCCTACAAGGAATCACTTCCTAGCAGATGCAGCCTTTTACAACTACAATTCCCAGACACTCCAAATAACGACACCAGGAAGAGGGCGCCAATGGGAGAGCTCTGGGGGAGGGACCCAAACCGAGACAGGTCATTCCCAACACAATATATGTTCACCGGCCACCACATACAGCTATTTGTCATTTGGCTTCTTTTCATGACCTTCTGCTCTGATTGTAGTAAGAGGCAGTTACAGACCAACATCCAACACTTCAAAATATGTATTCACATTGGTGCACACTTATTATAATAATAAATGACACTGTTTAACCTCTAGCTGAAGAATGAAAAGTGCTTTGCAAAGTATCAAAGTGTGATGCAGATTCTTGACCGAAACAGCTCATCTATTACTGAAAGTCAGATACTTCTTAATTGGATAGTAACAGCATTTTAAAATGTACTCTGTCCTTACAGGAAATTTGAGGAGATAAAAGATAAAGCCAGTTCAAATTATATTACCTCTTTGTGAGGCAAACATCTGAAAATGGCCAAGAAAAAACATGCAGATTTCTTTCTTCTAAATCTTATGGAGTTACAACGAGCTAGTGGGAAAAGAATGTGCAAGAAGAAAATAACATTCAATAAAATAAGAGATGTAATTCATACTGATACAGACTAAATTATCCTTGAGCCATCTACAGTAGCTCTCTCAAAATATAAAACATACAATTATGAAAAAATTAATACAGAAAAAACATAAGAAAGGGAGTTATTTTTGAAATACTGAGCAAGAAAAAAAAAGTAAAACAATTTGTATATGACTGGTGTAATTTAAGAAAAAGGCTATAATGTTATTCTGCCTTCTGAAGTCTTGAGCTGAAGTTCAAAACTATTTTATTCATTATTATCCTTTTTCTGTGTTCATTTTTTCTCTCTGTTTTCTGTGGAATTTGAAAGTCGACATGGTTTCTATTTAATTAGTGGTAGAATCCTATCTGCAGATCTGCTTAGTGTCCATGGCCTTATTGATACAGGAATGACATAAGTTCATTTCCCTTATGACTCCTGAAACCTAAATTGTGTAGGACTTCCAAAGCTCTTTAAGACATTTCTTTCTCAAAGTTGCACTATAAAGTGATCTACACATTTGTACAAAACATATCAAATGAAAATCTGGACAAAATGGACTTTGGAATGTAGAGCAGGTTCTGACAAGTCAGATGGAGTTTGAAACTGGCACCATAGAGCATTATGAAGAGCAGTTTTTATGCTTTTCATATAGTAAGATCAAAAATAGGTAAAATCATTAGTTTCCTGATTCTTGGATTCTCTGTGCATTTTACATTATTTCCTTTAAATGATGGAATGATGGAATTATCTAATGAGCCTTAATAGTAATCAAAACATTTTAATGCACAGTGGAAGAAGTAGATGTTCAAAATAGCTTTGTCCCTGTTAATCAGAGTATGTACCCCTAAAAAAACCCCATCAATTTAAAGATGCTAAAATATGCTAAAAATGAGCATAGTCGTTTTTCAGGATGATCAAGAGAGAGATTTATTTCATACTACATCAAATTGAATAAAGTTATGATAAGAAACACACACAATAGAATTTCTAGGGGGGAAAAAAAGGAAGCAGGCTGCTCCTGGCATTTGAAATTAAATTCTACATCTCATACATATTTACGTCTCTGCAGCTAGCCTAGGGCATTAGTTGTTGTCCACCTACTATACCAATAATTGTTAACATTTTGAAAAAAGAAAGATTATTCCTGAGTAGAGAAAACTGAATGGGATGAACAGAGATGTTTAAACCTGTAAAAAAAAAAAAAAAAAAAGAAGAAGAAGAAAGCTGCTTTCAGAATGCAAAAATGAAGAGATTACCTATGTGCAAAATACACATTTAAAATAAACTACTGGGAAAGAGGCGTGACGTTCAGTGATAACCAGGAAACTGATTTCTTGAACAGTAAAAAGAAGTGGTTAAGCTTCATCTGATTCATTTTCTTTTTAAATTCTTTCTGAAAGGGAAATTCTAATGAACTTCAGGTTTAACTATTGTTATGTCAGCATTGCATTAACAGAGGAGATACAATGAAAGGGCAAGCTTCTAAATACGGAGAGGTTAAACCCAAAATTTACTGTCAAGATCATCAAGTCTGAACTCTTGAGCTAAATGTAATCTACAATTTTAGTCAAGTTAAATATGGTAGGAGTATGTTGTGAGTTTGGATTTCAATTCATGTTAAGAACGAGATTTTAATGACCTCTTACTTTTGCTTATTTGAATAAATGCTAAAAATGCAGATGTCTAAACAACATTTTGACACTTTCTCAAAATGCTATTCTAAGCCCTCTAGATAAAAATGCCACACCCTATTACTCTCAGACCTATTAATGGGCAGAAAGCAAAGAGATATTAAATATAAAGAACAATAATTATTGTTAATATTCTACATTGCCTTTGCCTGGCAAAGTTCTGGCAGCAGAGAGAGGAGGAGCTCTGCAGGGGTGGCCTATGGGAAAGGAAAGCAGGAGCTGCCACCACATTGGACAGAGCCAGATCAAGACTGTTCCAAGATGGACCTGTTACTGGCCAAAACTAAGACCATCAGAGAGGCTGTGGTGGAGTAATTCTTGAAGTACTGCAGCCTGTGGAAAGGACCCATGTTGGAACTGTTTGTGAACTGTATCCTATCAGGGGAACCTCAAGCTTGAGCAGAGGTACAATGTGAGGAATAAGGAACAGCAGACATGAAGTGTTTCATAACATGACTACAACCACACTCCTCCATCTTATTCTTCTCACAGGCAGAATAATTGGGAACAAAAGAAGTAAAGATGAACCTCAGAAGATGTGGTGGGAGTTGGGAGGAGAAGCTGTTTTTATTGTTTCTGCTTTTTACTATCTTAGTCTGTTTTTAATTGGCAATTGATCTTCCACAAGTTGGATCTCTGATGGCCGTGATGACAACTGGTGAGCTATCTTCTTGTACTACAAAAATTGTTAAGCACACAAAATTCCTAGTACCTTTTGCTGGTGTTGTGCTTATCCTTATCCTTCCATTGCTCTTTTGACTCTAGAGGTCCATGTTATCAGTCTGATGGTGGTTGCAGGGTATGACAACATTTAACACTCAAAAGGAAAAGTACAATGTTTAGTTTATTTTCCTTCTTCACTCTAGGATCTGCTTGGGGTTATTTTAATATATTTTCTTTTTTACCTCTGGGTATTTTCAATTGGTCTGCAAGTTATATCTGATTTCACCATGTAAGTACTTTCTATGTGTGTTAAAAACCATGTTCGTGTTCTGCTTCTTACCCCTAAAAACAATTTAGTCCACCTTCAGATCTGTATTTCTTTGGCTGACCATTTTAGTGCTGTTCATAGATGTCAAGTCTCTTTATCCATGACACAGTGTAGAACTCACTTAATCATAGCTGAAGAATAATTAAAAATCAAAGTGAATTTTTAATTAAATTTTAATCAGCAGTTATACGACTGCTGAAGACCGGAGAGCTAAGCACTGCAGCATAGAAACCTAAAATATTTGTAAGAGTTTTTCTCTCAGTTTACTTGCACTTATACTCCTGCAGTGTTCAAAAATAGCCTCAGGAAGGTCTGTCAGGTATTAACAGGTGACAACATTTGTACTGCAGTAAATGCACTTTGAATTTCTATCTAATTTTGCTGTCACACATTAGCAACAGCTGACAAAATCAGGATGGGAAAATAGCATAGGGAAACACACCAGAATATAGCTCAGCCTGACTCATCAAACATACAAAGAAACCAGTTATTTCTAGACTGATATCTGCCATAAATTGTGACAGCAAACATGTGATCCATTTTTAGTAAAATATACAACTGTAGGAGAAGAAAAAAAGATGCTAATCGCTAGGAACCCTACCAACAAGGGGATATCACTGTTTCTCAGGCAGATATACATTTGACATGTCACTAATTACTTTTGGGTTATAGGAGGAACAGTGATAAAAAGAAACACAAAAAGCCAAAGCCCCCTAAAGATGTGCTAAGGAATTTTTTTATCTGTCTTTTTTTTAACTATGTCTCCCAGGGAAAGGAAATCCATACACAGTAATAGTTAAGAAAAGGAAAACCTACAAACAGTATAGCTCTAAAAGTCAAGCCTCTTATCCTGTTCTAATATGAAAAATCCATCTAATTAACTATTTAATTGAGTTTAACAAGATTGTTTATAGTTAATCCTAAATGCACTAATAGGAAACCTAGGGCCTACATTCAATGTTTTTTTGCTCCCTTTGGATGTTACTCATAATTACAGTTTGCTCTTTAATTATTATTCTTCATGTATTCAATTTATGATTAATACCAAAAGCTTGCCCTGGAGGCTGAAAGTGCTGAGGTGGACACTCGTGATTCAGCAGAGAACAATTCCTTCAGCAATGTGCATCTACTCAGAAGCAGGCAAAAATCAACTTTCCACTCAAATCAAGACATTCAGAGCTCAAGACAAGGGAATACACTGCAGCAAGAGAACAACCTCTGATAACTCTCTAGGGAAAGGATATTAAAGAAATAAATCTATAACTCTTAAACAAACACTTTTGTACTTTTATTGAAGAAAAGTGTGTTGTGTTGGTAGTTAGAACAGTTTTATCTATCTATTGCATTTATTATGCAGTCACATGGTACCTGATTTTTGTTTCTTCTCTTCTGCTGCTCTGTTTTCCCCTACTTAGATGTATGATGCAATACTGCAAATCTGGATGCCCTTTCTTTGTAGCTTTTATGAAAAGTAATTTAAAAATGAAAATTAGTTGAAAATGTTCTCAAGGAACAAGATAAGGGTTTTATTAAACTCTTCTACATTTTTTGATGCAGAATATGAAGGAACTATGTATGGTCCATATTTCTGCTACAGAAATATGTTGTTTCTGCACAGCATTGCCTTTGATATCAAGAACTTGTACAAGACTGATCACACCGGCTGTTTTGGATTTTTCCTTTAAAAAATTCTTAATGGTCTTCTGGGGTGGGAATATGGACAAATAGTTCTAGGAGTACTAGTGTTAGAAAGGATCTAGTAAGCACAAAGCAAGGTAGAATAGGGCCATACAGCTGAGCAGCTGAAAATTATCCAGGTCTTGAAAGCAGCCTAGCCTAGAGAAAATTGCATATCCTGGCTCATCCAAAAAGAAATAATCTTGAAATGTATGAAATGTTATTTCCTGCTGAAAGTTACTGAAAAAAAAACCTTTGTCCATTTGGAATTCATGGATTGATATTCATTGAAAGGTACTTGCAGGCAACAGTCACAAGCAAGCTTTGCAGAACTTTTCCATGTATCTTGACGTCACTATCTGTATAAAATATTTGGGTCAAAATTCTGAAGGCTCCAAGGTCTCACTCTCCCTGTCTCATCATTAACCTAACCATTATTCCTATATAGCTCAGTCCATTTGCTGAAAATGAAGGTGTCTTGTCTTTGTCCATGTTACTTCACGTTCGATTCAAAACATTGACTGAAATACCGTAAGTAAAATTTTGAAGCCACCTATATGAATGAGTTTTCTGATTTGTATCAAGAGGCCCTATTTATATGAATGAGTTTTCTGATTTGTATCAAGAGGCCCTATTTGACACTAATGGGATGTCTATAAGCAGCATACATATACATATATGTACATATATCTATAGTTCAAACAGCGGAAATGAAATGTGCAACATACAGATAAGACTGATAGATGAGATATAGATACATAGATAGATACATAGATATAGACAGATAGGTAGAATTATTCCTCTGAGACTTTCCATGCAGCAATCTACAGCAGAACTACATTGGTTTTACTGAAAACTTAAGGAGAGCAACGACATTATGAAATTATTTGTAACAACATTCCCAGCTCATAGAAAAGCCTGAATCCAGAATTACTGCATGACATGAAGACATTTAAGTCTGACAGCTTTACAGTTTAGGTTGAGATCACGTGTGTCACCTCTTAATTCATCAGAATCATCTCGCTTTAAGTCTTCAAAGACAAAAAATCTAAGAATAATTATTGTGGTAGACCTGGATATGAAACTGCATATATTGGGTGACAAATACAAGAATCATGCTTTTAAAATTAGATACACATTGCATATATAAAGTATAGTCAAAAATAATTCCTTTCCTTTTTTTTTTTTTTCCCATGTATTTTCTTCATTTTTGGTATTTGTATGTGAATTTGGTAGCTTATCACTTCCTCAAGGATTCTTTCCAACCAAATGTCTGTCACTGCTGAAACTGAACACTCGAAGTGCTGCCATTAAGTCACAAGAATCAATATTCATTGAGAGCTATTTAAGTATTCTAGAGGAGTATTTTTATATCAGACAGACTGTAGGGTATTTATGATTTGTATAGTTTTAAATGGAAGGGTAAAAAAAAGTGTAACTGGTAGTATAGATGTTTCTCACTCTTGATATCAGAGCTATGATACTTGGTATCCAGTAGTGGATATATTTCAGGGAGGAACTTTGTTTCCTTTAGTCCACACTGAGCTGCTAGTTAAAGGAATCCATAGAAAATTCCCCCCAAGGCAGGAATATTTCTCAGAGGGAATGGCCATGAAATGTAGCTTTCATAAAGTGCTATGAAATTTAAGCTCAGCTGTGGCTCCCCTTTGTCCTATTTGTCAATATTGAACTCAAACAGTAAATCAATTTCTTTTTGATGCTAATTAAATAATAATTTTTCTGTACTTAGTAAGTTATTTTCTTTTTTTTTTTTTTTTATTTGCACTATTATCTTAGCAGGAAGGTGGGCCTCAAAATCATTTTTTCTCATACTAAATATTTCTACAGCTACTAAAAGCTAATGTACTATGAACCATCTCTCAGTAAAAGATGAATTAAAAGCATGGGAAAATCTGTCTTCAGAATTATTACTCAATCCTGATTTGGAGAGACGAACTCTATGAGATTAGACAATAGAAACTTTTTTTGCAAGCAATTGGTCTTTGGGCCAGCTGAATAATAACATTCTATATGAACTTGTACTGGCTTGTAAAGCAGATTGTAAGGCTCACTTGGACGCTGAAGGGTTTTCTCTGTGTGGCCCAAAAATTAGCTTTAAGAATAGCATATGGATCATATGAATCTATAAAATACCTATAACTTAGTATACTGGTTTAAGAATGAAGTATATGATTGAGTTGTAGCAATCCTAAATGAGGAATATAATAAAAATTCTGGGAAATAAATAAGGGTTACAAAATAAGGAACCCTTTTTACACTTATATCTTCATTATTCTTCCCAATATTTTAAATTATTTTCAGAATTGGGAAAAACTTTTAAAAATATTTTTGATATAAATAAAATTATTGTCTCTCCAAGAAGAGACATTTAAAAATCTCAGGTAATATATGATGTCATACACTGTGCTAAATAATCAGAATGAAGAAAGCGATTTGTAAGAATTATTTTAGTGCATGTTTTTGCTTGGTTTCTTTTTTTCTAAACTACCAATATCAGAGTTTTGTTCTCAAACATTCAAGGTTCATAGCATGGAAAATCAGCATAAAAACAAACATAACAACTGGGAAAAGTTAAGGTCAAAAAATCATTCAAAATGAGAGCCCTCTATGCTTAGAATACTACATCATGTCCAGGGAATAATAATGCCTAACCATTTAAGTGCTTCAACAATTACTTCTATTTAAGTTAGTGAGTCTCATTTGCCTTTTCTATATAGAATTAAACTTTCAGGTGTTTGAAGACGAAAGAAGTATAGTTTTGCTGAAGGGAATATAGGCATTTGAATTTTCAGCCAGAAAAAAAAACAACCATTGGGTGTGGCCAACTATGTTCTGAAATAGGACAGAAGAAAAGACCAGAAGAGGCATGAAAGACTTCCAAATCTTTTTCTCTTTTATTATTTCAGGTATTTGCATTATGTTTATTGAGCAGCCAACATTTATATTTCTCTTCTTTGCAATTTTATTTTTAAAAGGCTTTGCTATATTGTAAAGTTTGTTATAAACGAGGTTTCTATGAAATTTCTCATAGTTTTCTTCCTTAATGACTCAGCTTTGCCTCAGTCTCTTCCACATATAATTAAAAAAGTTTAAATACAGGAATAAGCACACAACATATATGTAGTAGGATGACAAGAAAAAACCAAAATATACTATAAATTTCCTGTCTTTGCAATATAAGCAATCAAGAATACATTAGATTTTTTTAAAAAGTAGCTCTAGTTCTTTAAGTATTTTAAAAAAGTAGCTAAAGTTCTTTAAATATTTTAATGCACCTGAAAATTTTTGACAATTAATATATTAGAAAACAAAAATGGAAAATTAAAAGGCAAAATTCACATGTCAGAAAAATATCAAGAAAAAATGCAGATGATAGTAGAATATCAACAGGGTTCCGTTGGTAACATGGAGAAGTGGATAAGCTGTGATAGTATTCCAGTAATTGGCATATTGAGATGCTGCACAAAATTATTAACATGTAAGATTTCCATTTGTCTATTGTACATGTCCTTTTTAGTACAGAAGTCTTCTGAAATTCATATGTTGCTGAAATTGCTTACAGTACAAAAAACATATTTCTAAACACACACTAGTAAAAATCTTAAGGACTTCTAATTTTCTTCTCTACTGCAACTCTACAAATCCTTTTGGGAGGATTTATGAAGTGGTGAAGTATTTCTTAATGGTGAGGAATCAGTTTATTGGCTCCTGTAAAACAGCTCTTCCCAATTGCAGAAGAAGGTGTTTATGGGTGCAGTTATTATGATCATACGAGAGCTGTTTCTTCAAATTCTACACAGCAAATCTGGAAACCCGAAGCTAGTTTTGGGAAAGGAAGGCAATTTTGCAGTTAAAGGAGGCTAATGATGAAGGTAGGCTGAGACAGTTGGAGACGTTTAGCAGAGAGAAGAGACAGATCCTGGGAGACCCTAGAGCAGCCTTCTAGTAACTAATGGAAATGTGGGGAGGGACACTTTATCAGGACACACAGTGATAAGGAGTAATAGCTTTAAATGGAAAGAGGGTGAGTCTAGATGATATATTAGAAGGAAATTCTTCACTTTTGAGGGTGATGAGACACTGGAATTGGTTGCCCAGAGAAGCTGTGGATACCCCAGCCTGGAGGTGTTCAAGGCCAGGTTGGATGGGTCTTTGAACCACCTGGTCCAGTGAACTAAAACTGGTGTCTACATTTTCAATTCAGGCTGAAAATTATGCACTTTCATCTTCTCTGGAAGATGCCACAGGATTCTACAGGAACTGAAGGAGAGTCAATTGGGATGGAGTGACATGAAGCCAAATGCAACTGCTGAGCTTCTGGATGTGGCCTGAATATTTCTTAGAAACAAAGGGAATGGAGGAAAGTTTATATCAGGCAACTGGTTAGTGAGTTATATGTACTTCTAGTTTAAGTGCTTAAGAATCTTTTCTTTTAGAAAAACATTTTTGCTTGTGGGTAATAGTTTTATGTAATCCAAACTGGAAAGTTGCAGATGAACTTTAATCTCGATATCGAGTGTGTATGTTCATTATGTAATATAAGATCTGCTTCATCTATGAACTTTCACTCAAAGCAACAGAGATAATTTTTTTGTATTTTATGTAGGGAATGAAAGTAAAACCCAAATCACCCTAGTGTTAGTGGACAAAACAGGTAACAGTGCAGAAGCTAGACCATACTCTGTCACAGGAACAGAGGATAAGAAAATTTTTTGATGATCTCAGGAATTATGAGATGATTCTAAGTTTGACAAAGGAAGAAGGTGGTGTCCTATGAACTCCTTACGTACAGGAATCATCTGTTCCTCAGAAAATGGAACAGTGGGTGAAGAATGAGGGGTTTATAGGGTCCAAAAAGATTGTATCAGATATTGAAGTTCTGATGAAATAGATGGTATTTGTTAAGATAGGTAAAAAAAAATCCTAATATTATTCTACAGAACCAGAGAGGAATCGTAAAAGATAAAATCATTCCATATGTCTGCCTTCTCCTTTTTATTATTTCAGTCAAAACTACTGAATGACATAAAACAGGAAAAAAGATATTGTGAAATCTTAACTAAATATTAAATTTGCTCTTAGTTTCTAATTTCTAATCACATGGTGATCCTTTTCAGCTTCTCACATTATTTCCCTGATTCTTCCCAGAAATTCATAAGTGAAAGCTAATTTTAGGTTTGTTCACATCCCAAGGTAAGTGTGGTGATTAACAATGTACTGATTGCTCTGTAATAACTGTTTGAGTATACTCTTCTCTTTTATCTTACTTAGGAGTGAAATGCATACAATCAAAGAGGGGTTTTTCCTTTTTTTTTTTAACTGCCTGAATACAATGAATCAAAATAATGTAGTCCATGATTATCAAGCTGGCTAAACAGTAGTCAGTTTAATAAGTGGTGTCATTCAAACTATCATCATTCTACTTAAATGAAAAGCTAACAAAGCATGTAAGTTTCATGAAAAATGCATGATAAAGGCTCGTTAAGAATTACATGTATTTTAGGACAGAAATTAAATTCAGGGAGTGTCTGTAATTTTTGGGTTGTTTCTCCCCTTAGCTTTTCTTATTAGCTTGCATATATAATCATCATACTCAGGGATTTCTTACCACTGCTTTCATTTTAAGCAACTATAAATTCCTATAAATAGTTTTTTCTAGATTTACCAGATACTGTATTATTGTAGGGTTTTTTGTTTTTTTTTTTAAAGGAATCATATTCTTGCAGTTATAGGGATTATAGGTTTGATTTTTTTTTTCCAGTTTTGCTTATCCTTTATTTGAAGGGGTAAAGAAATTATATTTTTTTAAAAGTTTTAAGAATCAATATCCTGATGATATTTTAATTTGATGGTTAAATTCTATATGATTCTTTTATTTGATTATATATGACTTTTTCATGCATTGACAAGTCATCGTAAGAGTTCATAAGTGTTACTAATTTAATTTATATGTGTATACAATACAGAGATTGACACTGTCCACCTGGACAAATAAGCAGAGGAATCAGGCAAAGTTTTAAGTTCAAATCTCTTGATTCTATCAATATATATAAATGTTAGTTGAATAACATGAAAGCAGTGAGGACATGGATAATGCATAAAGAGAATCACTGACTGCAACTAGCAGAAATCAAATTTGTAAAAATCTTAATTCTTTTGGAAAAATTTTAAGAACACTTAATGGAAACCTTGATAAGTTATCAGAGGAGCTTGGTTCAAAGATAATGATTCCCTGGTGGGTGAAATCTGTGAAATTATCCCCCAAAGGAAATGTAAACTTCAGTATTTTTTTTTCTTGTTTTCTCAGGCATGAAACAACTGTATTTTTGTCAAGCTATAGTTATATTTACACATGAAAAATCACATCTTTTTTTAGAATTCTTTCTTGTTTCTATTGCCAATGTATGAAAATTAAATGACAGGTCTGTTTTAGATATAACAGAGATATTGTGAATAAGCACAGTGAGTGCTGCAAATTTACATACACATTTAAGTTTTAATACATTTCTAACTTTCTAAGGTCTGTCTAAGTAATTTCATCATGTAGTAGATTTTAAGCTCAAACATACAATTCTGAAAAGGGCCGGATTAAGAAAAGAGTGAACACCATAATAGTTGAACCATGTGGTACTGTAATAACACATTTCTCTACAGAGAAGTTCTGCACTTGGGCCACAACAACCTCATACAGCACTGCAGGCTTAGGGAAGAGTGGTATGAGAGCTGCTCGGCATAAAGGGGCTTGGGAGTACTGGCTGACAGCCAGCTGAACATGAGCCAGAGTTTGCCCAGGGGGCCAAAAAGGCCCATGGCGTCCTGGTCTGTATCTAAGTTAGTGGCACCAACAGGACTGTGGGATTAATCACCCCCTGTGCTTAGCAATGGTGAGCCCACACCTCAAATCCTGTGTTGGTTTTGGGCCTCTTACTTCAGAAAGGGCATTGAGGTTCTGGAGCATGTTCAGAGAAGGACAGCAAAGCTGGTGAAGGGACTGGTGATCGAGTCTTATAAGGAGCAGCTGAGGGAGCTGTGTTTCAGCTGGAGAAAAGAAGGCTCAGAGGGGACCTCACTGCTCTCTACAACTGCCTGCAAGGAGTCTGTACTGGGGTTGGAGTCAGTCTCTTCTGCTTTGTCTCCACTGAAAGGAAAAGAGAAAATAGCCTCAAGTTGCACTAGGGGAAGTACTTTATTTTGCAGCATTGGTAACTACCGTCCAGTATATTAAGGTCAAGGGAGAGATTTTTTTTGTTATGTTTTTGAAATTTGGCTCTTTGAAAGCAAAAGTTTTGTAATATTTTCATGAGACAATTTAAATTTCCTATCCCAAGACCACAAGTACACCTTGAGGAAGTGACATTTTAATCCTTTCCCAAAAACAATGAACTTTTCAAATATTAACCCATGTGACAGATTTACTTTAAAGAAATACATAATCATTCCCTGGGTCTTCTTTAGCAGAGCTTGAAAGACTAACAATAAAATTTCCACTTTTACTTTAATGATGTTTATTAGATTTGTAGATAATTTTTTAATTACTTTTACAATCACTGTATTGATACAAAATGCAGAGACCTTTTCCAAGTTAGGTATTGGATTTGATGTTCTCTTTTTGAGCTTTTGTTACTTGTTTCAGGGTCTTCTTTTCCATTTTTTTTTCAACTATTAACACAATTATATTTGAAAAGGATTACTTCTATTTTCAGAAATTATTCTCTAAAGAGCAGCTGAATTTAAGCATAAATAGAGGAGATTAAGTGGAATTTGTCTTATGATTCACCATATTCTTCCTATATTTACAGGTCAGATATACAGAACAAAGTAAAATTGCTTTTCTTAAGTATTCTCTTTTTTTTCCTCCTATCTGACTTCATTTCATGCCACTTTTCTCACTATACATATTAAATGATGCTTGGTTTTCCCAACAGTCAAAACATAGGGATTTTTCTGTGGCAACTGAACTGACACAGCATGTAAACAAATGGTCTCTCAATCCCAGTATTTGATCAGTAATTAAACAGAAAAACAAATAAACTTTTAGAGTAATTGTTTTCTACTGTGTGTTTCCCTTCTCATGTTTGAAGGTCGACTGTAGCTTAATTTACTCCTCAAGTTAACAAGAAGACACCTACTTCAAGAGGTTATTCCACTCCATATCCGATTGCAAGCAACCATTGTTTGAAGTTAACCTACAGTCCGTGGTGGGACATGTGGCAATGTATAACTCTGATCATCAATTCAGATTTTTTAAATGGTATTAAGACATCTGGGGCAATTTCTGAAGAGAACAACCAGAGTTAACAGCCCTGTTTCTTGTTTACATCAGAAAGGTTTTAGCATTTTTTTAAATCATAATAATTAAAAAAACAATAGTTCTCAATGACAGCATTTGCTCCAGTCAAAACTTAGTTAATGGCACTGATGTTGTCCTCCATCTAGTGTTCTGATGGCTGTAACAGTCCTTTTAAGAAATGTCAGTTTTGTAGTGAATGGATTCCTTCCTGTCGGTGGTATCATCAATTTGTTGTCAAAGGTATGGAGCTTTGCTGATACGTCCACTAACAATGTCAAAACTGAGCAGTATCCATTTACTGCTTATTTATTTTTCCTCTCAGATAAAGACAGTATCAGATAAAGACAGTAACGGATAGAGGAGATTGTTTTCACTGTGTGTTTCTAACTCCATATTAGCAGAACTTAATCGCAGATGTCAAATAAATAATTTTACAGAGTTACGCAAGTGCTTGATTTTTATTACTGCAAAGAAACCTTATGCTTGTGTTTGCGTTTAAGAACTGAGATTTTCAGTTGTAGGATGTTTTGTCATATGGGCATAAGAAGTACATGACAATGGCACTCATTTGTTTTTTCTCAATTTTTTCAGTTGTTTCAAGAAACTCGCTTAGTATCTCTGTCCCTGGGGATTAAAAAAAAAAAAAAAAAAAAGGCAGCATAAACCAATGAATAGGTTCAATCCTATTTCCAAATGGTGAATCATACTTTTACTCAGAATCATACATAGAAGGAACTAGATACTGACCAAAACCAAAGCCCTAAAAAACCACACAAACAAGCCAAACCCACAGATTTTAATGTGATGCTTAAAAAAAGAAACAAAGGAAAACAACTTCAAAATACCAGAACCACAAATAAAAAGTATTCTACTTGAGAGCAGCCTGAAAGTTAAGTAACCCTGCCTAAAGTTCTATAGGGAAATTTAGGCTATGAAGAAAGGATTTGTATTAAAATATTCAGTCTAAGTCATCATTGTAGAGTTTCACAACAATACCCATACATTTTAATGTAATATCAATTAAAAAAATATTTAAATAACTCCATTGGCCTGTCCCCATTATACAAGCCTTTTCCAAATACTTCATTTACCTCTACTAAAAATGTGCTTTTCTGGCCTCTTCTGAAGAATGAATGTAGGATATGTTGGAAAATATGTTTGCTTACATGACTCAAAAAGCTTTTTGTCAGCTAGGAAAGGGAAAATATCAGCTCTTCAGTCTGTAACTTGGGCTCAATGCTAAATCATTTTCTCTGGGGAAAGTATAATTTTAAACACCTCCAAAAATTGTGTCATCTTTGAATATAAGGTTAAGCTGTCAACCTTAGACAGTCAGGCTTACTTCTCTCTAAAACAAATAGCAGGTGTGGTAGTTTATTCTTCTTGTGCCTATTCAGAGAACAAGGAATTGGAGGAAAGAAGTGCACAGTATTAAAGGAACTGCTTCTGAATTAGCAGTGGTTCAAGTACTTGCAGATGCTGTTATATCTGTTAGGAGTAGCAGATTTTCTGGTGACAGACTAAACCCTGAAATCTTTAACTATAGTACAAATGTAAGCTAAGAATTGAATTAATATTATTCAGAAAACAGGATAGTTGATACTTCTTTTCCCCTTTCAATCTGAGAAGGGATATTCTGATACGTGCTGCTTAGGTGCTAAACCTTAAACCTTAGCATTAGTGCAGGATGTCACTCTTTATGACTAAAATGATTCCTTCTTGAAAAACAAGTAATTAATAATAATTGTAAGAAAGCAAAATAAAACCTCAAAAGCTTATCCCATGAAACAAAGGCAACTGGCATGTGAAATAAGGTAGGACAAACCATTCAAGAATGTTCTGATGAAATGGTTTATCATCACTTTACTTGGATGGATGCTTTTCTTCCTGAACACATGAAACATTTGTCACATTGAAAATGCAATTTCTAGTGAAGCACACAGAGAGAGATCCATAGAGAAGAAAACAGAAGACAGAGATGCAAAGTGAAAAAATAATGATAATAATAATGATGATGATGATGATAATAATAATAATCATCATCATCATCCTGATTTAGACCATGATCTTGAACACAAATTTCTAAAATCCAAATAAAGCACTCTTAGATTATTTTGGATGTGAACCTAATTTTTGCGAACATTTTTATGTCTTGGATTCATGTCAGTGCAGAACAGGAGCTCCTGACATGTCTGCAAGATTAAATGACTTTCTTGTCCAGGTTTAAGCTAGAGAATATGAGATGTAAGCCAAAATAGATTAACTAAATTCCCCTGGACAGAGGATATTTACTGTCTGTCCAGACTTACCAGAATTAAGCCGTCTTGATTCTGAAAGCACTGATAATTTGCTGCAATTAGATTTTGCATGTTACTGGTACATGGAATGCAATTTAAGCAAATATTAAGAAATTATTAACAAAGTTTATGCTATAAAAATTAGGGAAAAAAAGATATTGTGTCAACTATGTCCTTTGAAAAAAGTAACTGTTTTAGTCAGTTCAAGTCTACAACAAATTAAATTATAAACAGAAAAATAAATTCTTGTCTTTTAAACTGTCCTTTATCTGAAATGTAAGCTCACTTAATCTTTGTTATATAACATCCTTTTGTATAATGTTTATTAATCTTAAAGATTCAGTTTGCAAAAGAGGTGTCAAGTCCATTTTCTCCTAGACCCTCTAGAGCAAGTAAAAAGTTAAACCCAAGCAAAATCTTGTTTAGTGATAAGTATTAGCTGGCAATAATATAAAATCAGAACATTTTTATTGTGTAGTTCTCCCTATTCTGCATATCAAACCTAACTAGTGTAAATGTCAAGTTTTGTGTTCTCAAATATAAAACACATTGATGTAACACTCCATGTAATCTTGTTTCAATTTCCACTTTTAAAGAACCATTTTCTTCAAATGCCAGTAATGACAGCAGCGCAGTTTCATTCCTACTGCTGCTTATATGGAAAAAAAAGCACGTTGGAAAGACACACCTTATTTAGAAGGGTTTACTCAAATATGTCATTTTGTCAGTATTTTGAAATGTCAACTGTCATGCAAACAAGCCTGAAGCAGTATTTTAGCACTTATTTATTAGATGAGCAGTAAAAGAGACACATTGGTTGTTGAAAAAGTAGACATTGCCTCATGCCTACAGACATGATAGAGTTATGTAATTCAACATGTCATATATGGTGAATTAACCCTACCTGCCACTCCAGCATCCAATATTTTTAAATATCTATGTCAGTTGCACATGCACGCTTCTGAATACAATCTTCATTAACAGACACTTTATTGGCCATGAACATTGGCAATAGGAACTAAATCTTGAAGCCAAATGTATGCTTACTACCAAATTAATCAAGCATGAATTTAGAAAACTATATTTTAGGCTTGTATTTTGCATGTACCTAATACACTCTGAATATGACATCAAACTCAATTATCGGACCACTACTGAAAAATTATTGGAAAAAATTAAAACTTTGTAAATTATTTCATTACACAGGACTTCAGTAATAGTGAAAAATGCAGTCTAAAACCAAAATACTCTGTCTTATACAGACTGTTTGAGTTAGAAAAACTTCAAGATAAGTCTTACCTCTGAAGACTTACCATAAGGTCAGAAAGTACTGCTAAGGTCAAGCAGGGAAATGTTATCCTTGGGCTCAGAAGCAGAATACAAAGTACATGAAATGGTATGATTTTCTCCTTGTGCATGACATCATCACATCAAGTGGTTGGTTTTGCATTTTAGAATTTGTCAAGTGTTGAGGTGACGGAGCCAGCAGCTAGGATGACTGGGGTGCCAAGGAGCCCCAAAATAACAGAGGCCCGCTGGTGGACTGATTCTGAGGTTTAAGAACACTGCCAAATCCCATGGTGAGAAAGGAGAAGCCTCTCCCATCAGGCTTTGTGGTAATATGCAGACTTCATCTGTCTAGGTGCCCTACATGCCCCCAGAGCTTCCCCATTGGCTTCCTTTCCCTAGTCCTGCCTTTGTACCACCCCCATGCCCTCAGATCATTGGTCTCTGATGCTCCCTCCAATCCTGTACATAAACCCTGGACACTGCGTGGTCCGCTCTCTTTTGCCCCGGTCACCTTTGCGGATGTAGCCATAAACCATCGTCTGCGGAATGCCATATGGACTCTTTGCCTCTGGTAATGCTGAGCTATTCAGCTTGAGTTTGTGTGTGAGACTCCGCGCCTCCAGCTGCGTGGGTGAAAGGAGTAAGCTTGCTGGAGTGCTACACTGCGTCCACTGGGATGATCCTATAGCCAGGGATGTTTCAGGGAAATGCAGCTAACCCTTCACGAACCGCACGACTTGCATCAGTCAAGATTGCAGAACACTGAAGAAAGGAAAAAAATCCAAAGCACAGAAAACAAGATTCACACTGCAAGACTCAACAAACTCAGTCTAATCATTTTATTGAAGAGAACTTTGACAGAGTACGTGATCATTTAAATCAGAGATATAAAAAAATGTGGAAACTTTGAATAGGTTCAAATTCCACCTTGAACATAATTTTATTCCTTAACAATAAGGGTAATTAAGCACTGAAAGATGATACCAGTGAAAAACCAGTAGACTCAGAGTCCCAAAAAACAGATTAGACATATTTTGCCAATTTCATGCTTTAATTCAGCCTCTAAAAGAAAAATAAAAGTGATGATGATGTGCAATGGTTTTTTTACATTCATCTGTTATTATGCATAACCATTCTAAAGGAAATGAATAAGTGAAAAATATGATAGTTCCCAAAATCTTAAATGTATTTTCTTATTATTGTCCATGTCTGTCACTAGAATACAAGCAAAAAATAGTAAGAATAATATATATGTGTAAAGTCTGAGCTGTGTCAAAGCAGATGGCATTATCACCATTTTATACGGTGGCATCAGCATACCTGCACCTTCTCATTATTCTTTTTTTGTACATATCTCACATTAACAGAATATAAAGACAAGAGTTGAGAAAAAAAAATTAAGTGCAATTTAGATGCTTTTAATAATTTTCCAGGCCCGACGGACAATCCTGGAAGATATGTATGACCTATAACATCTTGCAATCACTGGAAGATAGATTTTAGAGAGGAGATCTGAAAAAATGTACATACTTTAAGCTACCTACATATCTGTTCCCAAAATTGGACACTGGAACAACTTTGTAACAGTAGCATTAGTTCAATAGTCAATTCTCACCAAAAAAAAACAAAACCCAAACTAACTTGAGTAATTGTTGCTAAGGAAAATGCAAGACAAAATCAGAAGTCCTTATCAGTTTTAAACCACACTAAATCCACACACAGAATTTTGCATAATTCATAATTAAGAATGACACAAGCAGTCAGTCCCTCTAATCATCATAAAACCATAGAATGGTTTTGGTTAGAAGAGAACAAAAAGATCATCTACTTCCAAACCAATTGCAATGGGCAGGAACAATGACTTGTTTCANAAATAGCTATTTCTCTGTATTGCATTATGAGAGTAATTGTTTACAGTGCTGTGAAAAATAAAACTTTGTGGAGATTAAACATAAATTATTTTTTAAAACAGGACAAACAAGTCTTAGCCAACCACCCGGGAAACCCTGTAGCAGATAATGCTGTTTTTTATGTATATTTTTTGGCATTAAGTCCAGTCTTGTTCACAAAATACAATGAAAAACTGTATTTTTTTAGAAATTTGTCACTTTCTGTGCTTGCCCTTTTACCTGACATTAGTATTCAAGTCTCCTATAACTGATGTCTAAATAACATTGAGATTTGAAATTTTTTTGGTGTATTTTAGTATATCAATGAAAATTTGAAGCAAATATCATTTAAAAAATCCAAGTCTAGCCTTCATGAATTGTTCTGCCATTGGTGATAACACATGAAAATATTTAAGTAACTCTGCCAGAGACCCTGCTGTTGTTTTTTAAGTAATGTTTTCTGGCTCTGTTCATACTAGTTTCTGCTCAGCCAGCTCCTAAATTATTCCAGCTTAAATAATTGGCAATGCCATTCATTTTCCATAATGATAATGAAGGTTTCATGTACAATTCTTCAAGCCATATAATAATGGAAAATGCAATAGCCAAATCTATCATCTTGACTGAAGTGAAGGAATTTCTACTTCTGTCAGTGAGTCATGTTTAAATTTAGTCGTAAATAGATCCACTGATACTACTTCTCTGCTGTATTCATTCCGGGTTTATCAGCGAAGACTTTAGTGTCTCCTTAAATCAATTTTAAAATTTTTAAAAAGTTTAAAATCAGGCAAGTACATTAGATCTATATTCAATTAAGGGATTTGAAAATTAATTATATATAGCTATGCAAGGAAAAAGCAATTACATGAATGAACAGGCAAACAAATTCTGATGTCTTCATGTGTGTCTTCTGGTGTTTCTTTACATATATATCCTGTATTCAGCTTAAACATAAGTTATCCATTAGGATTTTCAGATGAGTAGTTAGGATATTTCTGTAAGTCACCACAGGAGGCAATCCACAGTGGGCCATATATTAAGTATTGTTGCACAAGACATATCTGGTGTCATTTTATCATTTAGGTAAGACATGACACTGACTTTCACACTATTTCAACTTATTGTGACAGTGACACACTGTGAGACAGTATTAGTCTGTTCACGTTCTCTGCTATCTCTTGAGTATGAATGCAGCTCTCAAATTACACCAGCAAAGAGAATAGAAGGTTCTCTGAGCCAACTATGGAACAAAATTTACTATAGATGAATCAACAAAGTGAGGAAGAATTTTTAATCTCAGGTATGACATCATGCTACACTCCTTGAAGAGCAACAGTCTATCTCTGTCATGAACTGTTTACTTCATAGGAGCTGAAACACTTTCCTGAAAAGTAGATGTCAGAGTTAAATCTGTAGTGTATGCAATGAAAAGGTTTAATTTGAAATAAATGGTGTAAGGTTTCAGTTAAAAGATCATGATAACTTTGGATCCTTTACATGTTATTTTGAGTATGGGCCATTAGATAATTAGACAGATGAGAACTCTCATGGTAATTGATTCTTTCCCTTTGATCCCCTAAAAAGTATTTGTCAGAAAGCACTTAGAAACGGGCCGCAGATTACAAGTAATACTAAGACTACTAGCCGTAATAACTACTAAAGATTTAACCAGCTTTGTTTGCTTTCTCTATGCAAGAAGGAATTTAAAGGCAAAACTAGTGATACGAAAATATGCTTAACTCAGATTGCTGCATGCATTCTATGCTCATTAAAGGATAGTAATATTCCTAGAATTCAAAGCTAGCCTAGGTCTCAGTACATGTTGCAAGTGGAAAACAGCACAATGTATTTAAGTCTCCATGCAGTGGAACAGTATTGAGAAGATAGGAAATTTAACTTTGAACTAATTCTACTTTGGCAACTTGAACACGATAACCAGTGGCAATTGGACAACATTCAGTGTGATTCTGGAGAGCATCTTTCTAAATAATCTAATTCAAAAGAAAGAAACCAAGTAAGAATGATTTGAAAGAATCATATGAATCAGAGTAGAAGGAACAAGTCACTTCAAAAGCACACTTCTCAATAAAACTAAGATGAAACACCAATGTAGACATTCCTGGCTGCCTCAGGGCTGTGCCTGCCCCTGGTTCCCCTCCCCAGGCCTAACTCTGATCCTCACTCACAGGGTCAGGACTCACTGAGTCCTGACTCAGCTTTAGCTGCACTTCAGCTTCAGCCCATCCCTATAGAGGTGCCCCATTGTGTCCAAGGCTGCCCCAGTTGCACCCTGACTGCAGAGGCAGCATGGGCTCTGGCTGTGAGGCCCTGCCCTGTCTGTCCTGGTGGATTGCCCATCACTCCCCACATCTGGTACCCGGGTAGCCACTGACCCCGGCTCTGCCCTAGCACTGGGAATGAGAAGCCATTGCTCCCCTACAATTTCTGCCTTTACATGTATACTCTTTAATGACTCGTGCAAAAAGCGTATGCATAGAGACCTGTTCCTGTTAAGGGAGGTCAGATTCTTTACTATAGCTGTGAGGGATTTGGAAGTCTAAAAGACCAGTGTAAATTTATCCATAGGCTTCCTCAGTGATAAAGACTCTCTAATCTTGCAGCAATTACTACTTGTAATACCCATCAGAAAGATTAGTAAATAATCTACATCAGAAATTTCTGGGATGGGAGAACATCGACATCTCCATGAAGACATTACCAAGCAGCAGATGAATTATGGATATCCCAAGCTTTTACTAAAGAAAATACTAAAAGGATCATATTAAAGTACAGCTTTAAACCTTGTCATATTTTGTAAAACTTTTTTTGAATCCACTTTTTTTTTTTTTTTAATTTACTCATATACGATTTAAAAGTTTACCTCAACTGAAAATCCAAAAATTTCACTGTACTAGATATTGCATCAGTAATCCCTACTGGCTAACCACCCAATAACTGCAGTTTCCATGTCTCTTCACTGTCAACATGACACTCTGGGCTCTGTTAGCGTGGCTGTGTCATGTCACTGTTTAGTGAACCCATGCATGTTTTGGCAAAAAAAAAAAGGTGGAATTGAAAAAAAAAAAAGCTGTTAAATTTACTTCTATATTTTTAACAAACTTAAATAAACCAAGAAAACCTGTAGAAATTAAAATTGTCTTCCCACTAAAAGGAATACTTCTGTTGCAATGCAGCAATTGAGTGGATCCGGACATTAGGGAGAGATGTATTTCCTACCTAAAAATTGCCTCTGCTATCTGAAAACCCTTACCTGAAGAGATGGAAATTTTAAAAGAATTTAGAAAGAAGTTATTTATTAAGCACAGAGTTTAAAATTTACACCAAACTATTAATAAATGTATATCATAAGTTAAATTAGCACACATATGGTAATTTCAGGTGATAGATAATTTATTTACTGATGAGCATTGCATATCTATAGGCTTGATTCTTCATTAATTGATACTGCACAATCAGAAGGCAACTACTCATGGTTCACTTAGCATAGAACAAAAGTCCAGACCATTGGATAACACAAGACAGGTCTGTGAGTATTTGATAGTATCAATATGGTCTCTATGACAAGAGCCTTCAAATTTAGGCAAATAAAACCACTTGTAATCTATTTTCCTTTCTATTTGCAAGCAGCTTCCATTCATCTTCATGCATGAAACAAAATTTTATGTCTCGCCTAGGGAAGAGAAGAGGGGAAAAATTGTAACCTGTAATGGGTCTTTACCATGTGAAGTAGCCTGTTTTGGAGAATAGGCTCTTATCTTTTCTACATGGGCTTTAGTCTAGAAACAGGTTGATTACAGGAAAGAATGTGAAGTGGAAAATAGAGCATGCATTGAAAGCTCAAAACTCTCTCACACACAAATATATTTTATTTTACTTCTAAAGTCTTTCATTTCCATGGCTATTCTTCTGTCTGCCATAAGAGTATTGTGCACCTGATTGTCTATAGGTCATAGCAAACAGCACAGCAGTATAATCAGAAGGACTATTTCATTTCATATATCATTCACAGCTTGCTGCTGTGATTCTAAATCTGTCCATAACTTTCTCATAATGCAAGAAGGACAAGAAGTTGAAATTGGCTTTTAATCCTAGGTAAGTTTTCCAGGTTTTCTACCTTTTTTTCTTCTCCATTGGGAGGATGGATTTTTGAAGTTTGATTATCTAATAAGGAAAAAAAAGGAAATGCAAAGTTGGGATCTAGAAACATTTTAACATTTAAATGTTTTCATTTGCACACTAGTGGCCATACATTTATGAGTTAACTGGGGGCACAGTTTACAATTAACAAATGGGTTAATTTAATAAATTGGGTTTTAGAGTATGAGACTGAAGCTACACACAATTAGTAGTATAATCTATCCACCATTCTTAGTATTTACATGTATTTCATTACTGAAAAAATATTATCATGCTCCCATGCTGAGAAAGCAGGAATAAAGAAGAGAAGGCTGAGGACAATTTTTTAGATCTACAAGTATTTAGATGGCATCCTGGATTACTAGCACCCTGGAAAATTAAATTAGATGGTAAGGTATCAAGCTTCCAGCAAAACCAGAACAAACCAAAACCAAACCAAACCAAAAAACAGACAATTGATGTAGAAAAAAAAGTATGCTATAGTTGCTATTTTAAATCAAACATAATTTTCATATTTTTTGGATGAACATTTGCTGAATGTGAACAAGTGCTGTTTGGTCTTCAAAGACAACCTCCTCAGGGCACAAGAATAGTCTGTTCTTGTCAGGCAAGTCTGGGAAAAGGTCAACATAGATGAAGACTTAGGTCCTGACTGAGCTCAACTACAAAAAGGAAGTGCACAGATGACAGGAGTAGGGATAGGCTACATGGGAAGAATGCAAAGGCATTTCCATTCTTGTAGGAATGGTTGGAGGAAAACCAAAACTCACTTTGAGTTGAAACTAGCTAGGGAGGTGAAGTGCAGTAAAAAAGCTTTCTGCAAGTATGTTATCAGGAGAAGAATGGATAGACTTGTTGCACAGTGGGGCAAGGGATCTAATGATATGGGTCATGGAAAAGGTTGGCTACTTGGTACCATTTTTACCACTCAAATAACAATCAGGTTATAAAACACATTAAAATAGGAGTCAGTACATTTGGATGTAAATTAACTGCAACTCAGGCATGGTCAAGGTGTTTACATGGGAGAGATTTAATTTGGTTTTGGTCATCTAGTTGTCAAAGGCTTTAGAATTCTATCTGTGGCTCAAAGTTAGATTTCCAGAAGTCTTCAAATCATTTCGGGGTTGTGTTAAATTAGTATTAGTCCAATTTCTGTCTTAGAGGTAAGCAAAAACATTTTCAGGGAATCTGGATCTGTTAACTCCACATTCTTGTAGCGCTAATCCTAGGTGACTTTGCAAAACTCTTTATATTAGGCTTAATGTTTGGTTGAAGAAGAGCTGTGATAAATAAGGGAATTGTTTATTTAGCTTATCTAACCTTTTCATATATTTCAGAATTTATTCCAGCATTTCATTCTGAAACATGCACAGTTAACCTTCTAGAAGAAAGCTACTAGTTCTGGTTTGAAAGGTGGAAAAATATATTATTTTATTATTACTTGTACTTCAATAAATTTTTTCACAGTATCTACACATTTTTACAGCAGCACAAAGAACAGTAATAACAACACCATCACATCATGCCTACTGTTGTTTGCACAAGAAGAGATCAAGGAAATTCCTACCTTACTTAGAAACTATTATTGTTAACTCAGGATATGCCACTTTGCCATTGTGTTGAAATTGTAGCTCTCTGATATAAAGCAGCCAGGAGCAGAATTCAGCACTGATGTTACTTATTAGATAAGTAATAACATAGAGGACATGGGGTTTTGAAGAGTAAGCCCTGCTGTGTGCCTAAGGGCACTGTAGAATTATGAAATTCAACATGGCATATATGACAGGGGTGGGTGACTCCTTTTAATTATGTGTGGTTTTGGATCAAGGCATCACACAGAACCCTTAGTGATAGAAACTGGAGCATGAAACCTGCAGTCCCAAAAGAGACAAAGAATTCTGTTACTCAGCAAGACATTGAATAATCTGCTGTAGGTCTACAGTGGGAAGTAATGAAACCTAAATACTTCTCTGCTAGTGTTAATAAGCATATTTTAGATTACTTCTAACATGACAATAAAATATCCTTCTTTTAGAAACCACCAAATATAATTTCCCATTTGGACAATGTAGTCGAAGCAGGGCCTTCTGACACCTGGAAGTTTTAAAGATATTCCAATAAAATGTTAATTACTTATTTAATTAGATTTGCTAATATCAGATTTCCTTGAATCCAATTATGACCAAAATGTTGTAATTACTAACAGAATTTAGTTATATTTTCATGGAATAGCCAAACACAAAACACATGTATTTTACATAAGCATGAGAGTAATGTGACCATTGCAGTGGCATATTTGGGCGTAGTTGCACAAGGAAACAATGAAGGGGTAAAAAGTTGCCAGACAAATGCAAGATAAGCACTCAGTACCACAAAGAGGCAGGATATCCTGGCTCATGCGCACCAAAAGTCTGTGCTGGAATTAGAAAACACACATTTTTTTTGGCTTAGGGACAGGGAGGTATTAGACATCAGAATTAAATGAAGAAAATGGGAGAAAAAAGAAGATGAGCAGGCTGGTTTTCTTTCAAGGAGCATTCAAGCCTGGTCACCTGGGCCTTGATTGCCAGGCCCATCCAGGACTCTAGCTGCCACTGCTAAATATTTTGCCTAAGTTTCATGGCATTGTATATTCACATCTAATTTATAATATGGTTGCCAGAGACAGTTTTGTGTAAATTGTGATATCGATTTATAATATGTAAGAATTAATAATTATCTTCAAGTGTACAGTTATTGCGTGAATTTGATAAGTTTAATTCAGCAAACACCCCAGGAAGTGCCCTTTGTTCCTTGATTCAGTCTGCCTTTAACAATCAGAATACTTAGAAGCAATGTAAAGTGCGTCACCAGAAAGGTAGAGAATTTTTCTCAGTAACATCAGTACTGTTCATGAGAACAGATATCAATTTTGTTTACATTGAAATTTATCTTAAGATTATTACATTGTATGTTCTTCTGTATATTTTTCAAAAGTTGTACAATTTTGGTTGTTAAGCAAGTAAGAAGTAGTTTAGTGATTTTATTGAGCTTTTCAAAAATAAATTTCACAAAACATTTTCTTTTTTTCACAGAATCTTAAACTGCCTTGAAGAACAGAACAATTTAACCCTCTAGTTTTGGTCAAATAGGAACTTTTTCACACTAAACTTAGCGAGAGAAGAAAATAGAAGAGCAAAGAGTTTTCTTGATTTCTCTAACAATATGAGGTGTTAAGCTGCAGCTGAAAATCCAGAAATGGTGTTTCTGTGTCCTAGCCTGAAAATCGCTCCTCAGCTTTTTAAATAAATAAACAAACCATAAAAATTGCACATCTAGTGCTTTCTGGGCAAGTTAAGTTTTTAGTAGTTTCATTATATGATCACAGCTGGCAAAAAGAGAGTGTTGTTCTTTGTTTATTGTGCTGAAAACCAGGATTTTCAGCACTTTTAATTGTCTTCTCAGTATGCAGCATTGCTTATGTGTGTAAAGGCTGAAATGTCAAACTCAGGAGTTTTTCGCAATATAGATAACCTTCATGAAAATTATGTGCTGATAATTTTGAAGACTCCATTTTCTTACACCTTGTGTGGTCTGATTAATTAAAACAGAATACATTGCATGTGAAATATAAGGTATATAGTGTATGGATAGTGGGTGAACAAATAAAGCAAAAGGAACATTAAAAAAAATTGTAACAAAAAATCCATTCTTCTGAACTGAAGATGGATTTCACCAGAATAGTACAAACTGCTACTGTGAGGAATACAGAAAGGCTCACCTATGTGAGAATTTGGAAAAAATTACACCTACAAACGTACTTGGGCATTTGAATGTATGACTTTTCCACAGCATATTAAGTATAAAAGGTTGATATTAAAACAGGTGTGGGAAGAAATTTTGCATTTAACAGATTTATATATATGTAATTTCTATGCTAGTATACACTGGCCATAGATGCTAAAGCTGTGTTTCTACTGGGAAAGTTATAGTAGATTTAGTCCTTTACATACATTAATTATTAGTATAAGTTTTTAATTAAAGATATTGATATATTTGAACCATTTTTTTAAAAGAAAAATTTTATTGCAATAAAATACTTTATTCTCTATATTATATGAATTGCTGTCTGGCAAAGGTTACATATTTTTGAATAAAATAAAGCCAACAGCTTTTTGTTTCACATTGTTTTACTGCTACCAATAAATCTCAGTAAATATTTGAAACTGAAATTTCAATACGCCCTCTCACCCCCACCCAGTAAACAAAAAAAATATTTCAAAGGTTTGAATATTTTCTTTGTTGCATTGTGCTTATGAGTTCTGCCTTGCTTGTTAAGCAGATGTACATCAAGAAGTCGTAAAACAGAATGCCTATTTGCAAAGAAAGACAGCATTACTGAAACTGGACTTCTGTCTCTTTATATTTAAGAAGATTACAAAAATTAGACATCCGCTCTTTGAAACCGCAGTTAATGAATTACTTAATCTCTCAGCGGTTTCAGTATGCTTCCTTATTTTGTTCCAAAGATCTAATCATATGCTTAAATTTAAAGTTGCTGTAAGGAAAGAGTACAAAACCTGCCGTGGTTAATACACAGGCTTATACTTTGTTCTGAAATGGGAAAAGATAAAGAAAAATTCTGCTTATGTTTTTGGAAAAGAGGTGAATAAACGGGACTTTATATTTAAATTCCATATTGTTGTACTGATAAATAAATTGGGAATTTTTTCCACTATTTTGTCATTTGAAAAACAGAACTGGTTTAAATTTTCACTTCTTATATTCTTGAGGTGTATAAACATGGTAATTATGGAAAAAATAAATGAAAAATGATGGAATCATAGTTTCTATGTAGAAACTGTTTACAAAACATTGGGACTTGGTATAGGTATGGGAAAACAATCAGCTCAAATGCATTTCCAAATAGAAATTCTGTATGAAATATAAAATAAGACAGAGGTATTTTTATAGCTACTTGAGAAGGCAACCACTTACATTCTTCTACAATATTTATTAGGCAAATATACTATACTAATGTAAGACAATATTTCATTATGCTTATATCCTTGTCTGAGGTTTAGCTAAGGAAAGAGACTGTGAGAAAATTCTGCAGATAATAAGAGGAACTTCTGAGCATAACAAATAACATGGGGCAATTTCACAAAAATTACAGAGTACCAGAAGGCATGGATGCATTTCAAAGATGTTTAAGAGGGAGTAAAGTGACTTCTGGACTGATTTTACTGACTGATAAGCCCATCCTTATCTCCACAGTCCAGCCTGGACATCCCAAGGCTGTGTCTGACCCCAGTTCTCTGCAGTGGGACTGATCCTGACCCCCACCCAAAAAATCCCAGTGAAACCTCTGCCTTGCACTGGAGGGGACCCTGGCATTTTACTTCTGGCCCGTGTAGAACTACTGTACCTATTAAATTCTGTGGGATCATCTCTTTGAAGGGCTTAATCTGAGGATTACTTCAGTCACTGACAAAAGGGTTGGGTTAGTTAGAAGCATTTCAATATTCATTCATTTATAATTAATATGCAGAATAATTTTGTCATTGTTTTACAGTTAAGTTTTTGAGAAGTGGTGTTCCTTAATTCTATGTAATAAATTATACAATTTAGTGGTGTAGAAAATTTTATATGATTTATTGTGAAATACCAGAATGTATAAAAAGCAGTCAGTAATGCCACAGCAGCAAGAACCTTCCGAAAATGGATAACTATATGTCTTTTATTATCACTGATTATTTTTTCCTCCAAAAACTAAACCTACACCTCTAAGCATTTATTGCTGTATACTTCTGAGGACATCTAAAAATAGAGCATTCAGGTAGTAGATCTGTTCTTATTCTTGAAAGAAATAAAATGAATGTAAAAAGTTTCCAAGAGCAACTTTTAAAAATTGTACTGTTGAGATCCTGCGCCATTTAATGTTGCACTAACAAAGACATGGATGAAAGAAGTTTTTTCTTAGAACTGTTACAAATAAATATCTTCTTGTTTACTTATGCATATGAGGAAAATTATTTAAAACATTTTGTTTATTTTGTTTCCATTCTTAACATTTTTCTTTTCATTTGTGATAAACTGGCTGTTTTCTGACAATGAAAGGTTGCTGGTTGCCCTGAGTTTTGATTTTTGAATACGTGCCTTTGAATCTTCCAGTCTGTAATCAGAGCTCTGACCAAGTCATAGGAAAAGTAAAATAATATTCTATCTCTCGATAAAGGAATTTTTTGGCATTTAAATTTGCCTGTGTAGCTCAGAAGCAGAAAATCCAACCTTTTTGTCATCAACGCTTTCAGTAAGAGAAGTTAATAACGATGTTTGGCTACTGATTCAAGGAAACAAAACAAACCAAAAAGAGCATGCTGATTTCATTTATCCTATTCTAATGCTTTATAGCATGGGTTTTTATTTATGGGATGACTTATCATTAAGTAATACTTTGTTTTTACAGTAATAATAATAATAATAATTCATACTGTTTTTGTTGATATGAACAAATATCATCTAATGGTCATCTCACATCTGTTTTTAAAAGTAGTGTTTTCAGAAAATGCAGGGTAAAATCTATTCAGATGCATAAAAAATAAGATAATATTACTCACAACCATGGGATTTCATGACTAAATTCTGCTCTAAGTTATATTGTGATTATTTTGAGTATATTCTAGAATAACTGAAAGGTATAATTGGCTCTTTTCAGTTGCCACACTGTAAAACCTTGATTCTGAAAATTTCATGTAGTGGTTTAGAGGAAATGAGTAAATCAACAAGCAGAAAAAAAATTCAACCTTGTTTCTGACAGAAGAAATAAAAACACCTCAAATTCTCACAAGAGACTCAGCATCTTTGTGATTCATAGCAATTTACAGTTAAATATTAGTTATTCAACTAATACAATGCTACAAAAATTTTTTCATTTGACATTGTTTCTCTGCCTATGTTATAGATGTTTACTCTTTTTAGAATGGTGCATTCAGTTCAGCAGTCAGTTTAATTTTCTCTTAGTTCTAGTCATTGTAGAAAGACGTATGCATAGGAAAAACGTATATGTGTACAAGCATGTGTTGCTGATTGGTGAATTTAGATCAGAAATGTATAGTATCAAATCCAAATGGGAGGATGACATGAGTTTATATTGTATAACATACAATTTATATTATGAATTGTCTTGTTTTATTAAATGAGAGAATAGAGTGATTCACCTTCTGAGTCCTGTACCATGGGTCTCATCAACACTGTTCAGAGAAAACCCCCTTCTGGTTTGTCATCTTTAATTTTTGAGAGCCTACATTCTCGATCCAGCTTTGAGAAAGATTAGGTCATTTCTTTCTTTTGCTGGCGAAAGGCATCAAGAGAATAGAGCTTCAATTTGGCAGACATTCAAAAGTTTCAGGCTTTAAAAATGCTTTGATTAATAGGGCAACAATCAAACAAGTTTTGCAGTCCAATGAGAAAACAAATGCAGAAATGGATAATCAGCATGGGGTAGAAACAAAGATATACTGCTGATTTGAAGCATATGCAATAATTGCACTGAAATAAGATCAGAATAAATTCTGCATCTCAAATGAGACTTGGTGAATATTTTAAATCAGTTCATTTTTTAAAATTGAATGACTAAACTCCCACTGGTGCCTCCATGCCTCAAACCCAATATTGTCTGAGCCATTTTTCACTTTACCTGAGTCTAGTCAAGAACATTGGGAGCCGTTTATAATGGGTTGTCTCTTGGCTATCACAATGAATTTGAACAAGAATTCACTAGGAATAAATACATTCCCTGCAGAATCAGAGAGAAAAAAGTACTTTGTCTGCAAATCTTTGTACTTAAATCTCAAGATTACTAGACAAAGTGAATTTTAGAATATAAAATAATAAATTTATCTATTAGTGAATGTCAATAGGCTGCCTGGAAAATTGTTGGAGGGTGACATAAGTATTCAATACACATGCCTAAAGTTAATTTTTTCTATAGAAAGTGGATATTGAGATTGTATTAACTGTTTACCAGTCCCTTTCAGAGCTGAGAAGTGCTGAAGAAAAAGCTGGTAGTTCTCACAGTTAACTTTTCACTGGAATTTTCTAAGAGAAAGAATTATATTGAGCCTGCAATGCCAAGAAGCAGAAATTAAAAAAGAAAGAGGTTTGAAATGCAGTATTTCATTGAAATTTCCCTAACACTCTGAAAAAATTGACAATGTTAATTCTGTAAACAAGTTCAGAGAATCACTTACTTCAGTACCAAAATGAATTTTTCAAGTATGTTAATATTTGCTTTTGAATAAACCCCTTCACTTCTATCATCAGTGTCACCAGAACATTACTCTTACTAATAAATTGTCTTCAGAGTACTTCAGACATAAAATAAAGGGTAATAATACCACTATTAATTTTCTATATTATTTTTTATCTTTATAAAATATAGAAATTTTTATTTATAAAAAATAGGTTTTTTTCTTATTTCTGCATGGATATGTTGGGAAACAATTCCTCATGTTAGTTAGAAATATTTAAGAAAGTCTGCTTAGTGCCTTTCCTGAGGGTTAAGGTACTAATCACGATTTGGGAGAGCTAGTTGCTTGAGGTAAAGCTCCTTAGGAATTAAATCATTGGGTTGGACTTTTATTTGTATTGTTTAGTTTTATTTAATTCATCCACAGAGTGAACTCTTGCAACATTCCCTGGGAGAAGTTTGATAGGTTAGTATTCCTCTATCGGGTATTCATGAAATATTTATAGCAAGCGCAGTAGTATGAAAAAGTTTTGGTTTAATCCTAAATATTACGTAAGGAATTAATGTGGTAATATATTATCTTTCTAGTATTTTCCTGACAAAACTTTTATAACAAGTTAAATAATAAAAAAAAGAGAACACTTAGATTGAATCTGCTGAGCAACGTAGCAAGCTTAAATAGAGTAGATTTTTGGTAAAAATGATGCAGATCATTTGAGAAGATGCCAAAGGATTAAAAATTACATTGGTTACTTTAACAAAATTAGAAACCAGTTGCTGAACTCAGTCCGAAATAATTGTGACAGAAGATTTCCGGCATAGCAGTAGAGTATCACTCAGATATTCAGAAGTGCGGTAACACAGGCAATGGTACTCAGCAGGAGCAAACAAAAAATATTCAGAATTTCATTTTTATCTCTAACCTGCAAAATACTTCAGTTTTGGGGAAGATAAAATAACCTATTGAATGAGATCAGGTTTATTTGCCTTCTAAATAAAACTAAAAAGCAAAAAGAAAGCAGTCATAGTTTTATTAATATATTACAGCAGAAATAGGTTAGGCAGGTTTGTTTTTATTATAGACTGAATTAATGAATATGAACTTTTAATGATCCAAAGTTTATATTTACTAATTTAAATTATTTCTTTGCAGCATAATGACAATAAGCAAAAGTCATTCTCCTGGTAAACCTTGTCTTTCGGCTGGAAAAATTGGTCTTATTTCAGTATTTATTCAATCTACCTAAACAGTTTGGAGTCTTATTTTCTTACCATAAATGATAAGCAATTGCAGTAAAGATGTACTGGTTTAGGCTCCGCTGAGAACATGTGAGCATTAGACATTTTAGAGAAAATAAATTTAAATTGCTCTCATGCAGATCAGATGCCACTGGATAAAACAGATTGTCACTTGGTTACCATATTATATTTCACAGCTTTGCTTAGGAGCTGGTTTTGGTGGGGAGAGAGGGAAAAGGGCAAACCAACCATGCATTATACATTGAAAACATTATGTGTCTTCTGGTTATATATGGTGACTCGAAGGCTGAGAGAGATCACCACAGTATGACACTCATGATTCTAGGAATATATTGAAAAGAAGCACCTTATACTACAGAAACATAGAGTTATTTAATTAGAAAAGCCTTTAATCACATTGGGTCCAACCTTAAACTGGCAAGTCCACCATAAACCATGTCCCTAAGTGCCACATCTCTTAAGTTTTTTAAATACCTCCAAGGACAGGTGACTCAACCTCTTCCCTGGACAACCTATTCCAATGCTTGATAACCCTTTTGGTGAAGAAATTTTTTCTTAATATTTCATCAAAATCTCCCCAGGCACAATTTGAGGCTCTCACCTCTTATCCTATGACTTGTCACGTAGCGAGTCTGGCACTCAACCTACCACAACCCCCTTTCATGCAATTGTAGAGAGCAATTACTTACATGTTTCTTGAAAAACTTTCCCTTTTTTTCCTCACTTCGTAATTCCATAATCATTGGTCTCTTGGGGCAGCTTATACTAACCATTTCAGATGTATTGCTAAGTTTTCATCCTAAATACTTTGAATTTTGACATAAATCTTCAATGCTCTCTAAACACTAATAATACTGACAGTTAAAAATCAGTAAAAAATCCCTGTTTATGGATTACTAAAGAAAACTTTCGCAGACCAGAAACACACTGCATGTTTTGGAGATGAGATTGTATATCTCTGATAGGGTGGTAAACAACCAGCGTCTCTAATGCAATATCTAAGCGCCCTCATTCTAAAAAGCTGTCAAGAGCCTGGTAACAAAGATTCTCTGCTGGTGATAACTTTTAATTATATTTTAAGAGTTTACAAGAGAGATGTGGTACTTGTACCATGATCACGATTAGTAATTCTATCTTCTGGTCCTTTTCTTGTCCATCCCCAGGTATTTTCTGGCGTCCTCAAAGAATCCATGCTTCACAAATGTCACAAGTGACTAATATCTGTAACTCTGTGGGAGAAATAGGAACCTAAACTTACAAAGTCATTTTTATTTACTTCTTTAAGAGGTAATATTTAGTAGAATGATTTTTTTTTTGTTTTTTTTTTTACTAGAACAAGTTGACTGTACCATTAGCAAATGTTCCTTTTTGCTTATCTGGGAGATTTTAATAAGATTCTTAGGTTAATGATCCATCCAAAAGTTTACTTCAAACTACTGTCAAAAGTAAAACTAATCACTAATAGTATTTTGGTGTTCAGAACACTTGAACACAAGACAGTTTATATCCTATTGGAAAAATTCTACAGAGTTTAAAGGGGATGAAACCAGGAGACTCCAGATATTGGGAGGGGACAATGTAAATGTGCAGGCATTGCTCTAAATCCCATCAGAAAATAACTGAAAATATCAGTAGCTCTCTGGATAAATCTTATAAGTTTGTCACACCAATTGAGTGATACAAGCTAACATGGATCAACCACTGAGTTGGTAATGTATTTTCAGAACCCAGTACTATTGTATAGGAACTGGTTAAGCACTCAGAGGATGAGAACAGAAAATGAAATTTGCTACTTCTTTCATAAGCTAAATTAAATTAAATCCTGCATTTACCATTAATTTACTTCATAAACCTCTGCCCCCTTATTTTCCTAGAAAAGAAATGAGAACTTACATTATTTTGCTTGCCTTTCTCATGATAATTTAAGTCAGGATGCATCTGACCTTTGGTTGATATTACTTAGCATATGATCAATTTAAGTAGGCATTTTCTACATAGAGAGACTGGATAAACCAGTATCCCATGAGCACACCACTATAATTTTACCAGTAAAACCACACCTTTGAAGCATCCTTGCTTCAGCTGAAAAGTGTATTCTTGGTTTAACATCAAACTTCACTTCTGAAATGGGAATTTTTACTTGGGTTATTCAAAAAGCTTCAATTTATATTTTCAGAAAAAAAAAATAATTCCTAAGTATTCATCACCTCTTGAGGTAAATATTCTGCAGTGAACAAAAATTTCACTGACATATAGCAATGTGTCAATAGAGGTGTTGAGGGAAATGATTAAATAAGGACAAGAAAGGTGTTGAATCCACACAGGCACAGTAATCAGAGTTTAATTATAAGACATTGGAATTAATAAGACTTTTCATGTCACTGGACTCCAGTCCAAGTCCCTGGGCTTCAATAAGAATAAGGAGAATAGGGAATGTATATGATAATTACTAAAAGGATAGAGTAAGATATTGGATAGTAAAAGTCCTTGTGCAGGCCTAAGTCACACATCCATTTAGACCCTTTTGTGTCTATAAGCAGAACAACTACTAGAGGAATATTAAAAAGAAAAGGAGTGGTTCGTAATTTACAACATACTGAGTTAGAGAAAAGGAACAAAATCTAGAGATGCTATGAGAAAATAAATAATTTAAATGCCATCACAGTCATTAAATACTACACTGTGAAAGAACTGTTTATATTATATACCACTTGATTTCCATTCCTAAACTTGACTTGTAATTTTTTATTTTTTATATTAATGAAGAAGACCATGATGAGATTTTATTGATGGCTTTTTGATCGTATTTATGGTAGATTTTAATTTCTGGAACTGTTCTTGAATTTCGGCTTCATCAGGCTTAATATCACATGTAATTTGTTTTTTTGAATGAGTGGGTGGAACTTCACCTGAGTTTGAACTGGTCTTTAGCAATCTGAGATTGCAAATTTTTCAGGGCAGATTTTCAATACTGCTCACAACAATAAGTTATATACTGTTTGTATCTGATGAGTGCCGAGTGCTCCAGGCTCTGACAATCGGACTCTGAGCCTTTTTTTCCTGTTTTTGTTGTTGTAATGCTTCTTAATCTAGAAAATGCAAGAAAGATACTGCAATAACTATCATCGAACTCTTTTAAAACACACTCATTTTCCTGATGAGAATAAAGCTTTGTCAGAAGGCATTTCCTGTAGACTCTGTCAATGTGTTTGCTTAGAGTTTGTACAAATCTTTACTATTTTTACACAGTTGTATGAACAGGGATTGGAGACAGCAAAAAGTGTATGGGTATAAAAGTAATGTTCATATATTCTGGGGTTTTTTTTATTTCTTATCTTTCCCTTCAGAGAGATCTCACACCATAAGGATTGTCTTCTGAGGGCTCAAATTTAGTTCAATGATCACAGCTGTGCCATTGGTTAATTCAGGCTACAAATTTCATATTGGGTTTTCATGTGCTGCTATTTTTTGTTTTTCAACAAAAACTCAGTTTCTGCAGAGAATTTTTAATTTCTCATTGCATTTTAATGGTTTCAGTGTAAAACTATTTTTGCAGTTATTTGAATTTTCTTTAAATAGCGGTGACTTTCAGTCTTCTGTTTCTTTTGGTAAAGATCCAGTTATTAATGAAAAAATTACATAATAATAGGCTTTAATCTTCGTGGTACCACAACCTTATATTATCTTATATTATCCTTGATGTCACTCTGCTAGCTGCATTAAAAACAAAATGTCTTTGATTTGTATAATACAATTTAGCAGCTATAAAAGCAAATTATAACATCTTAAAAGAAAATTCAAAAAGATGTCAACAATGATCAGAATAACCAAAAGAAAAAATAATCAAATTAAAAGAAATTTTCCAATAAAAATAGCTGTTGAGCTAAACAAAGTTTCTTGCACTCTTTTTTGTTCTTATAGGTACAGTGAGTCACCCAGAAAATTATGTTTAAATTCACTGTAAAAATTGTGTTTTCTTTTTTATGGGTACCTGCAATAAGTTGATTTAATGCAATATGCATTTAAAAGGTAACAAATGAAATTTCACAGTTGGAATGGAATGAGGTAACCTAGAGGAGGAAAAGGAAGGGGCAAAACGGGAATAGATAGTATAAAAAATATACATTCAAAGTAGCTTTCCCAGCCTATACCAACCAGGCTAATGACACAGCACCAGGCATATGTCTGTACATCGTAAGAAGTCATAGGCTTAACTGCAAAGACAGACATCTTCAATTTATCTGCACTGGTTACAGCAAATACAAATATAGAATCATACCTTCATTTAGATGGTAGGTTTAATGCTGGCAGACAAGTAAAAAAATTCCCTGGAGTGGATGTATATGTCAATGTCATCTTATTTGCACCTACTTATATGCTTGACTTTATGTTTAACTTTCATCAAAACAATTATAAATACCTAATAAAAAACTAAAACTGTGGTTATTACATTTTCTAATTTGTTGGTTGGTTTTTCAGTAGGATTTCTGTTTGTTTGTTTGCTTTTACTTTTTCAGATAGAATTTAGGCAGCTGTCTATCTAAACCTGAGTTGTAATATAAATCTAGTCTGAAGAACAAGTTACTCAGGAAACACATGGCAAATAGTAACCTTGGAAACTAGAAATCTAAGAGAACTGCCTAATGAATTTGGAAGTTGAGAATTCTGCAAAATAAAACTGATATCTTTCTTTGGACTTGAAATTAGGTTCAGATGTCTATATCTTTATTAAGTGAACAACAGCCAGTTTAAATTTTCTAATATGCCCTAAACATTCGATAGCAGGTACCCTGCTGGCTCACTAATATAAAAGAGAGACTTCTGTTAAAAGTGATTTTCTCCAAGAGATTTCCTCCCACCTTTTTCTGGCTTTTAGGGACTTGTTTTCATTTCAGTACTGCTTTAAGGTCATTCTAATTGAGGCTGGCCTGGCTGAGTTCTAATTCACATCAATAGCATTTATTTTAATTGCTTTGATAAGCCTATGTGGGGATCATCAGGGCTTGAGTACAAGAACTCAATATTTCTCAAAACAATATTTCAACATCTTTCCAGTTTCCTAAATCGAGTACACAGTATTTTGGAATATAAACAAAGCTGAACTGCAGTGCTACATGTCTATCAATACCATAGTAGTGATCAGCAAAGCTGGAGGCTTGGGGGGATGAGGAGGCAAATTTCTTTTCACATTCCGCATTTTGCACAGCACATGAATTTGGCGATGCATCCATACACACAGTGATGCTTACTGCTGTGAGATTTAGGACAGACCTGATTGATCAGGCATTTGCAGGATCTTCTGCTAGAAACAGAACTAGCTGTCCACTGAGGAAGAATAACAACTTTTTTGGAATATTTTATTTAAATATCTTCTCAGAAAAAAACCCAATACAATACCAGGCTAAGGTAAAGAAAGAGAAGGATCAGAATGCACATGATGGCAAATCTGACAGTAAAACAGAGAGAATGATGTTTGGATGAAAAGGCAGGTGGAACATGAGGCTGCCCTGCAGGCTTTAGTAAACACAGAGACTTCATGCTGATTCAGATCTTGCCAGGCAATGTCAGTTTTCAGTTGAACCAGTAAGTGGACAAGGGTGTTATGTTGGTTTCTGATTCTGGTTCATCAAGGAATTCAAAATATCTTCCCTTCTGATTCAAGAAAAAAGCATAATTATTCAAGTAGATTTACAGATGATGCACGTTTCTAAAGATATTGTTTCTAAAAATATTCCTTCTAACTTCTGACCTGAGAGAGACTGTCTGCAAAAAGACGCAAAGGACTAGATTAACCTGTGAATACTGTCAGAACTGTTTAAAAGTTCAGTAAAGCTGAATTTTTTTAGCTTCCTTGTTTAAAATCTCATTCCTACATTTTTCTTTTGGTAAAAGAGAATTTCCCATGCGAGAAAGGCTGGTGCTTTGATTAACCCAAATGTTCCCCACCTTAGAAAAATAAACTTGTGACCAAATACTTTCAGAGATTTCAATAAAAAAAGATACCTTATGGGTAAAATAGTTTGGGGGGTTTTTTGGTGTTGGTTAGGTTTGCTAGTGGGTTTTTTTGTTGTTTTTGTTGTTTGTTTGTTTAGTTATAAGCTGCTATATTCTGTACCATAGGATGAACTATAAAAATACCAGAACATTCTCTTGAAGGGAAACTCAAAGAATATTTCACATTGGACTTCTAGAAATATTACTATTTGCTCATAACAATGAATTTCCCTCAGCAAGTGTCTTCAGTTGAGAGGTACTTTGACTATATTCCTGATTACTATCTCATATTACATGACTGTAGTGCACTCACCATGGCAATATTAGCATGCCAACACTCACTGTTTGTGTAACATAGGAAATTAAATCTTTTATGACATACTTTGGGAATTACATTTAAATTTTTTCATTATTGCTGGCGTGCTGTTTTCCAGAATTTTAGGCTTATAAAAGTATAAATATGGGCTTTAATAATAGTGCATGTTTTAATATTTAGACATTGCTTGTAAATGTTGATATTTCCATCATATTAAAAAGATATAAAGGGACACCATTATATGTTATCCAGCTTATATTTAAAAGGGTTTTTTTCCAAAACTTTAAAAACTGTATTTCAACAGTCTCAGGAAAATTGACCTGAAAAACAAGAAACTACAATGTTAACTGCAGCATGTAGAGGAATGTTCTCAAGTGCATTAAAATGTAGTTTACCATCTTTCAAATTATTTTTAACAACTTGAAAAGTAGATAAATTATTTACAAGGATATATATACAGTTGTTATTCTTGCCTCTACTTTTTTATGGTTTTCTTCATTTAAATCTTAGAGTTCTAAATAAGTTTTGCCTGCTGCACAAAAAGGCCAGATATCTAATGAATTGAATGATATCACTTATTGTCAGTGAAAATTAGTAATTATGGCTAAGTTTGTAATATCCTGACTAGAAAGCCTCAAAATCTGCAGTTTTCAAGGTATACATTAAGCAGTTCATTGTGAAAATCAGATACTTGTGATAATTGAGTAGAATTAAATTGCCCAGACACCAGCAAAAGAGTCATTTAAATGGATCTTTGATGAAAAGACCAAATGGAAGAGATTTCACTGGTAAAAGTGAAAGAAATAAAATAGGAAGAATAAAAATTAAAATATTTTTTAAAAGATTAACCAGCTGCTGGGAATATTTCAGATGCAGTATTAGATTTAGCTTTAAAATCCAATACCTCATGTTGGTTGAATTAACAATATGTCTAGCTGAATTAACAGTATCTCTTCCATAGTCTTCTCTCTAGCATGAATGTTTGCCCTTGACCAAATGCCTCTTTCACATAGACAGTGTGATGGTATCTGCAGTCTTGTTGTCTAGATACTTCAGCATTTATGTGATAATGTGCATAATGCTTTTAATACACGAAGCATTTGGAGATATCAGAAAAAGAAAGACTTTATACCCATAAAACTATTACTTTCCTTGCTACTAGATGACTGGGCATCTTTAAAACAATAAGGCACTTTCTAAATACATTAAAGATTTGAAAGGGAATTTTCCAGCTACTGTATCACTTATTGCTTAGAGTGGTGGTACCTTGAAAATCTTTCAATTTCCCTTTCATAATCAAAGTTGAAAATGCATGTTAGACCGGGTACTGTCAATTAATCTACACTTCATGTCTAGATATGTGTAAAATGAATTTGAAAGCAGTGAGACGCAGTGGTTTCAGTGACTGACAGAAGGCCTAGTTTTTATGCTGTTTACAGACTTTAGAAACAAAGAAATATTTAAAAGGCAAAAATGCATGTTGGTAACAGCAATCCAAATGAATAATTTTCCTAACACACTGAGAACACTGGAACAGTGCTTTCATAAATAAAATTCTCAGATCTCAGAAAGTTAAGTACATATCCTGAAACACTGTTGTAAATACCTTAGGATGTACCAAAGTGCAAAAGACTGGTATAAGAGCCACAGCAATTCTCTGATGAAAAAGCGAGAGCCCAAGTCCTGTGAGGAGAAGCTGAGGGGGCTGAGGTTGTCTAGACTGGAGAAAAGGAGGTTCAGGGGCTGCCTTACTGCTCTCTACAGCTACATGGGATTGGACAGTTCTCCCAAGTAACAAGCAGAAGGACAAGAGGAAATGACCTCAAGGTGCACCACAGGAAGTGTAGACTGGATATTGGGAAAAATTTCTTCACCACAGGGGTTGACAAGCATCAAATCTGACTGCCTAGGGGAGCGGTTGAGTCAGCATCCCTAGAAGTATTTAAAGAACAGGCGCACGTCCCCAGGTGCCATAAAAGTGTTCTGGTGGTGGACTTGGCAGTGCTAGTTAACAGCTAGTTTACAGCTCAGTGATCTTACTGATCTTTTCCAATGTAAATTATTCTATGGTTCTACAACCACATTGGTGCCATTTCCAGGGGTGATAAAACCAAAACCCATAATGTTTTTATTTCAGCTACAAATATAACTTATAAGTTTAACAAATGCACAAGTTGTTAGTATATCTGGCCAAAGGTAGTCTTCTACACAATTTCATCAGGAAGTGCAGCTGATCTAGTAATGTTAATTTTGAAATTATGCAATTATAGCAGTCAAAATAAAATTCACTTGTTACGTAAAGCATTGAAAAAGTGTTTTAAGTAGCTGAACAGATATTTCGCACTGTTCATGTTTGCTTATAGTGAAATTGTAATAGTAGCAACAAAAAACTAGTATGTATTTTTCCTGTGTCAGACAGAACCCTCAGATGAATAGTGATGCTAAATTCTATTAACTAATCTCACCAAATTTTTTCCTTTTTTTATGTGAAGAATTCTTACACAGTCCTATGAATTTGACAGTCACAGTGGGTTTTCTTTTTCCCTCGAGCCTCCTAAATGTGAACATCTTTTTCAGCTTATGACACATGTGAGAATTTTTTCTTCCATAATTTTTCTCCTTCTTACTCATAATATCCCTTTTTATGTCTGGCAGTTGAGCCAATTTTTCACCTATTGTCAGTCCATATCTTATCAATCTAACATCTTGTTAAAATCAAGATGGTGTAGATGACATCCACAGCTCTACTGTTACACATTTTTATGTTACAAATTGTTACATCATAGGAAAGTATCAGGTTGATTAAACACAATTTACCATGATATATTTTCAGTCACTTCCTAGTCCTTCAGATACTGCTAAGTTCTTTCATAATTTTATCCAGAGGCTGAAATGCGCTTTGTACAAGTTTCTCTAAATACCTTAAGATGGACAGTTCCATGGGCAAATGTGTAAATGAAGAGACAGCATTGCTAGAGTCAGGGAAGTAAGGTCAGTGCTCAATATCCAGGATAAGCAGTAATTTGTCCTGTCTAGGAAAACAGCAGAATCTCCAGGGGACAACTCTACATTCACAGCTAATTAAATATTAAGAAAAAATCCTGGCTAAATCTGTGTAACTACAACGATGTTCATTCCGTATTTTCAGCAGACATGACTTGGTATGAAGATTGTGTATGGGATCATAGAAATTCTGCATTTGTCTATAAGCAAAGCAAGCTAAAACAGATGTAAAGCAAGCTTTTGGAATTATTTAATTTTTATATTCCATGAACATGGACAAGGTTTTTTAAGATGATGAAAAAGAAAAAAGGCAAGAGAATGGATTTTCCCCTCAGTACTCTTTTTTGGCCATAAATTTTGCAAAAGAATATCTGTGCAAAATCAACACTAAATTGATTTGATCCAAGTACTATTTTTTTTTTATTGCTAAAAACAATTCCTGATTAAATTAAAAGAAGATCTGAATTCAGCTTGCTGTTTACATCAGCTGTTAACACAGGCTGCATTTTATTCAAAGACTAAAATGTCCCCTTTTAATTTATGTAAAAAAAATTAGCCAAAGATTTTGTGAGTCTGGTTTTTTGAACCAAGTGAAATGATCATTGCAGTTTATAAAAAAAAAAAAAGAAAACACTAAGTTGCTAAATGAGTTTCATCAATGTGATCACCAAGCAGAGTCATATAAGTATCACATAATAATTACCTTAGACATAACGTGGCTTTGCTAATACCTCTCATCTATGCTTTTAGATATTTTAGTCCAACAAAATACCTATGCTAAGACCTAAACAACGTTTTTGTTTATAGGGTCAGATTGATTAACAAAGCATAGAGCTCTAAAATGAGGTATCAGAAGTAGTCTTCTGATTCTGTCACAGACAAATTGTTTAAAAGTATGTTTGTAGACCTCATCTGCATATTGGTATAGCCACATTAAACAAGTGCAGATGAAAAAAATTACCTATATCTTGAAATGAAAGTCAAGAAGATATAATGTACTTCAAAGAATTGCACTTGATTCCTTGTCATCTAGAACTTTAGCTGATCTTCTTTCCATTTTCTAAGCTGGCAGGTGAGTTTGTTTTACCTAAATTTGAATTCATACACTGCAGCTGATCACAATAATATTACCTTTGCTTTCATCAAAATGCATTGTATAAATTTATAATATTTAAAAATATGTTTTGAATTAAATAAAAACAATGTGTAAGTATTACCTGTACACTACATCTTGTTCTTTAAAATAATTGCAGGTTATTTTGCTTCAGTGCTGAAAATGGTACTTAAAATGTATATATATATAACCTCTAAGAACAAAAGTTTAGGGAAGCCTGTGAAATATGTTGCTCTTTCCAATGATCACAGAATCCTTTGATCTGTAATTTGAAAAAAAAAAAAAAAAAACAAAGAAAGTACAACTTGAGAAATTAAAAGAAAACATAGGAGATAAAGAGAGGGAATGAAGAAAAAAAAACAATTTTCTAAATCACTGTATGAAGAAAAATAAATGTGAAAAACTCCACTATGCAATTTTACACACTGTACTCTACCCTGCAGAGGGACAGACTTTTTGGAACACAACAGAAAATGAATTTGTTCTTGGATTTAGTTCAGAGAGAATCATGAGAGCAATTTATTTCTGATGCAGTTCCAGTAAAAGAGCTATTATGCTGATTGGCATAAAGTTCATCAGTTTAAATATATAACTTTTATTCCTGAGTCATAATTTAGGTAAAAATACTCATTCTCTATGACAAAAAAAATGCCCTAAATAAAGGAAAAATCATTTGAAGATCTACCTACCTATTGTTCTCTTATATCATCCAAGTAAAGGATGTGCAATAAAGCTCACAAAATTAAAATAAGAGTGGGTTCAGGATTTCAGTACTTTCCTGCAAACAGTCAAACTCTATCTCATTTCATGAAAACTACTTCTTCAAAGTCTTCTTCAAAGTTATCTCCACCTCTTCTCTATAAAATTTTCTCTGATACTATTTCTTGGTATTCAGGTGGTGAGTGATTGTTGTGTTATAATTTTAAATCTTGAGACAACTCTTTTGTTATCCCAATCATGACCTGCAGAAAATCTGGAGTCATGGAATCCCTCTCTGAATCTGCTTGTGATAAAATTTCAGTCTTAAGCAAATCCTCTCACGTAGCTGAAGACATAAAAATGGCACAAGAATCTATAAGAAAATCATTATGAGATTTCCAGTTGGTTGCTATCAGATACCAAGGACTATCCATGATGCAGTGGGGCATAGATAATACACAGCGAGTCACTAGGTAACACCATACAGAGTATAGGATATTATCTGGATAACTGCCAGTCCAGGAGAAGATGGAGTAACTAATGTCTTTTGGAAAAGACTTTCTGGAAACCATCCAACATTATTTTGTTGGAATATTTCCAGCAATTTGATTTTTTGCTTTCTAATGACACTACTGACTGACCATAGCAGCAATGATGGAGCTGTTAGACAAACTATTTATTGACCTTGGAATAACATGCAACTCAAACATGTCTCTAGAGTTTTGTATTAGGAAATTATGCATTGTAACCAGGCGGATTAAAGTGATCGTATGGTGTTATAAAGTCTTAAAGTAAGGAAATGTCAGCAATGCCTATGATCTACATAGGATTTGTTTTTAAAATGTAAAACATAACTAGAAAAATAACAAACAAAAAACTTCCCAGTGTTGCTGTTCCTTTGTAAATTTCTTTTAACCTCAAGAATTTCAACATCAGCTGCAAGGTCTTGCACATGGATTGAGGCAATCCCCAATATCAATACAGACTGGGGGATGAATGGATTGAAAGCAGCCCTGCCAAGAAGGACTTGAGGATCCTGTGGATGAAAAGTTGGATATAAGACAGAAATGTGCATTTCCACCCCAGGAAGTCAAGGAGGTCACATCCTGGTGATGGAAGACAAAGAGAAGCTGGAATTACTGAATGCCTTTTTTTGCCTCAGTCTACTGTTGAGACTGGCCTTCAGGAATCATGGATGTTGAGGCTAAGAGAGGAAGGTTGGAAAAAGGAAGGCTTCTTGGTGGTAGAAAATTTGGTTAGAGATTGGCTAGGGAGATTCAACACCCATAAATCTTTGGCCCCTGATGGGATGCACTCACAGGTCTGAGGGAGAAGGCAGATGTTGCTAAGCCACTCTCCATCATCTTTGAAAAATAATGGAGAACATGATGACAAATTAGAGGAAAGCCAGTTTTACTCCCATCCTCAAAAATGGAAAAGAGGAGAGCCTGGGAAACTACTGGCCAGTCAGTCTCACCTCCATCGCTGGAAAGGTGGTAGAACAGATCATTCTGGAGCATGTAAAAGAAAAGAAGGTCATTGGGGGTAGTCACATGGATTTACCAAGAGGAAATCTTGCCTGACCAATGCAATATCCTTCTATGATGGCATGGCAGTATGGGTTGATGAGGGGAGAGCAGTGGATGTCATCTACCTTGATTTCAACAAAGCCTTTGCTACTCTCTCCCATAATATCCTCATAGATCAGCTCAGGAACTATGGGTTAGATGACTAGACAGTGTGATGGATCAAGACCTTGTGAAAGGCAGAGCTCAGAGGGTCATTATCAGTGAAATAGAACTGGAGGCCTATAGTCTGTGGTGCTCCCCAGGGATCAGTACTGTGTCCAGTCCTATGCAACTTGTTTATCAGCAGCCTGGACTAACAGAGTGCAGCCTAAGCAAGTTTGCTGATGATTCAAAACTAGAGAGAGTGGCTGGTATAGCTGAAGACTGTGCTGCTGTTCAGCAGGACCTTGAAAGGCTTGATAGTTGGGTGGAGAGAAAGCTAATGAAGTTTGACAAAAGTAAGCATAGGGTCCAAAACCTGGGGATGAATAACCCCAAGTACCAGCACAGGTTAGGGAATGAGCTACTAAAGAGCAGCTCTGCAGAGAAGAACCCGAGAGTCTTGGTGGATGACAAGCTGACCATGAGCTGGCAATGTCATTGCAGCCAGGACAGCCAATAATATCCTGCAGTGCATCATGAAGACTGTGGCCAGCAGGTCTAGGGAGATGATCCTCACCCTCTACTCTTCCCTACAGGCTACATCTGGAGTATTGTGTTCAGTTCTGGTCTCCAAAGTCCAAGAAAGACAAATTGCTACTGGAGAGGTTCCAGCAGAGGCCACAAAGATGATGAGGGGTCTGGACCATCTCTCTTATGAGAAGAGACTCATAAGAGGAAGGAATTCATTAAGGACTTATAAGTAACTGGGCCTGTTAATCTAGAGAAGGAAAGACTGAGAGAGGACCTCATCAATACATACAAATATCTCAAAGGCAGGTGCCAAAGGATGGCTCCAGACTCTTTTCGGTGATGCCCAGCAACAGGACAAGGAGCAATGGCCATAAACTAAAACAGAAGGAGCTCCATCTTAACATGAGGAAGAACTGCTTTACTTTGAAGGGTGGCAGAACACTGGAAGAGGCTGCCCAGGGAGGCCATTGAGTCTCCCTGTCTGGAGACATTCCAAACCCACCTGGATGTATAACCTGCTCTAGGTGACCATGCCTTGACAGGGGTGTTGGACTGGATGATCTCCAGAGGTCCCCTCCTACCCTAATGATTCTGTGATTCTGTGATTTTCCTTCTTTGCTCTGCTCTAGTGAAACCCAGCATGGGTTACTACATCCAGCTCTGGGTTCCTCAATAGAAGAAAGACATGGAACTGCTTGAGCAGGTTCAGAGGAAGGCCATAAAAATGATCAGAGGGATGGAAGCACCTGCTGTGAATAAAGGTTGAGACAGTTGGGGTTGTGCCAGCTAGGGGAAACAGATCTTGTTGTGTTTTTCAATCTTTGAAGGGCACTTATTAGAAAGATAGAGACATAACAAAAGCTCTTAGTGACAGAACAAAAGGTAATGGTGTTAAGCTTGAAGAGGGTAGGTTTAGATTAAATATAAAGAAGTTTTTTACAATGATTGTGGTGAGACATTGGAACAGGTTGCCCAGAGAGGTCATGGATGATCAACCCCTAGAAGTGTTCAAGTCCATATTGGACAGGACGCTGACCAACTTGATCTAGTACCTTTCGTGGCAGTAGGCTTGGATTACAGGATCTTTAAAATTTCTTTTTCACCCCAAACTATTCTATGATTGTACAATAAATGGAAAAAACTTTTACCTTGAGGAACATAAAACTGTGAGATCATTTTAAATTTTAACTGATATAATGCCTTAATGTATTCTCATTACATAATTGAATTTAATCATAGAATTTTGAAGTATATGAATGATTCAAGGGAGGAAACAAATGAGGTAATGCATGTTCAAAAATATACATATAATTGTATGTGGAGGTGTCCAAAAAAGAGTAAGGAAGGTGGTGAAGGCTCTGGAGGAGCATAAAGGAGGCTGAGGGAAGACCTTATCACTCTCTATAACTACCTGAAAGGAGGTTGGAGTGAGGTCGGTGTCAGTCTGTTTTCCCAAGTAACAAATGATAGGATGCGAGGAAATGACCAGTGAAGTTTTGCAGTAGAATAGAATAGAATAGAATAGAATAGAATAGAATAGAATAGAATAGGAAATGTGCAGGATGACACCCCCCCTCCCCCCCTGCAATTAAAAAGTTTCTAAGCATATACCCGGGAGAGTTTGGCTGCCAGACCTGATGTGGTGCTTAGTGCTAGCATGGCAAAGGGCAGCCCTATCCTGCGGGCGGCCATGAGAGGGCCTCCTTGGCACTTTGTGGGGATGTTGATGCCGGGACCAACTCCATCTTCATGGGTGCTGGTTTTGGCCAAAGCACTGGTGCTGTGGCTCTGACTAGGTATAGGTAACAATCTTCCTTTAACAGTTTATCACAGCACAGAACAGGTGGGACAATAAGACTTTTATATGCCGGAAAATTAATTCCAAATTATGGAAGATTGTGATTTTTTTGAACACTTCCATTCTTCTATTAAACATACTTGAGACAGTTGAAATTATCAATGAATGATAGTATTGTCTAAATAGTAATGAATATTAATAGCATAAGTTCAGTGAATCATATATAAATTACTCTTTATGCCTATGCAAGTTTTTCTGCAGTTATTAAGAAAGTGTTGCGTTTATCACATACAGTAAAACATCCAAGGTACAGTAAAGAGAAAAGGAAACTTATGATGATTCCTGTCAGTTTTGATTCTTGATTTTAGAAATTTTTATTTTAGGTTTGTTCTCTGCATGGCCATCATTGAAATCCATCAAATAAATAATTTATTTTTATCCTGGCCTTTTTTTTTCCTTTTTCAGATTCATACTGCCATAAAAAATTCCTAACTGTGAAAGATTAAGANCAAACACAGATTCATACTGCCATAAAAAATTCCTAACTGTGAAAGATTAAGATATGTTACAGAAAGTTATTTATAATAGGTTTTGTTTTATTGTAAGCTTAAAGAAACTTTCAAGCTTCGCAAAGAAATGAAATAGGTGCAGTTTTGAATGCAAATATATTGCTGAATGTTACAGTCATTAAATACTCAACAATAGTTCAGATATGCCTTGAAAGAGTACAATCTGTTTTATTAAAAAAGAGAATTTTATTAGGACACCTCACTTCAAGAAGTCCCCTGGAATTTAGAAGATCTTCTGATAATCAGTACTAGAAAAAAAACAACATCTGTGACAGTTCAGTGTCTTTCAATTGCACTGCAGTGTCAGCACTGGAACTGTGCCCAGGTCTCAGTAGCTGTTCTCTAAAATGTACTGTAAATGGCACCTTAGTTTAAAGTATGCACTTTCAGTGTTATTGAAGTGTTATTATGCTCCAATGCAGCCACTGAGGGTTTTGGGTAGGGAA
>VWZQ01004964.1:272014-298626 GCA_013397015.1 Myiagra hebetior | reverse complement strand
GGGAAAAAAAAAAAAAAAAAGGTGGCAGAATGAAAAGACAAATTCCATCTACTTTTTTTATATTCTGTAATTTTATTCATGTCTTTGCATTGAAAGAGAGAACAGTCATGGCAGTATTTGTCAGTGTGTCCTTAAATGTGCAGAGAAAACCTGATATTTCAAACAACTACAGAGATCATTTTAGAAATTATGTCACACTCCTTCATCTGTTCCTTTTCTCATTTGACCTGTTTAGGCAGATATAGACTTCCCTGCTTATTCCCCCGCCTGGTATCTTTAAAATTACTTCAGAAGGCCCTGCAACAGTCAAAACCAATAGAGTGAAGCAATAAATTAAAAAGAACAACTTCACACTTCAAAAGATTCTTCTGTATCAGATGCAATGGATACAAACCCTTCTAAAATAATATTGGCAGTGTCACACAAGTTTGGCTGTCTTTTCAAAAAGTAATTTCCTCCATGTTAGATTATGCCATCAAGATCCTATAACATTAGCATCCTAATTTTTTTCTTCTTTTCCTACATTCATATTATATTAGCTTATGTTTGTAAACACCCAAGACTTAAATGTGGAATGTAAAAACAGCTATTGATTGGTAACATGGTATATCAGATGCTTCAAGTAATTGTTTCATAGACAAAAAACAGCAATAAAAAAAATTAATTGTTCTTGTCATCCCTCTTTTACTGAACAAATCTAGTAGAATACCATAAAGTTTTTTCAAAGAAAAGCAATAATTGGCTGATGTAGAAATGGTATTATTTGTCATTGCTTCTATATGTCTAGGAGAAGGAATGGATGAAGAAAGGTTCATGAAAATTTAGTGTATAAAAATATATCATCCTGTGAACCTTTTCTCATCTCTCCTGCGATAGATGTGAAAATTCAATAGTGATTTATTAAAATTTTTGATTTGGGTATTGAGAAGTTTTGAAGTATAAGTGTTAGAATCAGTTGAAAAGGCAAAATCAAATTATTTAACCTGGGAAGATCTACTGTAAGCAGTTGGGAATTTTTACTAGGCAAGTTTACATCTAATAATTGAAAATAACTTAAACACATTTTCTTCAGCTACTAAAGAGGCTTTATCAAGGAGAAGGAGGAGGAAAAATCCACTAACCAATCTTTGGATGGGTGAAAAGTTTTCTTATGAGAAAAAGAATGTAATTATTAAAGAGCTATTTTGGTTATTGAGACATAATAACCTAAAAAAGTTCATCAGCTGACAGTGTGTGTAAGATCAGTAGCATTCTCTTTTAAAGTTAAGAAGTCATGAGATAACCTGCCTTGCAAAGAATCCGAAAGAAAAATCCAATGCCTTCTGAGATAACAACATCCTAAATCCATCCAGATGATTACAGAACTATTTTCAGGCATCTTTCACTTCATTATCTTTGGGTTTTGTCATCGAAATCAAAGCAAAGCAGTCCGTGCCATACCACAGTGCTGATGAATTATAGGTGATTTCTGCAATATATAAGAGAAGATTTTAAATTTCCATCTGCCAGCTATATCCTATAGCTACTATCATGCTTTTTAAGATTAGATACCCTTACAGATCATTTTGTGTGTATGTGCATGTACATGGTCCTTTTCATCTAAAGATACCTGCAATATATCCTCACTTGTGCCTTATAATTAGAGTAGGACTGTGTTTTTTTAGAATTAGCTCTTGTAGTTGTTTGCACTTCCATGTTTAAATTTTACTAATGTTACCTATGATTTCTAAAACAACTTCTTTAATCAACAGTGTATTAAGTGATGAGGGGGGAGGATGGAAAAATGGGCTTGTTTGGAGAATTCTTGTTTCCACCGCCATTTGTGAATCCCACTTCACTAACAAGTGAAGAAATAATTGTTTTGATGTATTATTGCCCATCTGTAATAAACTATAGTCTAATTATATATTTTTAAAATTACTTAGATCTGTAATAGTCACATTTATTCATACATATTTCTGATGATTTGGGAAATAATTTGCATGGTTCAAAGAAGGAAATTAAATATACTTTGACCCTTACTAAAATAAAATCTAAGAATGAATAGTTTTGTGCCCATTCACATTTAGGCCATTCCAAAAAGTTCATAAGAAAACTCAAAATAAAATCAAGAATCTTAGATTGTGATATAATTTGATTAATCTGAAAATTTTACAAGTAGCAAAACAGTGTAAAAAATGAAAAATGAATAAAGTAATACAAATAACGTCTAAAATATCTGCAATATCTATATTTTAAGGTGCTAGAAATTAAACTTCCTTAAAAATATAATTTTATATGTTGGTATTCACATTCAAAAATAAGATAAACATCCATTGGATATATATCATTGGTCACTCAAAGAAATATTCCAGTTTTTACAGCTCCATCCTAGTCCTTTCTAAAAAAATTAATAATTTATATGGAGCTGCTACAAACAATAATTGGAAGAACAGATATTTCAAATAGATGTTTAAAAGAAGTATTGCAATGTTTATGGAGACTGATTGCCATTTAACTATTGCTTGGGTCTTACACAGAGCATATATCATGAAAAAGTAAAAGAGAACAGATTAAAAAAAAAAAGACAAAACTGACAAAACTGAAATAAACACATACAAACTATGGAAGAGCACTTGTTTAATAAATGAGAATTTACACAATAAAATGAATGGGGATGGGGTGAAGGAGAGGGTTGGATTATAATAGCATAAAAAATGTTTCTGACAATTATTTTTCTACCTCATTCTCTAAGTTCCTATTTTAACATGCAGGAACATTATTAAAGACAATTCTATATTATGTTAATATGATCGTAATTTAATAATGCGATACACAAAAAATATTATTCATGTGAAATTGTGGCTGTAACATATCCATTAATATTCTTCCTATGATTTTGAAAAAAACCCATAAAATTTGATCATAGATTATCTATTTGGCACTTTTTTTGTTTTTTCTTTTTTTTTTTTAACTCCCTAACACCATTAAAAAACCCCCAACAATGGAGAGCCTGTGACTGTTGGAAGTCTTAGAAAGACTTTTTTGTAGTCAGTGCCTTTTTCCATAATTACAAAATAAATTCTGGATGTTTCTTAAAGTTGTTGTGTAAGAAATATATGAAATCAAAAATAAGTTCCCCATTAGATTTATTAAACAATATTGCTCATTATGCATATTCTGTAGCTGAAGAAGTTCACTAGGTATTTTTTAGATTATTCTTTCTTTTCAGTGTTTTGAACCTGAAGACATCGATATATATATTTTCATCATACATAAAACCAGATTTTGGAGCATATGAAAAAACTTCTCTGAATAACACTTACTACTGTTTCTTAACAACTAGCCTCGTCTAAACAAATCCATATATTTATGTAATATTTTAATTTAAAATGTACATATGATCTAGTTTGTATAGAGACTCGTGTTTATTGTATGTAAAAAAAGAAGCCACAAAATTGTTATTGTTTAATTAGTTGAACTGAGAGAAATTTGTTTTCCTCTGATTCCTTTGAAAAACCAACATGTACAAATAATTTCAGACTAATTAAGAGGATATATTTACAGTAAAAAGAATTTCTAGTCCTGCTTGTATACAATTGAGAAAAAGTGGAAAATGGGGAGATAACAACAGTAAAAAAAGGATAAGTGGTTTATGAAACAACGAATATCATGCACTGTAGTTTTTTGGAAGAATTCAATAGACAGAGGAAACAAGAAATGGGGGAAAATGGAAAATACAACTTTATGCTGCTCTTTTGGAAGAGACAATATGTTTCTATACTATTTAAATAAAAATGTACACATAAAGCATTAAGGAGCCATTCTATAAAGGTAAGAAATACGAAATAATTTTAATATATACAAATTAGTTTCAACAGAATATTTTTCATGCCTCTAAAACCATATAGTCATTTTGTTGCTCAAAATCACTGATTTTTTTTTTTTAGTCTGTATTGATTATAATGATTCACAGTCATTATGGACCAAGGCTGAAGAGGCCATTGTTAAAAACGATAGTGCTCTTCAATGCTAAGGAAAAAAAATCTTGTATTTTATTATTATCTGTGATTCTGTTGTTTTACCTTCAAAATGAGCAGAAGTAAATGAGTTTTCTAAAGACCAGTTATCCCTGTTTAAAATAAATAATTTGAAGGATTCAAAGCACTAGCAAAAAGATTGAAACTCATCATTAAAGGCTCTCTAAGTATGGCCATCTACTCCTTACAATATCTCCTACAACATCTTGAATTTTAATTTTTTAATATCACTTCTTTAAAAGCCTATCATTTGTTTTCGAATATTCTAAGGATATGTAGACACTGCTGGCAAAAATTAGTTTTGAACAGCTTAGAGAAATATTGCTTTCAAGCTTAAGGGGCAGAGTTTTGTCTGCCTACAACAACAGAAAATGTTAGAGCTCATATCCATTGTGCGTTTCGGCATTTTGAATATCCTTGTTAATATTAACTACTTTATTAAGTTTGTCCTTTCAGGAAGTGTGGCACTAGGATACAATTTATTTTGCAGCACAGGTTTATTCAGAAGAATATAGGTCTATTTTCTGAAGGTGGGGTGTAAGGAAGTGTTACCTGCGAATGAAAAGTATGAGACTCTTTTTTGTGTCTGAAATGCCTAAACAAAATATTAGTTTGCAAGTTACTGTTAATAAAGCAGCAGAATTATTATCCAGTTAGAGAGCTCATGAGAAAAGCTGGAGAATTATTACTTTTTCATGAATTTCAAAATCTTCAATTTCATAGCTGGGATGGTACCATCAGAGCAGATATATTTGCAGCTATCAATCTGCTTCCTTCTTCTTCAATTTATTATCAAAGTCTAATTAAAACCAAAAAGTGATACTGAGTTCTGTGCAAATCTTTAGTTAGTGAAATAGCCTTTCATTCAATGGAAAAGATGGGATGCTAGATTCAGACTTAGTGGTTGACAGACATGCACTGGGCATCATGCAGGCTTACAGGATCAAAGGAGATAAGAATTAAACTGTGCAGATCTTTCCTGTCTCCATGGCAGATACTACTTCAAGAAATAAGTATGAGTGGTAGAGGAGATATCCAAAACAGTTACTGCATTGAAATATATCTGAACATGCAGAGAGAGTTAGCTGTATGCGAGACCAGGAATGAAACTCTTGTAATTTGACACTGAAACCTATGTGATGATTACTATTGAGAAGATAAGAGCTATTCACTGGATTAATAACTGCAGAAGGAAGTTATTCAGGTAGGCTTTTGGAATTTAGTGGCCTGTAACGCAAAGCACAAAAAATTAAAGGCTTAAGATCTCTGAATTTCAAAGAGATCAAAAAAACCCCCATATATATAAAAAGATGGTTTTACAGAGTGTTTTGCAGACAAAACAATACAGAGCCACCTACTGATGCAGTTCCTGGTCTGTATGAGAGTATTTCTTCTTAGTCAAAACCTCAACAATTGACATTATCTCAGTCAGACATGGCAATGTCATAGAATTTGTATTTCTGATGTTCTAAATGGGAATTCATTCAAGATGAATGATGATGATGCCATTTGACTAAATTCAAATGTTCCCGCTGGAAGCGTAGATTATGATCTTAATTTTGGGAAGGAAGCTATTGGCCTTTCCTTCACTGTCATAAGTAGCATAGGAAAAGAAAACAGTTGCTGATATAAAGACAGTTTTGTGGCCATGGAAAAAACCAAATCAGACTGGTTTGAAAGCTGATACAACTTAGTGTTGAGTGGTCATGGTTGTGAGCAAGGACTGTCATCAGAGCTAAAATTGGATCTGAATTGATGCTTCGGGAAAACACCTTCCAAGGTTTAAAGCTGAGAATGGCTATTGAAGAGAATTGAACTTGAAGCAGGGGAAGATCCAGGAATATGCCACTTGGTATTATAAGCACATTCATATTTCTAAGTGAAAAATAATCAGTCTTATAAAAAGGGTTTGCTTAATCATCATGGTACAGAAAATTTTAATCAGATCCAAAATCTATCCTCAAGATTATAATCTATTGCAGTAGATGTTATAGCTGGCAACATTAACAATGCAAGGAGAAAAATGAGTTATAGGAAATGGGAGAGTTACTAATTATCCAAAAAATTATTATACTGAGTAATGAGGTTTTTTCTCTTAGTCAAGTGGGAAATATAATATTTTAGACATCACAACAGATAACTTTCTGGAAAACTGGCAAGTATCCAAGTTTACTGTAGACTGTTCTTTCTGGGAACAGATGTTTTGGGAAAGATTTCATCCTGTGAGAATGAGCACAAGCCTGAGCAATGCTGAAAAGTGAATTGTCATTGAAAATATTACCTAAAGACTCTGAGAAATAGGAAAGCAGATCAAAGTTTCCAACTGGCAACAACACAAACTCTTACCTCTTCTGTTTGGGCAAAGTGATGGGCTACCAGTAAAAGTGAGTTTGGTAGAAAAGAAAAGAAAAAATTATTGTACAGCCCCCCCAAACTGACTGCATGACTGAGGAATTAATACTAACATGTACTATATCAAATATTGCTAGATAGTTTTCAATCTGATATTTGCAAGGTCTTGCCACACTTCCAATATCTCTAAGAGAACATTTATTACTTTTGTATCAGTTCTTATTTTCTTTTCTTTCTTTCTATTAGGCTTACACATTAGAGGGCTGCAACCCCCTTCGGCCCCTGCTCCCCCATCCTAAGATCCTTGGGCCTGATCTCAGAAGTTTCTGATTAGTCTTGATTGAGCTGTCCGAGAGGTGAAGTGTTCCTTGACTGTACCACTCCAGGTGTGAGGAACTCCCTGATTGTACTAGAAGCTCTTGCACAGTAAAGCTGACAACATTCAGAAGCATCAGCTGCTCATTCAAGTTCAGACATAAAGGATAAGCAGTTATCCTTTGTAGCCTTGGTAAACCATTTACCTGAATTGTAGCCCAGGTGAAGCCGTAACACTTTGAATTGTAACCCCAGTGAAACAGTACCATGGTTAAAGCACTTTGGATAAAAAAGTCCAGTAGTAATTGACTTGGGTTATGGCCAGGATGGAAACCTAATGATGACCAAAGTGAATCATCTTGTGACCCTACAAACAGTGGTCCTGAGCGAGTCCCTTTAAGCTCACCTGGATTGCAGTGGACTGCACCAGCACCTCCCTATGAGTTGTACACATTAGAGTTCACAAAACCTCAGGCTTGAGATACTTGAAGAACCGTCACTGATGATGAAGTCTAGGCTGATACACCCTCCCCCACATCTCCACATTCCTCAAGATGCAGCCCTTGCCTGTTGGGAAACACAGAGGGATTTTTTGTACTTCACTGAACCTAAGGGAAGTTTTTGATAGGTACCCTTACATGCATAGAAATAGGTGTAGACATTGTTTTACTCGTATGTGTGAATTGATTATGATGTGAATGTCACTGCATCAAATCTATAGTTAAGTCATTGTTATAATTTTACTAAACACTCTTGAATCACTTTGTAAATGTTAAAATATTCAGTGATTAAGTGTTGCTGAAACCTTTTGCACCCTTATTTTGTATCCTTATCCTTTGAACTCTTGCCCTCTTTGGCATTCCTGGCTTCTGTGTATATGATTCCAAATTTCTTCTAGTTTCATCTTCCTTTTCATGTTTTAACCTGTGTACTAAGTAGTAGAATGAATCTTGCCATCAAATTCTGTAAAGTCACATTTTCACAAATTCCTATTAACCTTGTTTTTAATCTTTGACAGTGTTTCTTTTAATATACAGGCCACTCATTCACAACACAGGTATAATGTTTATTCTGTCATATTTTTAATTCACATGGTTATTATCATGTATCAATTAGGGATTGATACATGAGAGAGCTGTAATTCTAGAATTGACAGTAGCAGCACAACTATGGCAGATCTACAGGTTCCTTTAATGAGAAGAAAGAGTAAACAGTTTTCGCAGCAGGGATCCTGGCTTCTTATTCAAGTTTGGAGTTCTTGTTTTATAAAGGGACCATTATTATACTTTTTTAACAATGTGAATGGAAGACTGTTAAGATTAGATTATAAGACACCATATACTGAAGCCAATAGTACAGATTTTATTTAACAGTAAATGCAAGGTAGAGAGATAGAAAGAAATAGGAGAGGGACAGGGGGAAGAAATAGAGAGCAAGAGAAAGATTAGCTAGAAAGGTACCACCACCACCACATGGCTCCCACAGAATCCCAGTGGTCTTCTTCCCCCTGGTCTCCTCGATGGTGGGTATCCTAGAGTCATTTTTCTGGAGATACCCTGGGGGCATCCATGGGCATCAATAACATTCCCACATTTTGGGCTGGCATGTGTATAAGCACTTGCTTCCTTTCCAACAGTTTTGTCTGGATAGGTTACCCAGATGTGCCTCACCACATGTGGAACTAACATCTTGCTATTGTTGCTGCCTGTGCTTATCTCAATGGAGATTTGTCTGGTGGCTTATCTTATGGGAAATTCCTCCTGTGGCTTTGAGAATGCTTTGAGACATGTGACATCATTCTTTAAGAACTCACAGAGACAAACATCAAGTTCCTAGCATGAACTACAACCAGAACAGAAATTCTAGCTTATTGGTAAATCCTTTTCACTCACCTCATTTTCTGTGTAGTGTATCAGGCTTATCAGGTACACATAAACTAATGCTCAGCATCAGTGTTTCCTCATGCTGCTCTACATATCTGTCTGGGCCCACTGATACTTATTTAAAAGGTCTGAGCAAAATGCGTTTTCTACAATTTGTGAGAATTCAAATTTTACTACCCCAATGATTTAGAGAAAAAATACTGGTTTTACTTAAAATCACTGTTATATTGGGCATGTTTCTAGCTTGCATTTAGTTATGGAAATATCTGTGTAGGTGTTTAATATTGGCATAAAATAAATTCATGACTGTGCTCATTAAAGGTTTGAGGACAAGGACATATAGAAAGACCAGTCACTGGACTGCCAAAACCTTAATTATAGACAGAAATAGGATGACACGTACAGAGAAAGAATGTAATTCATGCATTGTCTGGCATATTACTACAATGCAGAGATAAAAGTATCCTTATGAACAAAGTATTTTGTACAGTTGTCCTCCAAATACCATGTCAGACAGGGGAAATGGTAAGACACATGGGCAATTCACTTAAAGCTGTATGATAACATCAAGAAACAGAGGCCAGGTCTCTTATGGCAGGTCATAACAAAAATGATGATTATTGGATTTGGCTGGGATAGAGTTAATTTTATTCATAGCAGCTAGTATGGTGTTATCATTTGGATTTGTGACCAAAACAGTGTTGATAACACCACAGTATTTTAGCACTTCCTGAGCAGTGAGTACACAATGTCAAGCCAACTCTCTTTATCACACTACCCAGCCAGCAGGTAGATTGGGAGTGTACAAGATTTTGGGAGGGGACACAGTCAGCAGAGTTAACCCCAACTGACTAAAGAGATATTCCATATTATGTGAAGTCATGATCAGCAATAAAAGCTCAGGGAAAGAAAGAAGAAGAGGAAGGAGGACTGTTGAACAAAGACTTTTGGAATTAGAGCACCTGTCTTCCCAGGCAACTGTTATGCATGATGGAGATCTGCTTTTCTGCAAATGGCTAAACTGTTGCCTAGTGATGGGAAGCAGTGAGTGAATTCTAATATTGTTTTGCTTATGCATACAGCTTTTGCTTTACATACTTAATTGTCTTTATCTCAACCCATGAGTTTTCACACATTTACCCTTTAAATACTCTTCCCCATACCATTGAGGGGGAATGAGTGAGCAGCTTTGTTGGGATAAGCTTTCTGCTTTACATCAGTAAAGGAAGACTTACAGTACATTAAGGTGCTTGTGAATAGCTCTTGAATTCAGACCTTTGTTTTGGAGGATTATTTTTTCCCACCAATCCCATAGTAGAACACATTTGGGAGAGCAAGTAACCGTGAGAGATTCAAGACTCTTTCATACCTTCTTGGGCTGTAGTATTGGCAAAAACAAACTCTTACATTTTACTGTTGTTTTCAGTTCAGAAATAAACCCCAATAAAAAAAGTGCATGAGTTGTTCTGGCTGTTTAATAATAGTCACTGTAATTTCTCAAAATTTGTGTCCAGCACATCCTGAATTTCTGCTTCTATTTGCCACATATTTTCACACTTACTTTCAAATCAAATATTCTGCTATTTTCCTTTATAAGTTTTTGTTTCTTAAGTGAATGTGAAATAACAAACAAAATGTAAATTCTATTTTCTATTCTGTCATGTGTGGAATTTTTGATTTTTTGCAAGGAAACTATCAACAGTTTGGGCACAATAGACTAAAATCTGACATTTATTCTCTGTCTGATATATGCTACTGTAGCCCAGCTAGGCTGTCTTTATAGATTAATAATGAGATCTTGTTTAACAATCAGTGCAACTCAGTCATGGTTTACTTCCTCCCTGGAGGACCAATTGCTTATCTCATCAAAAGGATGATAATTCCCTCTGTCTGTCAGTTGATATGATCTTTATCTGGACACAAACTACATCAGCAGACTGAGCTGAGCTCCCAGCCTTGCTGGTGGTAAGGGATTCGAAATTCATGTTTATCATATGCAGAAGATAGATGCTCTAGCTAGCTGCAGGCACTGCATTAGTGCTAAAGTCCATTAATTCTAATTATGTTTTGCATATAGAGAATATTAAAATGTTTAAATTAATAATGGAGAAGGGCCATCCCCTTGGCACAGTTTCTGCATATTAATACAGATTTCTGTGCAGAAGCTGATCTGTGCATGCAAGGAACATTCCTCAGGCCACTGGAGATTGAGCACATTAAGCTATTTAGGGGACATGTGCCAAACACAGACATCTCATAGCATCTCTGTTCATTAGTCCATGGAGTTTTATTGTTGTAGACTTTGGATAAGAATGACACCATTTGCTTCTTGAATGAAGGTAGTATGGGAGTGGTGCAGCTCATCTGTGCATGTCATGTACATGGATGTGCATAGGAAGATTGCATAAAACAAATGCTATCCTTCCTTATTGTCTTCCATATAATGGAATTAGTCATTACAATGGTAGTTCAGCTCTTGCATAAAAACAGGGAAGGAGCCAGGATGATTATAACAAGTTTCTTGATTGAATACTTTCCTTTCACTAGAGAATTTTTTTGTTTCGTTCCTGAACTTTTTATTTTTCTTGGTTTCCATCTGATAATTTTTGTTTAAATGATGACAAACTATAATCGTCTGAATGTTGAACAAATTGTTTGAATTCTTGAACAAAACCAGCCTTGCAATATTTTCCTCTACGTTGTCTTTTATTGAGTCTATTAATTTACTTTCCGTTTCTACAAAGTATCAATCCTCTACTCTCAGCTTTTATTTTTGTTATTTAATTAAATAGTACATATGTGTAAATGTTCAGATCCTATTTAGTAATTATAATAATATATCAAAAAGTCATTTCCCTGTTATACCCTGCCAACAATATGAAGGAAGAAGTAAGAGCAATCCAAATTACTAACACTGAAGCCAACAGTTCAGCATTCTTAACCTTAAAAATACCTGATAGATACCCACAAAAATACACAGAACTTTTCAACTATATTCTAAAACATTAAGAAGATAAAGAATGTGGTACTAATACTAGTATTTTTAATAATGCTGAGAAATAGAGTCAGACATGATTTTAAAACCCTATTAGGAAGTCCTAAAACCAGCCAGTAAATCTATATTAATATATTCAGCTCATTTTAAAGCCAATGAGCTGAGATATTTGATATCAGGCTTGAACTTTGTATGAAAGCAGTGACCTGTAATTGCCAAAACTTAACAGTAGATCACTGTGGTAAAAGATCTGTATGGACCATTTAACCAGGAAATTTCAAACATTGTTCAGATCCCTTCAGAAATTTTTGGGATTTAACAATTATTTTTTTAAAAATCTGTTTTGTGTAGGTTCACATCGTTTTCTGAAAGGCAAATAAAGCTTATTCTGCCTTGCTCTTGCTGGCTGGAGAACTGCATAGCTCTCCTCAGCGTGTCATCATACATGAATCTAGGAATCCCTGATGAGAGACAAGTACAGTAGCTTGCACTCTGTATTGTGATAATGCAGCAGTTACTCTGTTCTGCTGGGAGTTTAGGTCAAGATGGAGTGTGGGCAGAGGGAGCCAATATCTGCATTCAATAGCCTTTTTTGGTCTATCTAAATGCTCTGAATGCCCTGTGATACACTGACAAGTTAGAAACCTATCTCATCATTCCCAATTTTCTTTTTCCAGCTGTTTTATCTTTTTAAGGTCTTCTGTATGAATATGATTTTCTTCCTGTGTACAATGAACAGAGAGGTTAATTAGTCTAAAACCTCCCATCACATATTCTTTGCCAGCCAGGGCTCCTCAGAGGATACATGTCCCCACATAACTTTCTACACCTGGCTGCTCTTAATGAAGATAAATAATGACATACAAAGTTCGAGAAAAATGTTAGGCGGTTTTGGGCATTTTTCCTGAGCAAAATGTACTAGAGCTTTCTATTTCTTCATCAAGAGCTTGGACAATTTACAGTTACCTCTGGTGATGTTTGTCATATAGATTGCTTGCCTGGTTTGTGCTGAAAGACTGAGTAGGACTTGATGCAGAAAAAGTCTATGAAAAATATCTTGTTTGCACTTTATTGTACTGCATCTGTCACATTATAGCATTTTGTCCTTAGAGGATATGGCTTCATTCTCTTGTTAAACAGATTCTTTATTTTCTTATCTTTCAAAAAGAGTCTATTTTCCAAAATTAATTATTTTGCCTCCTTTTCCTCAGTCTGCTGGATCTCTTACTCTTCTAACATCTCACCAGCCTCTCTCTCACTGCCGTACCTTTTTTATGTCAACCTGTAGGCAGTCTTGGACAAACAGAGGGAGCAACTAACTGTCCAGTTCAATAAGTGAGTGCTGTATACTTCAGAGAATAAATATGAAAAATACAAAACTAGAAATACTGTTGGGTATTAAAGCCTGTGTGTTGGCAGTATGCTCAATAATAATATTAAAGGAGTGCATTTCTTGGTTTAGTTTTATATTTGGGAACATAATACACTAAAGGAACAAAGTCAGTATTTCTAACGACTTGTTTTGTCAAGATTTGGCAAATATTACTCTGTCATAACACCATAACCCCAGAGAAAAAGTATTAGAAGGAGATAGCATAACATACCAAAGAGTGATTAAAAATTCTAACTAAATTTAACATCATTACCATAAGAATGGCATGCATCATTGTAAGTATTACATGCCTTAGATCAAAACAAACCCTGCATTACAAAGTAACTAAAGCAGGCATTTTACAGTTTAAAAGATATTTTCCCAAGGTGTATACCCAAAAGCAAGAGTTGAACTGCATGTCTTCTATTTTCTTTCTTTAAGCAGTGGAAATGCACATTTAAACTCTTCCTTTTGGTTTCATTTTTTTCCTAGCAAAAATGAACAAGATATTTTTGGCTTGTTTTATTCAAAGGCACCCTACAGGAAAATGTTATGGCAGACATACAGTTCATTTGCATATTTAACTGGAATTTTGGCACAGAATTTTAAGAACTGTTATGCATACTAACAAAAAATGCCAACATTAGAGAAGCTAAGAGGGGGCAAATCAAGTGAAAGCAACATGACATGATGTAATTCAACAGGATAAGGCTACTTACAGAGTAATCTATGCTTGAGCCTGATGTAAAAATAATACAGGTCTTTTTTCTTTTCTTTTTTTCCCCATATTTTAGATGTCAGAATTCCTAAAAGTCAGCCAACAGTTAAATATTGTTATACTTTTATTTAAAAATTTTGGGGCATGCCAAGTAAATGCAGAAAGATCTAAACCCTTTTTTCAGATGAAAAAATAATAACAGTAAATAAGATATCTGTCTCTTTAGTAACAGAGGCTCAAAAATGAGGCTTCCAGCTGTTAAATAGCTTGCAGAAGCATTACACAGTATCACTTCATTTATATAAGTAGTTACCTTACTTTAGTGTTTTTAAAGGCATGTAGCAATACAGTATCAGCCTCAAAATGGAAAAATGCAAATTTTGACTAATGCAGGAGCTCAAACATTGTCTGCATTCTGACAGATATCCTACCTATAAATCTTTAAAACTATTAATAACAAGAAGGGGATGATGGAGAGGAAAGACATAACCCAGATATTTTACACAGTTTATCACAGGACCTTGCTGTCTAGGGATTTGAAACCAGTTAAAGGGTAGATAAATAATACAAGAAACAGAACAATATTGATTCACAAGAGAATTGACAAAGATCCTTAAACCTTTTTCCTTTTCTTCCATGTCTTACAGAATAACCATTGACTGAAGGAGACATTCTTTGTGGCCATATACAACTGAATAGGATTCAGAAATACGGAATGAGTTTTTCTTCTGTTCCAAATGGCTTTTTGTTTCAAAAAGTTGGTACACCTTTTATGCAACTACTTTGAATTAAAATGGAAAAACGTGTTTTGGAGTCACTCAAGCTTATGAATTAATAGCTGAAGTTTCTAATAATCTGCCCTGGATAAGGGCCAAAACTGATTTAATGCTCATTTCTGTGAGGAAGGTAAAGCCAAATTTGGTTTTAGCATTAAAAACAAACAAACAAACAAAAAAAAAAGATAAGCAGCATTATAGGATGCTGGAAATATATTGAGTGACAATATAGAATAATGTAAAGTACTTTTCCTCTTTTTCAGACTGATGATATGAAAGGCAATGCTTTTTTGCATTGTATAATTCATCAAAAACAGTATTTCAGACTGAATGGCACTTTTAGAATTCTATACCTACATGTAAAACTTGAGATTTGTATTCACAGTAACTTATTGCACGTCTTCTAATTTTAACTTAAGAAAATCAACATTACCATAAGATCCAAACCTCACTTAATAGAAGATGTCTAACTTCCATATGAAAGAAACCCCCAAATACTATGTTTGCAAAAAAAACCAAACAGACTTTGATGTATAGCAAGATATGAAATCATTAAAATATGATCAGCAGTTATATGAAAAATTGCCATCTTGGAGAAATTTAGTAAGAGCTACAGACAAATTTTCTGACATATATACATCTGTGCCCTATTACTTATTTATACATAAATAATAATGATGTAGGTATGGAAATGACTTTGTGAGCTCCTTGCTCTTGCAGATTAGGAAAAGTTACCATTTAAAAACTATTTCAAAAATAATTAGTTTTGCTTCACCTCCTACTATTATTGGACCTTCTTCCTCTGACGTTTAGAGACAGCTTTTTTTTTTTTTAGGGTAAATTTCACTGCAGATCATTTCACTCATTTGGTTTTGTACCCACAAAATTCTTTAAAAGAAATATTTCTTTTCTCATCTCCTCTCCTGTTCTCCAGTTAGTTTCCAACATGTTCTTCGACTTAATTTTCCTACTTTATTGTTGTATTTTCATCAGTTTCTTTATGTTATCAATGTCAAACTATCTGCCACTTCTACTAATTTATCTTTGTGGTTATTCAGTTCTTTAAGTAGTACTGTAATAATGCTTTTCTCTGTTGATAAAACATTTGCTTTCCCACATCAGTGTGTTCAACTTTTGCATATTCATTGTACATTATCAGTGAAAATATTCAATAATGTTTTAAAGAAAGATCATTCCCATTCCTTGAGAAGCAGCCAGCCTTGCCTGTGCCTGACAATATGTACAATTAAAGGATTATGGCTATTGAGAAATGTAATTGCCCACTTTTACTGCCAGGTGCTGCACCTGGGTCAGAGCAATCCCCAGTGTCAATGTAGGTTGAGGATGAGCAGATCAAGAGCAGCCCTGCTGGTGACTTGGACGTGCTGGTGGATGAGAGGTTGAATATGAGCCAGTAATGTGCACTTGCCGTCCCAAAACCCAACCCTATTCTGGGCTGCATCAGAAGCAGAGAGGCCAGCATGTCAAGGGAGGGGATGCTGCCCATCTGCTCCACTCTGATGACACATCACAAGGAGTGCTGTGTCTGGTTCTGGGGTTCTCAGCACAAAAAAGACATGTGTTGAAGTGAGTCCAAAGAAGGACAACCAAGATGATTAGAGGGATAGGGCACCTCTCCTAAGAGGAAAGTCTCAGAGAATAGGGTTTGTATAACCTGGAAAAGAGAAGGCTTCGGAATTACCTATTTGTGGCTTTCCTTTACCTGAAATAAGTCTACAAGAAAGATGGAGAGGGACTTTTCACAAGGGCATGTAGTGACAAGAAAAGGGGGAATAATTCCAACTGAAAAGAGGTTTAGATTAGATATTAGGAAGAAGTTTGTTACTGTGAGTGGAGAGGCACTGTAATAGGTTGCCCAGAGAAGCTATTGGATGTGGATTTCCTGAAGTTGTTCATGGCCAGATTGGATGGAGCTCTGAGCAGCCAGGTCTGCCCATGGCAGAGGTGTTTGAACTACATGATCTTTAAGGTCTCTTCCAGCCCAAACCATTTCATGACTTAATGGTTTTGAAGGAATGTGGCATACTTTATATATGCTAAGTAAGTTTGATTATGCCTTCTGTAGTCTAAATTAATGCAAATAACACCACTTATTTTAAATTATGCAAAATAAGTGCTTCTCTAATTATTCTAGAGTAAGGAGCTGGCCAGAGATTTTCCCCAGTTCATGTCTTTATATCAGTAGTTTATGCTATATACAGGAGATGTGAAAATAACTGTTTCTCCACATTTTCTTTTCAAAACAGTCCATAAAGACACATTTTCAGGAAGGGAGTTATGTCTTTTACCTGTCCCTTTGATGATAGCTATTTGTGACCTGTTCCATAAGATAACAGCACCTTTTATTTTTCAATATATTTTTATAAACACATATACATTCAATTTTTCTGAATGTCCAAATGATTGGTCATTTTTGAGGAAGAATCTGCTGCTTGAAGCCATCAGGTTAAAGTTGCCTTTGTGTTGCCTCTACAGTCCCAGAACTGGACTCTTCAATTCCATTTTTTTTTAACCCACCCTTTTGTCAGTGTGAAATTTTACATGGTAATATGCTCAGATTCTTTTCTCAAGCAGCTGGATTTCTTTAACAAGGAGAAAAGCACATCACTGCAGTTCCCAAGGTTTGCCTATTTACCTTTACTTATCTAGGGGGTTTCAATATTTCTGACAATACATTGTTCTGTGTATGGGAGTTCAAGTTTATTTCTTTTGCTCAATTTGTGCTTATGAATGTATTTTATTCCTGTCTTCTGCAACAAATAATCCACCTTTATAAACTTTATATATTCTGCTGTGCTGTACTCTATATGAGATGAAGCGCCAAGCTGGCCAGTTCTTAAGACCTTTTGACTACGTCTATCTAAGTGTTAATAGTGAACGCCCAGCTGTAATGGGCTGGGTATATGGTTAATGTAAGTGATAGATAAATGCCCAAATACTTCTCATATGGTGAAATAGGGTATAGAAAAAAAAACACAGCACTTCTGCCCATAAAGACACTTGGAGGATACTTTTGATCATGTTTGGCTTAGTGCCAAATCTTCTGATGTCCTACCTTCAGGTAAACAAGACTGGAATACCATAATAACATGCCATTTTAAACAGCATTCTGTGAGCAGTAATCCACTCAAGACAGAGTAGGGAGGTGGCTGCAGACTAGCTCCCTGTCCTGTCAGACTGTGTGCTTAAACCATATGAGACTAAAGGATGTGGAAGCCATCTAAGAATCAACCAAGTTTAACTCAGCAATCAGAGACTTTCATTTATAACATGACTAGAAAGAATGCCATCACTTTTAGTTGCTTTTTGGAGCTTCATACAATAAATATTATTTAATTAATTACAGTCTCACAGATTTTTCTGAGTATGACATATAATCTATTTACTAACATAATGCAAAAAGATTTTTGTATTTGATCTGAAGGATTTTTAGCTCCCTTGCCTTTATCCCTCAGCTCTCTATTCTCAGTCCTGCTCTCTGAATCAGATTATTTTTTCTTTTCCATTAGATTCTCTCTGGACCTGATGACCTCTGCTTGGGAAGTTTGAAGTGCTTCATCACAGGTCCATTTCTGTGATCTCTTACAGAGTTTCCTGTTTCATGTCGTGTGCTCATTTTAGGGATTTGATCCCTTACTGTTCCAAAATTGACTGATCAGTTCAATCAATCTCTTCTATGATGCTAACTTTGCTATAATACATTTCTGATACCTTTACAAGTGATATCACGAGTCAAATACCCTTGTTATCCTTAATTTGCAGGGACCTAGAATGTAAGTTTGCTACTCACTACTGGAGAACATAGTCTAATGGTCAGATTCAATATAAAAGGAATGTTTTCCATTCCTTCAACTACATTTTCAGATTGAGAGTGGTTATGGCTGTTGTGATTTATATTGTATCAGGGATGCTGAAGTGTGTTAAGCATGCTCCAGCATTCTATGAGAGATGTTATCTGTTTTGTTTGTGAGTAGTTTACTCTATGGACTGAAGGCTGAATTTTTGTCGTAGAAGTTGTGCATTGTATTATAAGAATCATAATGCAGGAGGAGGAGATTTTGCCTGAAAGTAACTGAGCATGTTCAGTTAGTGAAATGCTTATACTGTGAGAAGCAAGGGCAGCCAGTAAGAAGACACAGCATCCAGTGAAACTGTAACATGTCCAGAAACCAAAATGCTGTACCAATACATTTCTGTGGAAAGACTGAATTTGGCGACCGTGAATGTAGTGAACAGTAAAGGCAGGCTACAGCATATTCAGTGTATATTTTCTTTCTGCATGGTGGTTATTTTAGCTCACAATTAAGTTAGTTCAAACTGCTAATGCATAGAAATAGTTACAGAGAGCCATGTAGCTGGCTTGAATGGAGCACATAGTCTTTCATTTTTCAGATCTTGAGTCTATTGTAGAGGTTTCTCCTGGAACCTAGTGAGAGTTGCGTGAGGTTACTTCTGACCCAACAGGGACTCAAAGTTACTTGATGGTGAACAAGTCAAAATGAACAAGTCATGATGCAAAGAAACATTGTATAGGAGAGACTGGCTTACAAGTCATTTATTTTAACTCGCATTACCTGAGAGATGCATCTTCTCTATTTCAAAGCTACCTTGTTTCTGTGTCTTAATCTATCTTAATTATTTTTTTAATGTGAGCATTTTATGAAACAGTTGTTTCAATATATCATCAGAGACCTTTTCTCATATGCAATCAGAAGTTTTATTCTGTTCACCCTTTCTTTTGGATTGTTACAAAACTTGCTCATGTGTTGGGTCTTTTCATACATGACTGGGCATCCTTGCTCTCTAAATAGTAATGTGTGAACATCAAATTAATGTAAGTGCCTAATGACTTTACCAATGTAGGGATAAGAACTTTCTGGGCTTTTTTTTTTCACTGTCTGGATCAGTTTGGTAAATTCATTAAAACATTTGAAGACCACTTTTGGAGCATCATCATTAATTATGTCATTTAAGATAATAGTTATTTTTACTACTTGCAAGACTTGATATTATTAAAATATAGATGAATCGGCTCTTTAAACACAATTAAAGACATTCAGTTTTTCACTTGGACCATCTGATAATGAAAAGGCTACTGGGAAACTGGACATCTGTATGCTAGTAGAATCTCCCTGTCCCTTTGCTCTTATGAACTGATTCCATAAAGGTCACACATTCCTAGTTTGGAGTATTCCCATTCTCCCCTTTTTTTAAATCTTCTTTAAATTTGTATATAGTTAGAAACCAAATTCTGAAATTTAAGCTGCAACTTGTTCTACCTTTCAAGTCACAGTTTAGTTAGGATTGGTGAGGTATTTAATGTGCCGGAATTCTTTTTTGGTGTTACTTCTCCAACAGAGGTTAAAAAGAGAAATTAGAATTTTTTTTCTTCCTCATTGCATATTTCACTCATTTCTTAAAAAGACTGCAATCATTTTTGCTTCAGCAGGCTTTCCTTGTACTACACTGAAGTGGGGAAGTTAACAAAAATAGAAAAAGAAAAAAAAAAACTTTTAGAGATCTTTAAAGGGAACCAAACTTTAAACATTAGTGCAGAGGAAGAGTGAACCAAGATTCAAGTACGAATATTGCTTTATACTTCGTTATTATTTGTGATAGCTCCTTGTCCGGGTTCAAGCCCAGCTAAAAGCTAAGCACCCTGCAGCTGCTTGCTCACGCCATCCACCGTGGTGGAATGGGGAGGAGAATCAAAAGTAAAAGCTGTAGGTTGAGATAAAAACAGTTTAGTAATTGAAACAAACATAAAATAATAGTAAATAATAATGATGGTAATAAATAGAAAAATTTTAAACCCAAGGAAACCCAAGGAATAACAAGTGATGCACAATACAATTGCTCACCACGGGCTGACTGATGCCAGATCTTGTCCCCACCCACCAATCATTCCCTCTTCCGGGTAACTCTCCAGGTTTGCATGCTGGGCATGATGTCCTATGGTGTTGAATATACCTCTGGCCATTTCAGGTCACTTTTTATGGCTTCCAGGGTTTTTTTGTATCTCCTCACTGGCAGAGCATGAGACACAAAAATTTCCTTGATCTGAGACATCAGTATGTTATCAACGTTATTCTCATACCAAATCCAAAACACAGCCCTGTACCAAATACTGAGGAGAAATTAACTCTATCCCAGCTGAAATCAGGACACTATTATATTAGGAACCAAGTATTAGCTGGTTTTGTTGGATTTGGGGTTTTTAGGGTTTTTTATACTTCATATTTTCCAAGGATTGACTGATATTTGACCTACACTAAGCAGGTGCAAATCAATTGGTATCAGGCAAAAATTACATCATTATATCTCAAAAAGGAGGAATGCTTACACATTATACACTTTTACATAGAAAAATTTGAAACTTTCAGCTATAATTTTTCTAATTTCAGTATGTAAATTATGTTTTACAAAAAACCCAAGAAAACTGCAGCCACTTGAAACTCTGAAAGAATAATTTCATAATAGTTAGGAAAAAAAGATTTTTTACTTGTCACAAAATAGAATGGCTTCTAAATATATTTTATATATTTACATGCTTAAATATACTTTCACATTTGTTCCTACGTTAGGCTTTAGTAATTTGTTTCTAATCAGTGGATTCATAGAATCAATCATAGAATCATAGATTTGTTAAGGTTGGAAAAGATCTTTAAAATCAGGTCCAAGAGACCACCATCATTTTCTACACTAAATCAAGCGGTAGCATATCCTCAGGTGCCATATCCACTGAAAACTTCCAGGGATGGTGACTCAATCACTTCCCTGAGCAGCTGGTTCCAATGCTTTATAACCCTTTCCATGAAGAAATTTTGCCTAATATCTAGCCTAAACTCCCATGATGCAACACAATGACATTTTATCTCACATGTCACTTGTTACCTGAGAGGCCGACCACCACCTGACTACTAACCTCTTTTCAGGTAGTTGTAGAGAGCAGTGAGATCTCCTCTGAGTCTTCTTTTCTCCAGGGTAAACCTCCTTTCCAAGTTGGTTCTCATAAGACTTATGCCCCAGACCCTTCAGCAGCTTTGTTGCTCTTTTCTGGAGAAAAATTTCCAGCTTTCACAAGTCAAGCAGCCCGATTTTAAAAGTTAGTACTACATTGAAGAAAAGCCTGTGCATAGTTAACATAGTTGTAGTTATTACTGGCATATCACACAGCAAACTCACTTGTAAAACACTGTATACTTTTAAATATTATTCAGAAATCTCACATTCATGTTTTAAATTTTAAAATAAAGTTTTGAAAATTTCCCTTAAAAATAATTTAACTGCCTTTTATTCATTCTTCTCTTGTATTGGATTTTGCTCAGTAGAATCATAGAACCATACTGCAATTATGGTAGGAAAGATCCTCTCAAGATCAGCTAGACCAATTTCTCTGCTTAATGTAGGGTCACTTAGGTCAGGTTGCACGGGATGTCAGCCAGTGGTGTTTTGGACATCTCAATGGATGCAGATTGCACAATCTCTGCAAAAATTTTCCTTGTGTTTCATGTATTTCCGGTATTTTATTTTGTGTCCATTGTCTCTTGTCAATGGACTGGAATACTAGACCCGGGACAGAGTTAATATTATTTATAGCAGCCTGTACAGTCTTGTGTTTTTTATTTGTAACCAAAACAGTGCTGATAACACATCAATTTTTTAGGTATTGCTGAACAGTTCTTACAGAGTATCAAAGGTGTGCAAGAAGTTAGGTGGGGACACAACTGAGACAGTTGACTCCACCTGACCTGAGGGACGTTCTATATCATATTGAAATCATGCTCAGCAGTAAAACCTAGGGAAAAGGAGGAAGAAGGTGGGATATTTGGGGTTATGGTGTTTGTCATCTCAAGTAACTACTACACATGATGAAATCTTGTTTACTGAGAAATGGCTAAATATCTCCTGATGAAGAGAAGCAGTAAATTAATCCCTTATTTTGTTTTGCTTGTATAGGCCCCTTTACTTTACTCATTTACCTGTCTTTATCTCAATCCAAAAGTATTTCTCCCTTTTGCCCTTCCAATTCTCTCCCCCCCCCTTCCCCCAATTCTGCTGTGGAGGAGTGAATGATAGAAGTTGTATGGGGCTTAGCTGCCTACTGGGATTAATCCACCACAATTACATGTGAGTCTGGCTCATTGTGCTCCAGGCTAGTTTCTCTATATGATGATGACTGTGTATTCCCATATAATTTCTACTCTTTAGAATGTATAAATTTGACTTCTTATCCTATGCTATTATTAATGTAATTATCAATTCTTGTATTTGTCTTGGAAAATATTTCTGCTGATAAGGTTTGAAGCCCAACAATTAATTTAAGTTTATTATTGTAGTTTTTTCATAGTGACTTTAGATAGCTTTGACTGACAGGAAAATTTCTCACAGATTAAGAAAACATGCTAATCAGCTTTAATCAATGCTAGATAAAAAATATCACTGAAACAATTTCTCAGTTCTGAACAGGAGTAAATTCAGGAAATTTTACCCAGCATAAGCCTGGAAGCTGAAAGTGAAGTATATATGTCCACAAATGATATTTAAATTAAGCTGATGGCATTCTACATTATTTGCTCGCTAATCAGCTTTAATCAATGCTAGATAAAAAATATCACTGAAACAATTTCTCAGTTCTGAACAGGAGTAAATTCAGGAAATTTTACCCAGCATAAGCCTGGAAGCTGAAAGTGAAGTATATATGTCCACAAATGATATTTAAATTAAGCTGATGGCATTCTACATTATTTGCTCTTTAGTAGTCAGCCTTTCTCTCTGTCTTTTTTGAAAATCACATAAAATTTCAATAGAGTGATTTGATGTACAATTTTCATAAAAAGGTGACCATTCTTTTTTTAAAAAAACATTTCCTGTTTCCTTCTATCCCTAATAAATTTAAAAAAATTAATAATCTTTATTTAAAAACATACAGAACCCAAATGACAAGGGAACTATATAATGCAGCAGAATAAAAAAGAGAACATTGAAGTGTTGCTCATGAGTAAAAAAAAATTAGAAAACTATAGGGGGGGAAAATGTAATTTCCTAAACAATGGATTTTGCCATGACAAGTTACCTTGTAGGAAACAAATTAAAATGAGTAGTTTGTCACTTCTGACAGAGAAAAATTGTGACTTCTGTACAAACTGTTGTTAACCTAAATATCTTATCATTCACTATGTTCAAAGAAAGCAAAAGTTTTGGTAGTAATAATCTATGCAAGTCATAATCTTTTCTTAAATGAGACTTTCATATATTATTGTGTAAACAAAGGCAATGTTGTCTTGTCACCTTAAGTATTTTGGCCAGGAAAGTTCAAGTTGAGTTCATTTAAAAATAATAATGTAAAGAACAGCAATTCCTGTAAAGGAAGGTATATATGTCTAAGCTTTTTAATTACATATTTTTGTGTACTATTGAAGGGTTAATGTAGTTGATCATTTGCATGATGCATCCAAAAATAATAGAAACATTTTTACAAAGTTTATATAGGTGCTATTATCTAAGCGAATACATTTATTGAGCAAAATTTCTGCTTGACATTTTGTGTTTTGACTGGCATTTGCTAGTTGCCAGCTGTCATAAGGAAAGGACTGAAATAGATGCCGTTAGCAGCATATGCCTTTTTGGGCGCTGAATAGCGTTTTCATACAAAAAATCAAATGATCCATAACATATTATGCTGTCATTTAAAAACTGCATTAGAACTGTAACATTTTTCATGCTCATAATAAAATTTGTTCCCCAAGGCTTAATCTAGCATTTTCTTAGTGTGTTTGGGGACATAATAAAGAAAACATTTATTCTATTAATTGACATTATGTTTTTTCAGTATCTAAATTATTTTTTCAGAATAGAAATTTCTTGCAACAGTTTTTAGAAGACTTTGATTTCTGTGCTTAGCTACTCTCTGTCAAATCTATCTGTTTTTTCCTACTACACCATCTTCTCCATCATTCATAACTCTGACAAGCACTTGTCAAATGAGATGAAGATTTAATAGCCACCCCATTTTTTCTCACAAATAATTTTTTTTGTTTTTCTACAAAACTATTGCAGAGATATTTAAGAATGTGTGAGTAAATATGATATTCATTAGCCATTTTATTATAAAATGCATTAAAATTATAAAATGCACATTTATTCTACTTACTCATATTGCCTTTTAACTTTATTTTGCTAAGGAAACAATCACCCTGCTTTACCACAAAGAAATAGAAGACCATTTGTTTACTGGTAAGAGAAACTGTAATTTCTGGTTTATATAAAAAGTCATCGATGTCTGGATTTCTTTGTCAAATGTCTGGCACCTGTTATGTCTCAATCAGGAGAAAAGCTGTACTAAATTCCTTGAACAATCAAAAGGGAAAAATTAGTATTTCCTTGATGGAAACACACTTTCCTTCCTCCAAGGACTATCTGAAGAGCTGTTCAAACTGTGATACTAACTTTAACAAACAGATATTTAAATTAAGAAGCTTAATTTATTCTTCAATAGTTGAGACCAATGCAACATTTTTTCTAAGATATATCTTACTGTTTTTAAGTACTGAATATTACTGAAATTCCTCAAAAGCAAAAGAATTAACTATTTTTTCCCCTGAATTTTGTGAAGTCAAACTAATCTTTACCTTCTGCTTTGTGTCCATTATTTATTGACCCTAAAATGGTCAAAAAATACTTATCAGAAACCTAAGTAATTTAATAAAATATCAGTTCAATGCTTTATGAAGAATACCCGGCTTGTGGCCACATTGTTCTTAATCTTTGCTCTGCTCACGGTTTTAATTACAGAAAGATTATTTTCCAGAGTAGAGGTGATATAGTTCAGAAGTTTGATATTTGTGTTGATCTTTGGTTATCCACACTTTCATATAAATATGTTACACAGATGAAGAGCAAAATTAATACTAAAACTATATATTTTAAAAACAGCAATTAAAAAAATACATTTTAAGAATTCTTTATCCTAAACCAATACCTAGAGTTTTAAATCTACCATTTTAATTTAAATTAATGCCATTCTAAAACAAAGCCCAAACTTAGACATTAAAAAAATGTTTTCTAGTGATTGCTCTGAACCTGAGAATAAAGGAAAACAAATACCATTTAATTAGAAATTTGACAAAAACCCAGTAGATATCTTGTCCAAACATCTTTATTAAAATAAGCTGCAATTTTTAAAACAACCCACATGAAAAAATAAATCTATAATTTTTATTTTTATTATGATGAACAATTAATATTAAAAGAATTTCTCTATGTGTGATAAGCACATTCATGTATGCTAATAATGCATATGCCAAGAAATTTCTCTATAAGTCCAAGTCAGAGAAAAACTGACTGGTGTGTGTTATTCAGAAGGATGTTGGTTAAATTACTGATATCCCACTCCTTTTCCTATAAGATAGAATTTCAAGGGAGGAAGATGTGAGGAATCAGCTATGGAGGTCACATTTCAAAGCTCCATTTCCTAACCTGCTACTCACTAAAGATATAAATCTAACTGCACAGAATTATAACTTACAGAAGGAATATTTTCAGTGTTCCAGGTCATCCCTGTATCAAAAGCGACCAAGAAGTGAGAAATGAGAGGTGTAGTCATCTAGTAGAAATCAAAATCACATGTGGCTTTTGTTTAATTTATAAGTTTGTAAAAATTCCTACTAGTCAGCTCTCAACTACTAGTGCTCAACTGCTGTACTCATTATCTGCATATCTAATATGTATCAGACATTTTAGACATACCATCTTTGAAAAAACAGCTAATTAAATGGTCATTTTTTGATTTCTTTCTTAACATACAGTTAGTCACTGTGTGTGTTATCCTGCTCTCTGGCCCAAATTAATTTGGATCTCCCTTTTTGATCTACCACAGGAAAACAGTAGATCACCAACTAAAACTTAAGAGGAGGTAATCTTATATTGTGTCTTATTATTTATATATTTAATTAAATGTAGACTAAAAATAGATGACAAAATTTTGAGGTAAATATAATTTTGAGTTTTGTTATAAATGTTTTATGAAAAAAATATGAAACATTATTTAATGCTTTGCTAACAATTTGTCATATTGTAGCGGGTTGAATTTGGTTCCCCGTACGGGCCACCAATTCGTATAGCAGTTTAAGGGTTAACTCGGGCAGTAGCCTCCTGATGTC
>VWZQ01004964.1:258480-271102 GCA_013397015.1 Myiagra hebetior | reverse complement strand
GGGCTTTTTTCCCTTCTTAAAATGTTAGTCACAGAGGCGTGTCTAGCTCTCTAAGTGGTTTAGAAAGTTGTCAATATTCGATCTGGCCAGTTGATTGGTTCTATTTGGGTCCAGAGGAAGCTGCAAGTACCTTCCTGCAAAGAATCACTTCCTAGCAGATGCAGCCTTTTTCAACTACAATTCCCAGACACTCTAAACCACGACACATATATATTAAACTCTATATTTCTTCTGCCTCAGTGAGCATTTCTAAATCTAATTGGTTAATAATAGTATGTTGAACCTACACATCAGCTGTATAATGCAAAAGGTAAATATTCTGTCCTTAGCTCATTTTAGGAATTTAGAAACATGTCCTTTTCCACTTTAATTTCCTTCCTGCACATTGTGTTTATGAAAATATTATTAATTATGATGTTAAATATTTTTGTATAGGTTTTCCTTTGTGAAAGAATAATTTAAAAATCCCACACATATATAAAGTAACACTTGAGTCAGAATGAAGGAACATGAAGCAATAAGCTTTCTCAGGAGGCTTTATTTTTCTTTCTAGAAAAATGGAGGTGTTATTTGCTCCTATGAACAGCCTAATTTTTCAAAGCAGAAGTTCTTCACAGATTTTTAATTCTCTCTGCATATCTTTCAGTGGAAATATTTCTTGCATGTAGCACTGAGTTTCTAGTGTAAATAATGAAATAAAGTTTACACAATGTTGAGTGTAGCAGAGATAATAATTCTTTATCACTATAGATATCCATGTTTGAATGTTTCCAACATGCAGTTTCAGCTCCGGAACAAAAACCATATGTTGAACAATCAATATTTTCTCATCAGTTAAAATAAATTATGTACTATGCAGTGAAAAATATTCTTTTGAAGGCTTATTATATGGAAATAAAAGCTTTTCTATTTAATAAAATGGACTTGCATTTGAAGTAGACTTCCTTAATATTTACATTGCAGATATTACTGTCATTAACAGCAAAAAATCCACATTACTTACAAGAGTGATCTCAATATGGTTTAAAAACTTAGCTTTTCACATTAACTTTGTGTAATATAATATAAAAACTTAATATAGATGCACTATATACCAAATTTAGCCTTTCAGTTGGGAGATGCAAGTTCTGACTAGAAACTCACTGGAACGAGAAATATGTCTGCTTTTCAGCCAGTTAAAAATGTTGTTACTACATCACCTGTCATCTTGAATCTCCTACAAGTATCCTTTGGAGGTTATTTGTTCCTAAGATAAGAAATTGGAATCGAAAGAGACCTGTTAAACCACAAAGGCTATCAGCATGAACAGCTGAACATACGACTGTTATTTGAATTCATTTCCACATGATAAATATGTGTAAAGGTCTACAGTTCGTGAAACCACTTCTGTCAGTTTGAAACATAATGTTAGAAAAAGACCAGAAATTAGGCAAAGAACTCCTCACGAATCCTACTGACAGTCACACAAGAAGCCATGTTTTTCTGAAATGTGGAAGTTTGTCTAGTCTGATAAAGTCAAAAAGACTTGTTGGAGCATAATAACCACATGCATGCAAGATTTAAGCTCTGCTTGACAACTTGATCTCTACTAAGTTAGTAGTCATTGCAGCAGTTCTGCAGAAGTTTTCACACTTTTATTAGGAAACCATTTCTTTGATCTTAAAAATAGTTTATTTCATGCTGTATATAGTTAAATATAAACACTAACACTTCATTGCAATACATGTTAACAATTTATATAGTACTAAATATTAACATTTTCTGGAAAAAATTGATTTTCTGTACTCCAAAAAATATTGCGTTATTTTTTGTGCAAAAATGAGGGATACAGAGAGCAAGCATTTTTTTTGTGTATTTCACGTCTCCAAAATAATAACACAAAGACAAATTAATCTGAAAATGTCTCTCAGAATACCATAAGCTGTTTAATGGCTTCCTTTTTAAGATGCTTCAGTCAACCAATTGAAAATCTCTCTTCTTCATAAAATGGAGGGAAAATAATATTTACTAATATATCATTTTAATAATTGTTATTAATAATAGTGTCCTATTTATAAATATGTCTAAGCAATAATCAGAATTAAGAATGTGGAAATTTTTAGATAGATTTAAAATAATTATATCAAACATTTTAAAAATGCTAAAAATGCAATAAAAAATTGTGCAGTGAAATTCAAATGATTAGTTATATTCCATTCACAAAATGTAATATTCACAGAATCACAAAATTCACAGAAATTTTTATATTGGAAGGGGTGTCTTGAGATCATCTCTTCCAAACCGTCTGCTCAAGCATGGTCAGCTAGAGAAAGTTATCTTTTTGAGTATCTCCAGAGTGGAGACTCCCACCCCTCTTGGAAACCTGTTCCAGAGTTTTACTGCCCTCACAGTAGAAAAGTGTTCTCTTGTATTCAGGTGGAATAGCAAGAATTTCTATTTGTGTCCATTGGCTGTTTTCCTTTCACTGTGTACCACTGAAAATAGCCTGATTCCACCTTCTTTACACCCTTCCTTCAGATAATTTATATGTTATAAGATTCTCCCTGACCTTTCTCTTCTCCAGGCTAAAGAATCCCAGCTTTCTCCACCTCTCCTCAGACAAAAGATGCTCCAGCCCCTAAATCCTCCCTGTGGTCCTGTGCCAGACTCACTTCAGCAAATCTGTATCTCCTTCATGCCCAGAACTGGGCACACACTCCAGGTGTGGTTTTATCAGTGCTTCCAGGTGCGGTTTTATCAGTGCTGAGTAGAGGTTAAGGATCACCACCTCCATCAACATGCTGTCAACACTCCTAATGCAGCCCAGACTGTTAAGCTTCCTTGCCGCATGGACAAGTTGCTGGGTTGTGGTCACCATGCTGCTCTTTCTTGCAAAGCTGTTTCCTAGCTGGTCAATCGCCACCATATACAGGTCCATGGGATTGTTCCTCCCCAGATTCGGGACTTGGTGCTCCCTTTGTTGTTTAGATGTACGTGGGCCCTCTGTAGTCATTTCTCCAGGCTTTTTGTATCCCTCTGAAATCAGCTCAATCTGATGTATCAGCCATTACTTCCAGTTTTCTATCATCTGAAAACTTGCTGAGAGTGCACTTTGTCGTATCATTCAGGTTATTAGTGACCTCAGCATTTTCTGGTGTCCTTTTTCACCAGACTCTCTACCTCGTCCAGCCCGGAGCTCGTGTTTTCCATAGTCTCTCCTCTCTCTTTTTTCACTTGTAGAGTACTTCACAAGCCTTGGCAGATTCACCTCCAGGTTCACTTGTCTTTTCTAACTCCATAATTCTGCATGATTGGACAAAAACTCTAAGCTCTTTCGGAGTCCATTTCCCCTGTTTCTATCTCTTATATACCTCCTTTAAGTCTCAATTCAGACAAGAGGTCCTTGCTCATCCATACAGATTCCTGACATCTTTGTTTGACTTCCTACTTTTTAGACTTCCTACTTTCTTGAGCTTGGTGGAGGCTACCTTTTAATATCAACTAGTTCTCCTGGACCCCTCTTCTCTCCAGGGTTTAATCAAATATGACTCTTTCAAACAAATATCTGAAATGGTTGAAATCCAGGGCTGTTATCCTCTCATCAGTCAAGAATTCTCTTATATGTCTTGAGCACTGCTATATTATCCTTCCAACAGACACCAGGGTGCTTAGAATCACAGTGAGGACAAAGAATTTGCAGCTTCCTTAGGCTGTTTGAAGAAAGGCTCCTTTACTTCTTATTCCTAATCATCAGGTCTGTAAGAAGTATATGCTGTAACAGTGCCAGTGTAGGTCTGCCCTCTAATTTTGACCCATAAGCTCTCAATTGATTCCTGATCCCTCCCAAGACAGCTCCATTCAACCCATTACAATATGATGTAAATTTATATCCTGGACCCATAAAAAAAAATAATACTGTTGTCTTCAAGTGATGGCTTTATATTAGCTGCTCCTTGTGATTCAGAAGTTCATCCTGAACATACAATATTCCATTATTCAGTGAGAAAACAACTAATTCTGCAAAACACGTATCAACGAATTAGTGCTTAACTTTTAAAATGAAGGTATGTTTAGTTTTCAAGGGAAAATGCAAACTAAGGATGCTCTTCTTGAATGTAAAATAAACATTTTACTTTATTTTTAAGCTCTCAGATAAGTAATAGTTTTCAGCTGGCTGCATATTAAATATCTCTAAATCAAAGACATTTTTGCTTTACACACATCATTTTGTAGAAGAAGCACTAGTTCTCACACTCACCATAAAGTATTTTTATTGACAATTGTCAAGGCTGGTATACTGGACTAAAAGCTTCTTTTTTATGCATTAAAATTACAGTTTTTATATGTACATATGCAGTGCCCACAAATTTGTCTCAAAGGGACTTTGTGCTCTCCTTGACAAAACTGCAAATAAATTTGTATATACTTAATCTTTAAAACTGGAGATGAAGATAAAAGTCTCATACCATAATTATAATGTACAGATCTGTACAACAATATCACAGAATCACAGAATGAGCTAGGTTGGGAAAGACCTTTAAGATCATCGAATCCAATTTATGACCTAACACCTCCTCATCAATTAAACCATGGCTCTGAGTGCCACGTCCAGCCTTTTTTTAAACACATCCAGAGATGGTGACTCCACCACCTCCCTGGGCAGATGATTCCAGTGGGCAATCACTCTTTCAGTGAAGAATTTTTTTCTAATGTCTAACTTGAACTTCCCTTGGCACGGCTTAAGACTATGTCCTCTTGTTCTGTCAGTTGTTGCTTGGGAGAAGAGACCAAGCCCCATGTGACTACAACCACCTTTCATGTAGTTATAGAGAGATATAAGGTCACTTCTGAGTCTCCTTTTTTCCAGGCTAAACAACCCCAGCTCCCTCAGCCGGTCTTCATAGGGCTTGTGTTCCAAGCCCTTCACCAGCCTTGTCCTCTGGACATAGTCGAGCATCTCAACGTCCTTCCTGAACTGAGGGGCCCAGAACTGGACACAGTACTCAAGGTGTGGCCTCACCATTGCTGAGTACAGGGGAAGAATGATTTCCCTGTTCCTGCTGGCCACACTATTTCTGATACAGGCCAGAATGCCATTGGCCTTCTTGGCCACAAGGGCACACTGCTGGCTCATATTCAATCAGCTGTCGACCAGTACCCCCAGGTCCCTTTCTACATGGACACTGTCCAGCCACTCTGTCCTCAGCCTGTAGACTGAAAGGAGTTGTTGCAGCTAAAGTGCAGGACTCGGCACTTGGACTTCATGTTGGACTTGGCCCAGGTCCCTTTGCAGAGTCCTATTCTCCAACAGATCAACACATGCTCCCAGTTTAGTGTCATCTGCAAATTTACTGATGGTGGACTCAATCCCCTCATCCAGATTATCAGTGAAGGTATTAAACAGGACTGGCCCCAACACAGATCCCTGGGGGACACCACTAGTGATGGGCCACCAACTGGATACAGCACCATTCACCACCACTCTCTGGGCCTGACCATCCAGCCAGTTCTTAACCCAGCAAAAAGTGCACCTGTCCAAGCCATTGGCTGCCAGCTTTTCCAGAAGTGTACTGTGGTAGACAGTATCAAAGACTTTGCTGAAGTCCAGGTGGACAACATCCACAGCATTTCAGGCACCCACCAGGCGGGTCACCTGGTCATAAAAGGAGATCAGGTTGGTCAAGTGCGACCTACGCTTCCTAAACACATGCTGGCTGGGTCTGATAACCTAGCCTCCCTGTAGGTGCCATTTGATGATACTCAAGATGATCTAATCCATAACCTTGCCAAGTACCAAGGTCAGGCTGATTGGCTTTTAGTTTCCTGGACCCTCCTTCGGGCCCTTCTTGTGGATGGGCATCACATTGGCCAGCTTTCAGTCATCTGGGACCTCACCAGTGTGCCAGGACTGATGGTAAACGATGTAGAGCACCTTTGCAAGCTCATCTGCCATCTCCCTCATCACCCTAGGATGGATCCCATCTGGTCCCATAGATTTATGAGCATCTAAGTAGCTCAGCAGGTGTCTGACTGCTTCCTGCTGGATAACGGGGGGCGTGTATTATGCTGCCTGACACTGTCTACTAGCCCAGGAGGACAGCTGTCCTGAGGACAACCTGTTGGAAACTGAGGCAAAGAAGGTGTTAACTACCTCTGCCTTTTCCTCATCTTTAGTTACTAAATTTCCTCTTGCATTTAACAGAGAATGGAGATTGTCCTTACCCTTCCTTTTGCCATTAATGTATTTGTAAAAATATTTTTTATTGTCCTTCACAGAAGTTGCCAGTTTGAATTCTAACTGGGTTTTTGCATCTCTAATTTTTTTCTACATGCCCTAGCAACCCTCTTAAACATATCCTGAGATACCTGACCATCCTTCCAAAGGTGACACACTCTCTTTTTTTCCTTAGTTCCTTCAAAATCTCCTTGCCCATCCAGGCTGGTCACTTTCCTTGTCGACTCATCTTTAGGCACTTAGGGACAGTCTGTTCCTGTGCCTTCAAGATTTCTGTTTTGAAGCATGCCCATCCTTCCTGGACTCCTTTGTTCCCAAGAGCTGCTTCCTAAGGAACTCTCCAAATAAATCTTCTGAATAAGCCAAAGTCTGCCCTCCGGAAGTCCAGTGTGTAAGTAACCAGCAGCCCAGATGCCGTGAAAGTTGCCCCGTGATCAAAGAACCCAAAATTCTGCCAATGACATCAGCCTTTATGCCACTTGTTGATAATGTGGGTCCTCCTGTCCCTTTTGTCATTTGTCCCTGTCACTGAAGGGACTGAGCAGAACACCACCTGTGCTCCGTCCCCATCAGCTGCTTGACCCAGAGCCCAGAAGTCCCTTTTAATTGCCCTGGGTCTCTTCTTTTCAATCTCATCACTGCCAGCCTGGACAACCAGCAGTGGGGTAATAAATCAGCCCAGGGGGTCTCGTCTCCCGTACCCAGGCCCCGGGGAGGCAGCAGACCTACCTGTGGGATGGCCCTCTGTTCCCCTCAGAAGGGAGACACCTACTTTGCCTACCATTCTTCTCTTTTTAATGCTAGAGGTAGTGATCCATTTGACAGATGAGATGTAATTGGGAAGCTCTCCAGGCAGATTATTTTCTTCAGTGTCATTTGGCTGACCCTGTGGATCCATGGCCTCATACCTATTCTGAAGTGGCACCTGGGTAGGTGATGGGGAGGAATTTTTATTACCTTGCTGAGAAGGGACCCATTTCCACTCCCCTTCTTCAACTAGGTCTCCTCATTCTGCCTGCTGGTAGGAGGCATGGGAATCTTTTGACTCCTGGTGGGCTTCTCTCGGGGATGGAAGGGTAACATTGCACCAGTCTATTTCCCTTTCACTTTCCCAAGTTTGTCTTTCTACTTCCTCCTTAAGCTTGTCCACCAGACAGAGGAGATCATTCCTGTTTGCACCACAGGCAGGTGTCTTTTGTACCGTCCCCTCATACTACTGACAAGCTCAAACACTCCATACTGGAAGGGGTCTGGACAGACGTGTCCTTCCTGGAGGGCTCTGTTTGGCTTGGTACACTTTGACCGGCTATAGCTTTTGATCATTTAGAGACCATTGCCAAAAGAAACCAAAAAAGCCCAACCAAAATCAAGCAAGATAAAATAAAAATGCTCCTAGAAGGAGGATGCCAGCAACCCTGCCTCCTTGCCCTGCCTGTGCAAACTGCCATGCCACACCCCTCTTCACCACGCTCTGGGTCTCCTTGCTACCTAGAGCCTTCTCTTAATTGCACCTCCAATGGCCGGAGGAAGCCCCGCCCTGCACCTGAATGTCATTTGTCTGACAGGGTGACAAGATAAAATAGAATGTTACCCTGAATTTACTTATTTTATAATATGTAATCCACAATTTTCATGAACTCAGAAGGTTAGACATTATACTGTTTCTTTTTAAGGCACTCAGAAGAATAACACATGCCTCTAGTGATTCGTTAGTATCCTTAACTTGTACTTCTAATGAAAAGTGCAAAAAAGCTGTGTCTAGATCTTCCTTATTTACTGTTTTTTGTAATTTTGGTTGTTTCCCAGAATTACTGTTTTCCAGGGGCTTGTTGGTATACAAAATGCCTGGACTTCAATTCTGATATCCCATATGGTCTGCCTTAGTTTCCCAAATGCTTACCACAGTGAAACCTATTTTCCTGGCAGCCACAGAGGCCTTTAACAGCCTGTACTACCCATTTTCTATTTTTCAGAGGTGGGTCGTTTTTTCCTTGTTATTTTGGCATATAACTATGAACAGGTGTCAATAGGTGCAAGGAAGCATGTGGTGTCAGTGTAGTGGGGCTGTCACAGAAGATGGAATTCTCTCCTCTTTTCCTGGAGAACAGATGTCCTTTGCAGTGTTCTGCAGGTCTTCCTATCTCAATCCTATTGATACCTGGCATCTCTGCCTAATGGTAAAAGCTCCACCAACTTCTGAATGGGCATTCTGCCATCCAAACAGATGGTCCTGGAGTCAAGAAGCCCAAAAAAATTGATGTGGATGTAATATATTTTTAAAGGTCGTAATCCCAGCTGGCCACATGGAAATGGTTGCCCTTTCTCTGCTCATGTAACTATTATTCAGACAATGCATTGCTGATACTTTGCCTTTGATCTGGATTAATATTTCAAATTGCATATCATAAATTTCATTAAACATTAATTTTTCTCATATATACATATATATATGCATATATATGTACACAAATGGAATTAATTTGCAGCATTTAACAAGTGACTGACTTACAATGTACTTACGTCATAATACTTAGCAGTTGTGCAACCATTTAACGTTCCAAATCCTTTGTATATTCAACTCACATATTCATTAATTCATATTCAACATCTTTATAATCAATCAAGGTCAAGGTAATCAATGTAAACACACACAGTAGAATAAATAAAGTTAATATGTGTCAAAATCAATGAAAATTTTCATGCCTTTATTTGCTGAAAGCTCATTTGAATTATTACAGTAGTTGATGTCTTCTTCTCATTCTGAATCCTTACACAGAAGTAATGAAATGAGATTCTATATAACCCTTTCTAAGGAAGGTAGAATAGATTAGACTTTGAACGTTTTCCTCCTTTTGACACTATAAAGTTTCCAAAGCAACATTCATTTAAATCCATTCAGGTCTTTAGGAATTATTCGTTAGGTAACATTTACATATTTGTGCTATATCATCCTACATTAACCAATTATACATGCAATCACTTACGCAATTGGTTGCTGAAGTTTTAGTGCATTTAAATTTACATTAAGAATTCAATGACTTAGGCAATTATATACAGAGGACACTGAAGTGAACTGGGAACTTACTAAGAATTTCAAAATTTGTTTTTCAAGGAATGCTCATTATTGCAGACATCCAGTAATCACATCCTAGGTCACTACGGAAACTGGAAACCTCTAGAATGATCTGTTCCAACATTTTCCCTTTCTTCCAGTAACTAAGTTAATCTGTTTTGCTTTTGTACACAAAGTCTCACCCATCTTTCTTTCAAGAAACTAGCACAAAAATATGTCTACTACATTATTAATTGCAAATATGAAGCATGCTTTTATTTTCATGTTATGCTGCAACAAGGTTTTAAATACACTATCTCTTGTAGTATACACTTTTCATGAATGGTTATTACAAGTTCTCCTCCATGAGTATAGGTAGTAGCAGATGCACAAGTAATTTGAACTGGGCAAATATTTCCAAATATGAAAATTTCCCATGCCATTTCATTATCATAGACACAGGATTTAAGTTCCAGTAGTCAGATTTATAGTTGCTAAAAATTTCCAATTGAAAAAAAGATGAATTTCTAGAAAAAGACATGACCTATTCAACCATTTTATTTCCTTAGCATAACTGATAACAGCTGTCATTTTTATCTGAGAGCGTAGCAGGTCCTCAGGGGCAAGTAACAAGAAAAAAAGACTTCATAATAAAATTGTATCTATGGTGTTGTAATTGCCATAAAAAGAAAGATAATACTGAAATAAATATGAGCTATAGAAAAATATAATAATGAACTATAACGAGGTAAATTAAAGACTACCGGGGGAATAAAAGATGGAAAAGAAGACCTGCAGCTGTCAGACAGCCCCACCAATCACTTGATTATATCATGGTATCAACAGAAACTCCATTTGCAGAGAAATCAATCTGTCCAGCTTTATTTCATAGCAGTCTCACAGCTGTATTCTTATCTATGATTTATCCCCAATAAACATCAGAAAAAGCCAGGGTATGTCAGTTGATATAATAACATGTACTCCACCAGAACATTTTTGACATCCTTAAGTGGATCCAAGGAAAATCAGTTGTTTCTAACAGTCCAAGAATAACCACCTGCCTTGAAAACAAGAGAAGTAGCTGAAGACTATAGATATTTATAGAGTTATTTAAAGTTTGGGGGTTTTCCCAGAAGGCTAATGACATGCATAGAATAAGATTAATCAAAATTTGCCATTAAGAATATTATGAAGGTCATGGGACCATAGATACAAGACAGAGCAGCACTTGCAGACCTTGAAGGCTTGAGGGAGTTTGTGACTTATGGAAGATAAAGTGAATGTGCTGTTAGCCTAAAAATATTGACATGATACTGAATTAAACTCCTTTGTAGAGCTTTACAAATCTTTTGGCTGTTACTGTTAGTTTGATGAAAGGTGTAAAATAATTAAAAGTGGTAAAAATATAATGAGGGAATGGAAAAAAATTCTATTAGATAATTTACAATCAGGACTAACAATACTTCATGGTATTTTGCTAAAGGACATAAACAGGGCAATCTTTGTCCTGGCATTCAGAAGAGGGTATTTCAGCATGGACGTTAGTATATTATTTCTGTCTGCTTCCAAGGAAGCCTTGTCTTCAGTGGGGTTCAGATGCCCACATTTTTCTGTTACTTCTGGCTAAAATTAGGATATCTGTGATCATATTTACACCTATACTGCTTACTTGAAAGTTGGTAAATTGTTTCATTGAGAAGCAGAGGAGTACATCAGGTCATGCTGGAGACAGCAATTCAACCCTGCTCTTTTCAAGTCTTTCTTTGCTGAGAATGTATTTACACCCTTTAATAAAATCAGCTTTCAAATTTCTAATTAAGGTAATTTAGGTTAACAGCATGACACAGTAAGAGGACTCTGCAGGTGAAATTATAAGGCACATATAGAACTTGCACTGCTGTTTTCTGAAAGTTGTCTCTGATATCAACCATTGGAGAATGCAGGGTAAACACGTTTTACCCTTCTAATTTTATTCATGACTATTGACTTATTTTAGTAGATTTCTGAATTATATGTTCCATATAGTCACCATAACAGTGGCTAGATAGATTCCAGCATACAGACACATTTTTATTTGAAAAACAGTAAGAAATGGTCGTTATAATTTTTTTTCTCTTAAGGTCTTCAGGTCATTTTTTGCACAGTGCCTCTTTCTCTCACTAAATAGCTCAGGTATAGTAAAGATTGTTGTGCCAATGATAGCAGGCTGCCCAGGTACAGTAATGAGCTCACAGAACAGGGTTTTTCATAGTAACATGGCTTTCACATGGCCCTCTGGGAAGAATAACATGCTCTTACTGAGGTTTTTATTTGCTCTGCTGATGGTAATTTCACAGTGGCTACTGCATTTCTAACAACTAAACTTTTTTGCTTGTATTCCTGTTATAAATTCCTGAAAAGAAAAGATTAATTCTTTTTCTGTGGTTCTAGATTTACTAAAGTGAAAAGAAGAAATCCTGTTTTCATTTCAGTGCTCCACAAAACGTATAAACTTAGTGAAGTTTGCAGTAGCACTATGACCTTCTGTTGGAAAAGTGATTCTTAAGAGGAGTGCTGCCAGCCATGTATGTGACAGGGAGCTCAGTTTCTTTGTGGTTTTAATACTGAGATGTAGCTTAGTAAACTATGCTATAAGTGTATGTAAAATCAAGGCCAACTTTTTTTTTAATACTTGTGCACTTGTAAAGACTGAGGTTATGGGGTGATAGAAATCAACAATATAATTACCAACATCCTATAGTACTGATTGCGAAGTTATGTATAGAGGGGCCACCACCTTATGAAAACGCTTCCCTGAATTTGGTATAGTAATATTAGTGTCTTAGGTTGCAATGTAGGATGTAACCAAAAGTATGTATTCTATCACCATATCCATAAGCTGTTAAAAATGGGTGGGGCAGTGTTCCTTGTCTCTTCCATGACACATCCCTGATAACTCCCTCTGGAGAGATATTTTTCTGTTAATGGGCTATTGAGCCTCACTGCATGGCTCATAAAATTACATCATCCCATTTGTGACATGCTCTGCCCAGGGGGAGGAACAAGGCATTCTTACCTGGATATAATCTGAGGTTTAGAATACCACAGGCAACCTACTGCATTCCCAGAGGATGAGAGCTACAAAACCACCACTGGACCTTCAAAGGAAAACCAGACCCTTCTATAGGATCATCACTTCAACAGAACAACATCCATCCCTTCAACAGGACTGCAACCACCATTTAATCAGACTGCTACCACCACCCTGACCAGCAGGGTGACAGGCTGTATCCTGACTCTGTCAGTTTAAGCCAGTGTTTCTGTATTATTGCCTTTATCTTAAATTTCTTATTAAATTGTAAATCTGACTTGGGATC
>VWZQ01004964.1:225020-245161 GCA_013397015.1 Myiagra hebetior | reverse complement strand
CCTCTTCCTCTTCCTCCTCCTCCTCCTCTTCCTCTTCCTCTTCCTCTTCCCCTTCCCCTTCTCCTTCTTCTTCTTCTTCTTCTTCTTCTTCTTCTTCTTATTCTTATTCTTCTTCTTCTTCGCAGAGGAGTTACCACCATGTCTGTTTGGCCCAGCCCTGGGCAGCAGCACATCTGTTTTGAAGCCCCCAGGCATGCTCTTGTGGACATGGAGGAAGCTTCTGGCAGCTTCTTACAGAAGCCATCACTATACCCTCCCCCTCGCCAGCTACCAAACTTGGTCATGCAAATCCAATACAGTAGATCATAGGACAACTCATTGAACAGCATGATATATATCAATGCATATATTGTAAGCATGTTTATATGATCTGTTGAAAAGTATTCTTGCTGCTACCTTGCTTGAATTGAATGGAGATGAGACACTGCTGGTATGAAAATTGAAGAAGAGTTTTGGCAAGGTCTCTAATAGCAGAACATCTGCGATGTAGATAAAATCAACCCTCTTGTGTATTGGTTAAATACAGACATTTCAAGAGAAAGAAACATTTTATTAATTTATATATGTTAAGTACCTTTAAATATTGTTTAGCTCAGCAGTTTGTCACAGAAGGGGAATAACTGTTTACAAGAGATTATTCCAGCTTTATCTACAAATATGTAAACTGGTTTATATTTATTATTACTATTGATCTAAGTAAGGTATACAAAAACCTCTTTCAATGATTCAGTTTATTAATTCCTTATTAGTGCTATTTTATCATTTTAGGCCATTTATTTCTATTAAAAAAACTTTTCATTTTAAGGAGTTCACAAGCGACCTAAAATTACTTTACCGTTAACAACATTGTATTTTCTTTTGAAAGACAGTATCTTAACTGAAGCCAAGACTTTCTTCCCATAAATTTAAAATATTTATATGAAGTTGTCATATGCAAACTTCGTTAGTTTATTTGAACAGAGAATACTCTATAATATTTATTGAAACAGCTTGTATTTTAAGCAGGAGTTTATTAGGCTTGTGTTGGTCCTGTGAGTATGCATTTCACAATCTTAAAATTTCCCCCATGGAGGTTCTGTCTTATGCATAAATGACTTTTAGCTATATTGTAAGAAGTTGGAGGAGGAAAGCTGTCAGTTTCAGATAAGGGGTTTCCATTAAACACTTTTTTAATATGTGTTAACTATATAGACTCATAGTCTAATGCATAACTGCGTAAAAAACAACTTTCTACCAGGTTACAGTACAACCACAAAACTTCTCAATTGCCATAAAATACTATAAATACACCTCTAAAGTTTATGTTTCAAGTTTTGCCCAATTGTTGTTTTGCATTCTTACAAAATTCCACTGAAGTAGTTATTAATTCCTTCAACACCACTACAGGTGTGCTGAAAATGCAACACAATTTATGTATTTCATAGATTTTTGTCTGATGAATTATTATTATCAAAGCATGACTCATAGCACTATAAAGAGGAAAGACTAAGGTGAAAATACAGGGAAATTAAGCATTACAATGAGTTGAAAGATTTTATCTAGTCTAAAACAGTCCTACATATCTATTAAAAGAGAATAGAAAATCTTCAGGTCTTCCATCTTGACCTGAATACAAAAAAGGGAAGAGTAAGGAAAATATAACTTGCTTAAAGAGATCATGCTCAGATATCTGTAATGGTCATGTTACTATTGATATCAAGATGGTTGAAAACATTTCCTGTAGTTTGTCTAGGTTCCTGGTGGTGACTTTGATCTAGGAGACTTCAATAACCTTTTCATGGCAAGTGGTTTCATGGTGAAGGGGAGAGGAAAATCAATAGGAGTACCTATCAAATTCCCAAAGCATGCAAAGGTAAACTGACTTTCCTGTTGAGCAAAAAGTCTTTTACAATAACCTTTCACCTTTACTTTGACCTTACTTCTTCATATGTGAACAATTTACCCTGAAGTTACTTTCAAACAGGAGGACAGACAGTTGCAGATGTGTGAAATGCAAAATCTCTTGGAGAAACATGGCTTTGTATTTATTATAAACTGAAAAACCATTCCCCAGAATGATGGAAGAGAAAGAGAAGAGGAGAGGGAAGAGGAAGAAAAAAAAAGTAAAAAAGGAAAAGAAATAAAGGAGAAAAAAGAAAAAAAAAAAAGGAGGGGGAAAGAAAAGGAGGGGAAAATAGAATAGAATTCTGAGCAAGAGAAGTGTTCCTGAAGTTTACTTGATTCTTTGCTAACCAAATATAAAAAGAGAAATACTTTTGAACACCGGCTGTTTAAGAGAGAAATAATTTCCTGAATCAGAAGTAAGTTTGTGGACCAATAAGAAATCACAATTTATATTTGTGGCCTTTGATTTTTATCTTCTCTGTTGGAATAGTTCTGTTCTCATGTTTTTGAAACCTTTAGGATTATCTAAACATAAATTGCTAAAAAATGATTATAATTTAAACCATTGCATATATGTATGTGTACATACTTATCTGTCTTAATTTTATATGTCCTCTTAGTATTAAATTCTGCTATGCCACTGCTAAAAGTTGCTTACATATTTACTCTTTGTTTAATAGAATACTCAAAGTATTACTTAATTTCTTGAAAAAATCAGTGACCACCAGAAACAACAAAACCAACATAAGAAACAAAGCCAAATTCACATCTCTTGAGATACAGAATTTCTGAAGGTACTTAACAGCAGCTATAAATTTGCTTATTTTCTTTTTTTTTTTTTGCTTATTCCATGGGAGATTACACATTTTAATCTGTCCTAAAAGTACTTCTGCAAATCACTGAGAAAAACTCAATGTCATCCATGTTCTCTTACCAAATTATGAACTGTATTTGCAAAAAAAAAAACCAAAAAAACCCAACCCTATCTGAGATATAGACTCTTACATGACCTGTGCTTCTATTAATGAATTTAAATATGTCCAATTAATACTTTATGGTAGAACATAGAACACATCTTAGTAAACAGTTGGTATGAATATTTGTCCCAATCAATTTTATATTCCCCCACATAGTATGTATCAAGACTTGGTTAAAATGATGTGGGAACAACTTCCAGTAGAAAATTTGCTGGAAGATATGATGTTTTGGACATGCAAACACCTTCATTAGCATGGCCTTGGAAATGTTAAGGATGCTTTTGCACATATTTCATCTATTATTGCATGTTTACTCATAAAGTCATAAGGGATCACAACACTAATAGAATTGTACTGTGTGTATTTTACCTTTACCTACAGGAGATGCTCGTCAGGCTTCTCTGAGAGATAAAACTGTTATTATTTTTCCAGAATAAATACAGGCAAATGAAAACTATTTCTGTCTTCACTTTTACAAAATAATTTATTTGTCTTACTCATATTTCACTGTCTTTCCCAATAAAAAAACTTTTCATAATTTATATATTTTTGCATTTGACCTTTGATAATTTAGCTTCCTTTTTTTTTTTTTTTTTTGTATTGAATCAAACTGTGTCCTACCCCAAGTAAAGCATCATAAAATTAATTCTTGGGTTTTTCTTTTAAATTGGAGGGTAGAAAATATTTAGTGAAGGGACATATTATTATTACTGAAAGTATAACTCACATAATACACAATCTGCTTTCTTGCAGTTCTGCTTTGCTGTCTGTTGACTTCCAATAGCCATTTGAAGACACAAGCAACAAAATAACAAAAGTACTCACAAAAAGTCTACATAGAAGCTATTGCTCAAACAAATCATGCTCCCTTAACAAAAATTCCACTAGATAAAACTTATTTAAAATTTGTATTAATGTTGACACATTTAATATCTATAAAGTCTTGCTAAAGAGATGTATTTTAATCCACTGTCCCTCTCAAATGTAAGGTTTTGGGGCCTTTCATGGTTTAGTGTTTAGTTTTGAGTTCTTGGGGCTTTTTCCATGGTTTAGTGTTTGGTTATGAGTTCTTGGGGCTTTTTTCTCCTTTGAGTTCCCCTCCTGTTACCAGGCAGCAATTTTTTATTGCTACTGAAAGGAGACTGTTCTGGCTGTACAATCAAAGAAACATCTACCAAGAAAGATAATCAGTTTCATGCTAAACTTTGCTATCTCAAGTATCCTACTCAGGATAGGTTTTTCTCAGATGTCCATGCTTTCAGCAGCATAATTTAAATGGCTAGCTGAGAGCACCCATAAGAATTTACATTGAAAGAGTGTGACCTCTACGTCATGTCTAGACTCTGTAGTCTGTCAGAGTTTCATTCAGAGTTTGTGTCCAAAGCTACACTGTCTGACATCCTCTGCATGCTCATAACTTTCCCGCTCATCTTTTTTATTTTGTTTCATTCTTCTCAGGTTAGTAGAGCCCCATGCTGTTGCTGCAACACTTCCTCCCTTCCCACTGCACTTGCTGTGATTGCAGAGTTTTGTCCCACTCTGTTAAAAGAGAAGTCCTTCCTTGTATGACCCTTTTCACAGCATTTTAATATGCTTTCTTAAATGACTGTCAGGATAGGATAACACATGTCTGGAGGATCTGGAAGGATGTCCAGAGGAACCTGGGCAAATTGAAGTGCACCTATGGGAACCTAGTGAAGTTGACAAAGCCAAGTGCAAGGTGCCAAACCTGGGTGGGGGCAATCCCCAGTGTCGATACAGGCTGGAGGCTGAACAGAGGGACCTGGGAGTACTGATGGATGCGAGGCTGAGCACAAGCTGGCAATGTGCACTTGCAGCCCACAAGCCAAATTTTATCCTGGGCTGCATCCAAAGAAGTATGACCAACAGGGTGAAGTAGGTGATTCTGCCCCTCAACTCCACTTTCATGGGACCTCACCCGAAGTGCTGCATCTGGCACAGGAAGGACATTGACCTGTTGGAGCAAATCCAGAGGGGGCACATGAAGGTGATCAGAGGGCTGGAGCATCTCTCCTGTGAAGACAGGCTGAGAGAGCTGGGGCTGTTGAGCCCGAAGAAAAGAAGGTTCTGAGGAGGCAGCCTTCCAGTACCTAAGGGGATCCTACAAGAAAGCAGGAGAGGGACCCTTCAGAAGGGCATGTAGTAATAGGACAAGGAGTGATGAGTGAATGAAAATATTTATACAATACCTGCTTTTGAAATTTACTATATAATGCTTTATAATAAAATAATTATTATTTACTTTTATAAGGATCCAATATAATTATAATGGATTCATTCTGACTGCAGAATCAACAATATTATTTTCTTTCACTCCATTGCCTTTCTCTCTATTCTTCATAATTCTAAAGTCTATATCTAGCAGGGACCCTTTTTTTTCCCCTTATGATTGTGTTCATCATTCCCTTCCACCAGCATGATTCCATCTTTTTGTGAACACTTAACATATAAATTTCAAGATTTACTCAAAATTACATATACTTGCCTTCTGCAAGGTTTGAACAGGATGCAAATTCCTCCTTCTATCTATTCTAAAGGCTGCACATCTCTTCTGCCCCTCCGAATGCTATAATAATGTAGACTGATGAGATCCCAGACTTTAGATGAGTAAGGCATAATAATTACAATGTTGATATGAAATGTTGATCTGAAGCAAGCTTACACCTTAGAGAATAAAATTTCCTTTTCAGATCAAGATCCAGAAGATTAACTCTGCAAAGAAACAAGCTGTGAGATGATGTCTGGCAGATGCAGGAATCTGGACACACACAATAGACAGGAGGTGACACAACCTCAGAGTTTGGAGGATCCTACAGTATTTAGGCTCAACAGAGCAAATCAAGGTCTGGAAGGCTAATCTGTGTCTGTGGTACAGTGCTGTGTGTAACACCTACTCAGTGTTACCTAGTAATGATAAGAGAATGTTTTATTTATAGTCTCTTCTGACCCATGGTCATGTTTATTTCTTTCATTATGTCTGTACATCAGGCATGAAGCCTGATGATCCATAGCTATGAAGCTTTGTGATTTGGGAGCAGCAGCTCCCAAACTATTTTTTTCTGGTCAGTATGCAGTATTTTTTTTCCTTCATTTAGTATTTTGGGTTTTTTTCCTTCTTTTTCTGTGGAACCATTAATCTGAATTTTTTTTCATTAAACCATGTTTGCCATCAGTTATTCTTAGCATTTAAAAGGTATAACTTTGAGTGGTCCTACTAATTCATTGGACCTAGAAAGCCAATTTTACTTATAAAATGTGGAGGAAAAAAATTATCAGTTTACATGTGACTCCCTTCAGATTCAAAAGCTACATCTATAAGAACATAAGAAGAAACTTCTTGGCCATGGTGCCTATATAAGAGGCAAACTGCAGCATGGCACAGAATAGCCACTGCTCCTTGGAAGTAGTAGAGAGAAAAGACACCTCTCATATCCTGTTGCTGAGCCAGGAGCAGTGCCACGCAATCAGAAAGTGGAAGATCTACACAGCAAAATATATTCCAGAAAGTTCAAGGGAAAAATATACATCTGAGAAGACACCCTATATAGCACAGTTAATTTATTTCTTGACATTTTTGACATTTTTATTCTTTATTCTTTAATGTGCAAGCTGCCTTTAAATTCTTTAACATATTTTCTGAGCTGTTTGTGTGTCTCTTGCTTTTTCCATAAACTTGTATTTTACACTTAATAAAGTACTGGGCAAGTAAAAATTTTCTTTATATTCTCCATGATGTCACATTAATCTTTAATCTCTCCCCTCCTATCATCCACAGTGTGGATAGCTGAGGAACATGAAGTGTGCTACAGCAGATGTTGAAACCACTTCGATCAGTGCACTCGCACTACATAACTTCCTCTGAGCACATATCTGTCCTCATTTTTTCTGACATTGCTTTAACATTCTTGTAAGATTTTATTCCACACCATCATGCTTCTTCATACTGTTTTTTCCTCCATATCTGTAAAAAAAAAAAAAAAGAAAAAAAGAAACAGAATGGTGACTGGACTTGTCTACTTCCTAGACCATTTTTTATTTAGATTAAGTTCTTGTCTCATGAGGAAAGGAGCTTGAAACTGAGAGCATTGGATAAAGATGGGGTAGGGTGGTGTGTGTCTATTTTTATTTTTTTCTGTCATCAGATCACACTGTTGCACACCATATTTAGTAGTATAACCATCTGCTTCTTTCCCCACTTTTGAATATTCTCTGAAACATAAAAGACCTTTAAATGTCTGGAACTTGTGTTTCTCCCGTAAATAGTGTTGTTTTGAGCAGTTCTCTTAATGGTAATGCAGTGCCATTTTGTAGGAAAAGACTACCTCTTAACACCATTTCCATAGGAAGTTCAAAGAGAATAAATTATTTATTATGTTCAAGACTGGGCAAAATGTTCATTAAAAATATATAGAGACCTAGATTCTAGCTGGAAATGACTTTAGCAATGAACTTGAGGTGTGCCAGTTATAAATATCTAACTTGACTTGCACGCGTATGAGGTACTTTTTTACATGTCATTGGCTTTATCTCTTTTTTTATAACCTAAGGGAACCTTATTTCCCTTAGCTTCTCAGATTAAAAACAAAACAAAAAATCCTCACAACTAAGCAGCATTCATTTTGATATAGAAGAAATTTGAAGAAAGGTGAAGCTTCCTTCTTTTAAATGAATAACTGTAATTCAGCAACACAAAATCTAATGTGACACACCAAAGTAATTTGCTGCAATTAGATATGGTTCAGATCAAATACAAGAACTGTTGTGTTAGCATCTTATGAAGCTGTTTACTTTAAAACTTAAACTGAATGTCTTGATCCTTATTTCTGGTTGAAAAGCACAGCTTTGCCATGAAGCAAAGGAGCAGTAAAGGAGACAATCAGCTGTGTTGTGTACTTGACATTAGACTACCTGAGTTCTATTGCATAATAATTCTATATAAGGTTCATCTGTTCAGTTAATTCAAATTCTGCAGGCATTCCAGAGAATGGTTTAGAAGTGTGAAGGATCTGCAGTAGGAATAGGAGATAACTGAATATTGATACTGAATAAATAATAATAGAAAAAGAGATGTGGACTGATGCAGTCGAGAGACAGTGATCAAATAATTTACTTTAAAACTTGTCATCTTCTCTGCATAATAAGGCATTATTTTAAGTCTTTCTCACTACTAAGACTGAAGGGACAGGCAAGGGGAAGTGTTTGTGTATGACAGGTGCTGGCGGTATCAGCAAAAAATCTGAGGTCCTGCAACAGAAAAATTGAATTTGAAAAGAACTTTCTCTTACTAAAAATTCCGTCTCCTCATGGAAGATTTATTCTCCATGCTTCATACGATGCCACATTTAAAGGCAATACCCTCCCCACAGGCCCCCCCAAAATGGTAAAATCAGAGCTGTCAATGATTGATTATTAAAACAAATATAATGTGTAGAACAGAAATTACTCCTTCTATTACAATCCTTGCTTTATATTCCTCTGTGGAGAGCTTTTGAGAAATATGACATCCTTAAGATTTGCTCTAAAATCAGTGAGGCCTAAAATATTTTATTCATTCACAACAGAAAAAGTAAGTGTTCTCTTTATTTTTCATATGCCAATACAACAGTTAATTGTGCATTATTTGTCACTGGTACTTTCATAAGCTTATATAAGGTAATGCAGTGCATTCTTTTGTGACAGATGGGGAGTAGCCAGCACTGCCTGGTGGAGCAGGGAATAGCAAGTCCAAGCTGAACAGCCAGAAGAAGATGAAGGTTCAGGTAAAAAGGTAAAGAAGTGACAGCTGTAAGAAGCAGAAGTGCTTAAGGTGGGCAGGAGTGGCAAGGAATGAAATGTGATTCAAGACACTGTTGATACAACCTTGGTAAAATCGAGTAAGACTGGCAGAGAAGCAAACAGCAAAACTGAGAAGCTGAGGAATGCTGTGAGATTGATGGCAAAATAAGTGATATTTACATTTCAAAAAGTTATAACCTTTTTTCTCCAACTTTATTGAAATCCTTGATCTGAAGTAATATATACTTTAAATGTTACTGTTACCTTCTCACTGGTCAGTATCATCATGAGCTGTCTTTTTTTTAACAGTTTCTGTTCATGAATGGTAATAAAGGGTAGCATAGTATTTTTCTGTACTAGTTTCATCGTTGTGGCTAAAAGTTCCTCTAAATATTTAGAAGTGTGAAATCTTTCTTTTATGACTTTTAAAGAAGTATTCCTTCACTTTTATCAAAGGCTGATAGATCCTCAAATTCCCTTTTAAGATAGTCCAGACTTTTTAAATCTACTACATATTTGCAAAGTTTGCAAAATAAAATTTTATCATTAACTACATCCTTAAAAGTGTCTTCGAGTTCTAGTGTGTGCTTCATTTATTATTAATATCATAATTTTGTTCCTTTACTGGTAATCAGTTGTAATAAATTCTCATACCGAACAGAATCTAATTCCCTTAAGGACTAAGTATTAGTGGGAATTTAGCAGGCTTCCAAATCCGTATGAGCATGCAATTAGGGTTATTATTAGGGTTCTCTGAGATGAATACCCTGCTTTATTGCCACCACTCTCAAATCATTTACTTCTACAAAACAAAACAAAATAATTTACTTCTAGAAAACAAAATCCTTATTTCTACATAAAATCATAGAATGGCTTGGGTAGGAAGGAAACATCACCTAGCTCCAACCCCTTTGTCACGAGAAGAGATGTGTTCCACTAGACCAGGTTGCTCAAAGTCACATATAACTGCCTGACTTCTGTGACAAAATTAGTTGAAAATGAAAACTTATATGATGTGAGACAACTCTGCCTTACACGGAAAAAATGTCAAAGTTAAGATATGTGGAATGGAATATTTTGCCTTCAATGAGATAGTTCTTTACACTGAAATTTATTAATGAGAAGATTTCTATTCATCTTAATTTAGGAAATTATCAAGGAAACCTGAGTCATGCTGAAATAACCAATATTTTCCATAAAGTGTTTCTAGATGTTAATCTTTCAGTTAGTGGTTGAAAGCCTTAAAATTCTGATTAAAGCAACATAAATTAATTCATTACCTTTTTTTTTTTTTTCTGATTTGAAGGGATACTTCATTCCTGAAGAAGAAAGAAATGTGCTTTGACAGTTCTACTTTAGAATCTCTGATAAAATTTCTTGTGTATGATCTTCTGTTTAAAGTAACATGAACAAGGCCTCTTCCATTTTGTGTCAGGACTGCTCTGTAGCATAAATATCTTATAAAAATATAAGTTTTCCACACCATCATCCTTGCAGAAGTAAGATCATATTAAAATCAAATAGTACTTTTGCAAGATGTGTCTTGCTTTTAAGTAAGACTATTGTTTGTTATTCTGCAGGGAGGGCAGGATATCTTTAAATTTACAACATACTGCTCTGAGTGTATTTGTATCTTACCACAAAAGGATGTAAGCAGACATTGTTTAGACACCTTTTTTTTCAAAATATTGCATAAAATAATATTCTATGAAAAAGTTCAGGCCAGGTTGAAACTAGAAAATGAGTCGGTGAGACCCAGGAAATAAAGAACATCATTTTAGAAAGGAAGAAGTTACCCTTCCTGATGCTTAGCTTGTATCCAGCTAAAAAGCTTTCAAAATCAACAACAGCTTGGTTGCTATTCATTTTTTCATTCATACTTCACAGGTTTATGCTATCCAAGCTGAAGTTAAGATAGGTGTAGCAAGTAGATCTACCAGACATGTCTTTACTTCCCTATGTTTCTACTTTCTGCTACACCCAGGATCACAGTGCTATGTATGAGTTACAGGTGATGATGAAGTCAATTAAAAGGTCAAGATACATACTAAGGCATATAGTTTTCTCTTCAGTGACAAAATGGGTCCTAATCACCATTACAGAGCACTCTGTGTTAGTGAAAATTAGTGACATTTGCATGTTGATGAGAATTAACTAGCTTAGTATTTACATGGGACAGAGGCATTAATGCTTTTCACTCCAACAGTGCATTTGGTTTGAAACATAGCTAAGTGAAATCAATTGTCTTGCAAACATCAATTCCTCTCCCTGTGTTAAGTAGGATGCAAGATATCACAAATATAAAACGGCTGAGCACTAACCTTTTCCTTGGCCACTTGCTGGGCATGTAATAAGGCTTTGCCTCAAGACACCAGGAATACAGTTTTGCCTGGTTTTCTTCACGCAAAACAGCATGAGAAGCCTAAAGTAAATTGCCTTTCATCATTGCCAAAACAAATAAAGGAGCCAGCCTAAAGTGGAAGTCCTTCATAACAGAAGAGTAAATTGCAGATTTCTATTTCTTCTAAGTATTCCCCCAGGAATTCATGCATGCTATTGATTCAGTGCACTGGAATTTTGAATGTATCTGAGGTTAGCAAGGTCTGTCAATACCAAAAATGTCAGCAGGTGAATTCGTTATTGTTGTCTCCTCATATATATATATATCATTTACTTAAAAAGCCAGCAGTATCTCATTTGCATGTATTATATTCAAGGTCAGCAAGTCTGCAAATAATCAGCTCATACAGGAGACATTTTATCAAATAGCAACTAACAGTAATTTTTGTTACACAGATTTTAGTTAGTAGGTCTGAACAAAGATCTTAAAAAACTGTTATAATTGATTTCTAAAAATAGTAGAAATAAAAATCAGTTATGCTGACTATGAAATTATAAATGTATTATACAATTCACTGCAATATGTAGAGCAACTACTCTGGTTGCTTACAAAAACAGCCATTTACAAACAAAATAGTTTCTATTTGTTTTAATATTTAAAGATACACATCTGAAGTGTCATTGTGACACTGTCACATCACCATTTCTTACTCTCTGTGAAAAAATCCCACTATTTAATAAAAAAAAATTGTTGATAGTTGCAGCATTTCATTAACTGAGTTTATTGATTTTACATTTTTAAGATGTAAATTTTACTTGCAATATTTGTTGGGTTTTGCTTTCAAATCAGATTTTTTTAAGTTACTGTAAATGATTTTCTGAATCATAGAAATAAAGGGTAAGAAGTTGTTTAATCACATTTACAACTGTAATAAAGTTTAACATCTCATCACTTTAGAGCCCAGTGTATTCATTTATTCAGCTTTTTAAAATGTAAAACAGACTAATACAGAATCTTTATTAGGTTTTTCAGCTTCATATTCTTCTAGCTATGCTCAAGATTGCGAGATAAACCTTTTATCAGTCAGCAAACAAAATTGCCACTCATAATGTAAAAACTGGAGTAATATAAGCAGTTTATTGGGGAGCAAAACTTAAGTCAAATAAATTTTTTTAGAGATTGTTTCAGAATATATTTCATGATAATTGCCACTCAACTCTTGTACTCAAGATGAAAAAGAGGATTTGACACTTATTTTTTACACTGTAAAGGAGGAGAAACTGAATTGTTTAAACTAGGAGTGAAACCAGACAAGTAAGGAAATAAAGATGCTTAAAATCTAGCTCAAAACTTGCTCATTCAGAATCCAGCTCAGCTTGCTGGTATGCAGCATGTTTCTCTCTTCTGGGGAGAAAAAGGGAGTAATGATAATGCTTCCACTTGCCCAGGCAAGCCAGCATTTTCTGTTTTACTGCACACACACATTTTCTGGTTTGTTGCGCAGACATATGAGAAACCTCTCCTGCCAATTTCTTTCATCACTTTGTTCATTGATTTTTGTCAAGATTGTGTGATTACATTCTCAGGATGAGAAAAAAGTTCTCTCAGTCACAGTAATTTCTATTAAGACTTTCAGAATCTCTCTATTTCTATATCTATCTTTCTCTCTCTCCCTTCCTTTCACTATTTTCTCTTTCTCTCCATTAACTAAACAGTTCTAAGATTTCTTTCCTGAATTTCTACAATATTTACCTTCCAAAAAATCTAACAGTGGGCCCACTGGAATGACACAAGGTTTTGCTCTAGAAAACGGCACATTTCTTGAGTGGGAAGAAGAAGAAAAGAAAGAAAACAAAAAAAAAGTCAACAAAAGCAACAATGTATGCTAAGTTTCTGGGGGCTTTATTAGTTCCATTAGAAAATACAAGAATATTACAAGGGATGAAAATGTTAAAAGCAATGTTTTATGGACCAATTTTTTACTATGATGTTATACCTCCATTATATTACACCCACAATTAAAAGGAATACTCTTTCATAAATGGGTCTATTCCTAAAACAAATGCACATCTCAGTTGAAACCTCCAGAATTTTCTACTGTATGCAAATCTCCCACTGTACATCAATACTACTTGATTTAGGTTTTTTGGTCACACCTTTAAGGATGTGTCAGCATGTATGTTATACACATTTGTTATGGGATCTGTAGCTTGAAGGCCAGTTGCCTATGCATAAAAAAATTACCAGGAAAAGCTCATTCCTGAACGTGCTTAACCCTCCTTTGTCTCTTAACATTAATAAATTCTCAGATAACCGCTGTTCTTTAAGTACTTAACCTGAGATACCACATTACAAGGAACAGTAGCTGCTAGAGTAAGACACAAAACTTAAACCCTCTTGAGGCATTGAAATAATCTGGACAGGTGTTCAATCTTCTCGGCAGTTGGAAGGACTTGGTATTTTACCACAATTCAAACACACGACACTCATGCACATCTTTGTGAATATCTACTACACTAGTCAGGGACACTTCTAGTACAATACAGCCAAACGGAAGAATATCACCTCTATGCCTTACTTTTTCATGATTCTTCCATGTGTTTAAATACGTTTCTCATCCCTTTGTACACAATGACACTCACTATTCTTTTAGACATCTAATTTCAAAACTGATATTTTTTGTCTTGGACTTTGAAAATCCTGTCCAAATTCCAAATAATATTCAATGTTAATGTTACCTTATTTGCTATTTGTCATGACTGTTGACCTTGAATGTGCCTTCTTATATGGTACAAGCTACACTGTGTATCTTTACTATATTTTTCATCAGGAAATGAGAATTTAATCTATATTATACAGAGCATAAATGCACTTTAGAATATTCTTCATTAACTATATTCAGTGTAAACTAGAAACTTCAGATATGCATTCAAACTTCACCAAAAACGAAATTCTACAACTTTTGAATCTCTGCTCATAAAAAAATATTGCCTTGTTTTTGCTTTTGTCTGGAAAAGAGAAATAAAGACAGATCAATAAAGAAATATAGTGTAAAAATACTGAGTAATAAAATAAAATTAAATTTAAATGTAGTTTTATATAAATGTGATTGGTGATATTAGAGCTCAAACATTTACAGATTTAGCTCCACATCTTCTAGAAAAATATTTAGATTTTTTGGAGACGTATACTAGTTTGGGAGAAAATGAATGAGTACTGTAGCAGCTTCCTTTTTATGCAACACAATTCAAGATAATTCACCTTTTAATCCAACACTATTCCATGTTTTCAGTCTAAATTAATGAGAATTTTTCATATTCTAGTGTATTCTACACTATTTCTGCTGTCTAGAGTAAGCACCACTCTATCAGTTATTTGACAACAGTTCTTTGAATAACCAAACAGGAAAGAGTGGTGAAAAAGAATAAGTTTGAAACATCTGAATCCTGGATAACTAAGAATATCTGTGAGTAGGAAGGTGAAACAAGTAGAGTGTTGCCGCTTCAGTGCTATCTACAAGTGACATTTATCATTCTTGTTGTGGTAAGGCAAGAAAAATTAAGGACCCTTGAGAGATTAGAACAAGATATTGATCAAAGCTTACTAAGCTCTAAAACCTTGTGCTTGAATTTGCAGTAAGTCCTTTAAAAGAGCTGTGTCAGCTCAAAACTCGGTTTTCACAAAATATGTGAATAAAAACTAACATGACTGTAACATGGCTTTCAGGTGAAAAGAAAAAAGGTGCTATTAGGGCATACTTGAATTACAGTTACAAATCTGCTGTTATTACAGAGTGAACAAAATTGGTCAATTTTCCCATTTTCATTTTAACATAAATTTCTATCTCTTATGCTATGAAGTACCTATTGTTGTAGAACTGATCATTGTCTATTGATGTCACTCTATTCATTGTGGCTATAGGTGAGAAATAGACTTAAGGAACTTACAGTTTTACCCTTCAACATGATCCATCAGACAAGAGAGTTACATAAAATCGTTGGTTGAGGGTGGAGGAGCATGCTCATTTACAAATTTGTGTTGGGAAAAAAACTTTCATTGGTCAATACCTTTTATAAGGCAAACAAACACATTTAAACAGAGGACAAAACCCAAAGAGACAAACATTCACAGGGCACTGTGGTGTGCCGGTTCGGCCAAAATCTAGCAATATATCCTCTGAGAGAAAAACAGGTTACCACCAACCTTCCCCCCACAAGGTTTGGGAAAAAAGGATAAATTTTCCTTGAAGGAAAGTGAAAGAGATAAAAACTATTTATTTAACAAACACACAGGAAAAGGATAATAATGCTAAATAATAAAATCTCTTGCTGTAGAGAGGAACCAGGGAAGATTTCAGAGTGAGTTTGTAGGTGTGGTCCCTCCTTCTCGATGCTGGCACGGAGGTGGCCCTCCCTGGCCCCCTAAGTGGAAAATTCTCCTGATGTGTTCTGATATTGTTGGAACAATCCAGAAGAGAAGAAGGGAAAAACCAAAGTCCCAAGAAAACAAAATTCAGCTCTCTATCTCACACCAGCGGGAAAAAGAACCACAGAAAGCTGGCTGAAGAAGCAAAAAGAAGGGTGCTTCCTCCGTGCTACCGCAGCCAGAGAACGCAGAGGAGTGTATATCTCTGTGTCCTTGAGACACTGCTTTGAAAAGTTCATTTGGGGTTTTTTTTCCCTCCCCTCTCAAGCTCAGTTTAAAGGTACAGAAAAGGCACAAATTTAATTTTTTGGCATGGAGCCTTGATAGGGGATACACATCATAGAGTCACCCCAAGACATATGGTCAGAGATTACATGCCACTTAAATACTTATCCCCAATATTTCTTAATAGTTGTCTCTAGAAAAACTGTTTACTCATGAACTGCAAAATGTTCTTCAAAGGAACTCAGATGTAATTTAGACCATATGACACTTCTTTTCCAAAACCAATTACTAGACCCCTCATTTCTGTCTATTTTCATATGCGAATGGTTGTGTTGCGTCTATTAAGAACTTATGACAGAAACAAACAAAAAAAATTATTTGCATTTTCATTGTTTTTACCATCAGTAGTAGTTTTATTATACCTCTCTGTGAAGCAAATACAACCCTGTGTGTTTTTAACTTAAGATGATAAAAGAGTTTGAGATAATTTCTGAAATGAGTTAAGTTTTTAAAGATATGTCTTTAAGATCTTACAAGGAACAGCTTTAAAAAAAGAAAAAGTATTTCTCTAAATAGACAGAAGATATAGCTTTAAGGGAGTCCTAGTAGATCTCTATTTTGTTATGAAATAATACATTAGTATGTTTGCTTCATTATTAGTCTTTAACTATATTATACCTAATGTTCCACATATTTGAATGTCCAAGTATGGAAAACACAGTAAATGGGTAACCATTATCAGAAAGTTTATATATTTCAGCTCTCAGAAAGGCATCAAGAACCTGGACCAGCTACCAGTCATATGAACATAAACAGCATGTTATATCAGGATGAGATGAAGGAAACTTGCCTGCTATGCTGAGTTAGTTAGTAAAAAAGCATTGAGGATAGCACAGGATGCAAAATTCTCCCCTTTGTAAGCTCAGAATATTTCACTGAAATTTTGAGAATGTAATTGTCATACTTTCATTATTGTGCAGTATTTTCCTAGAGTGCATATGTTTAAACTTAGTGAAAAGACCCCATTGTCAAAATATTAATATAAAATTCTAACAATTGGATCACCACTCGAGCTTTTCCAGTTGAGGAGAGAATTTGCACATAAAACCCAATAGCTATGTGCTCAGGAATAGTCTGTCTCTGAGCTCTGCTCTTTCAAGAGGTTTTGGTGAAGGAATGACTAATTTCTGTGTTCAGAGGAAATTTATGTCTGGATTGATTTTGAACTAATTGGACTCTGTAAGTCTGGAAATGTGCGCAGGCACAAGAGTAGCTAAGTAGAGAAGCTAAAACTGAAGCTGGACATTATCTAAGCAGCCTCCATGTTCCAAGGTTCAAAGACAGCTGGAAGGATAGTGTTTTGGGGTTTTTATTTTTAAGATCTCAGTAACATTTCACATCCAAAATAAACCTGTTTTAGGTAGTGATATACCAAATTTAAAAATCTAATTCTGAACTAAGGAAACTTGTTTCAAGTTTTGTAAATGCCTTCCATAGAAAGAACAAAAACATCAAAAAACAAAACAAAACAAAACAACACAAACAAAAACCCACAAAAAACAGAGAAAAAAACCCAAACAAACAAAAAACCAAAAAACAAAACAAAACAAAACAACGCAAACAAAAACCCACAAAAAAACAGAGAAAAAAACCCAAACAAACAAAAAACCAAAAAAAAACAACAACAACAACAACAAAAAAAAAGAAAGAACAAAAAACCCTGAAAACAACAACAAGAAAATACAATATATAGTTACAGGCTAAAGAAGACCCCCCTTCTGTTTAAAGAAACATATTAGGTATCTGCAGGAAAATGAATTTCCACTTTTTAAATAAATGCAATATTTTTCCACTTTGCTTAATTCCACAACAAAAATCCTCAGAAAACAACAGAACACCCTCACCAAACTACACACACACAAAAACAACAAAAAAATCCAAACCAAAACCAAAACCCCTCAAAACAAAGTAATTAATATCTAAAAGTCATAAAATTTTAAATAATTAAAACAATTCAAAGAGATTTTATATTCTAGATATACCTTAAAAATATGGTAAAAGTAAAAAGAGGTAAGATGTACCTTTTTCTTCAATCAAGTTGATAGTCAAATCATATGTGTTATTTGAGATCTTTGGAGAACTGCTTTAGAATTTTCTAAAAGGTGTCCTGATGAGCAATCACTTGGTCTGTGGGAAGGATTGTGAAAGTATGTGGTATCCATCAAAGTCAGTCCTAAACAAAGAAAAATGAAATCTGAAATATAAGATGGATTAATCGGTGACTTAGAGGGCTTACCAGCCACTTCCCACACAGGAAAAATAAAATGGGTTTTTTTCATGTTGTTGAATGACTTTGTGCATTTTCATGAAGTATTCCTGAAAAATATAAAACAGTAAAAATGTTCAAACACATTCAGATAAAATAACCAGGCTGGTAATGTTCTGAGCTACATCCTTTAGTCTGTAACAAAATGTTTTGTGAAAACATGTGTGTTTTCTTGTCCGTATAGAATTCTGATTAACTTAGAAATCTGTAGAGATATAAAATAAAAATCCATTTCTTGAGAACTATATATATATGTGTGTTAAAATTGGACTAAATAGTCCTTACTTTTTTTTTGTCTTGGTGCACACTTAAAATTATTTGGATTCATTTAGGGACTAAAACTCTATATTCGTGATTTAGTCTGTCTCAACTGTTGTGCAGACACTTGGGAGGAATCAAATGCATCCACAGCAGCCCCCTGTTCTTTCACTGACTTCAGCATCTCTCAAGTATCCCCCTCAATCCTGCTGCAACTCACACAGCCTTTGCCTCCCAGAAAGTTCAGGGTGGTTGCTCTCCAACTCGAATTTCCTGAACTGAGATGCAGGACCCAGGAGAGATGCCCTTCAATTATTTCTTTGACTGCTTCACACTTGCAGCTTCCTATTTGATATTTCTGTGTGAGGTCTGGGAAACAGGCTGTCCAGCCCTCTTGCTCTCCTGTCTAGACAGGGAGGACAACTTGCAAGAAGATGTAGAAACAGTTTATCGACTTCTGTTGGGACCTAATCCAGCACGGCAACTCTGCCAGCTACTCTGGTGCCCCTCCTCTATTTGTGGTTAGGTTTCTTTTTTTATCCCTCTGTATTCCACTTTCAATTAATCTTTTCACTTTTCTGTTTGCATATTGCGTGAGTTGAAACTTATTTCTGTGGCTGTGATCTCTAAATGCGCAGGAAATTTAGCTGCCAAGACCTGTATGTCTACAATAAAAAAAAAAAGGCTAAAGAACTCAGACTGTCACAGCTTGAAAAGCCAGGATATAAAATGCCTGCAAGGCCTGGGCTGACAGGGCTGCAAAGCAGACTAGAAAGGACTTCTGTACTGGGTTTGTAATGGTTGTTGCAGAGTCTGAAAACATTAGATGCCAAGGCACATGGAGCTGGGATAGATGAAACAGGGTGAAAGCAGAAGTCAGGAACCAAAACAAAGTTGCATTGTTTTCTCTTTTGGATAAAATGTATTTACAGGAGGTAGTATACTCAATCAAGCTTAGTCTGCTTGCAGAAAGATGACTAAGCAGCACCCTTGTGTTAGTGTTGGTGCCAGCATTCAGGGTGCCATACCCCCAGAGATCCTCAGTTTTTGTGAACATTGCTTGGGAGCACAACAAGCAAGCACAATCAGAAAGGACTGGCAGTAGCGTGGCAAGAGGCAAGTCTCACCAATTTTCAAAGAACAAGAACAACCTACTTTACAAAAATCTGTGGCTCATTTGTCATATAAGCACAATGTGGTTTTTTTGTTCGGTTGGGTATTTTATGAATAGAGAATCCCCTCCAGAATTTCTCTCTGAACTGATGATCAATTACCATATGCAGTAATATCCTGACCAGTGTTCACACAAAGTAACATGGAATGTGGAATGACGGGAAATTACTAACTCAGAGGGTGAAAAGATACTTTGTTTTTAAAAAGCAAGTATTTTAGCAACAACGTAATGAGGAATTTTTTTAATAACATTTAATAACTTGAAACACAATCCAGTTGCCAGGAAACTTACCTAGTTTGTCTGGCATGCCAAGTACAGGAAAAACTACAGTAACAGAGAACACATAATTTGTTTCTGCCTTATGCCTTGTTATAAACCATGGCATTTTTCTTGCCTTGAAATAACACTTCAGATCCTCTAACTGGTGAAGCTCAACAAACATACCTTACTTTACAGGCAGTGGCAGGAACGTAAGTATAACTGTAGAAAAAAGTATTCATCATTCCAAACATATTTTAGTCATCAGCTACAGATAATCAGGAATATGGCAGTATCCTTCTATCTCCTTTATTCTGAAATATGTGTATTGGGCAAAACAAGGGTACTAAGTGACTTGGATTAGCTGAGATACATAACAGCCAGATCTCCTCTTTCTTATCCTAGTGGCTGGAGAGGAGAACCATGTTTTAAGACAAATGTTAAAATTACATTGAGAAAAACTAAAAAAAAAAAAAG
>VWZQ01004964.1:205227-224900 GCA_013397015.1 Myiagra hebetior | reverse complement strand
AAAAAAAAAAAACAACCAAACAAGACCCTGCCCCAAAAAAGAAACCCAAAAACCAAACCAAACAAACAAAACCACAACCATCAAAAAACAAAAAACAAAACAAAACAAAACACAAAACAACCAAAACCCCCTTCCAAAACACTTGTATTTCTATTTATCTATTATCTTCAAGTGTTCCTTGTGACCTTCAGGATTAATGTTTTAATGCTTTACATTAATCAACCTTACAATAACATAAAGCTCAAATGCCTCCTCAATAAACAGTAGAACAGCTGTTCTAGATAACAAGAGTATAACCACTAAAATAGCTATCAGGTGAAAAGGTGTTAGAGACAACAAAGACTGCCCGGAAGTCTAATAGAAAGTTGAGAAAATTAACTCCTAACCCTTGGATTCAATTATCAAAAACATTTAAAAGGATGAATAAAAAATATGTAAGAGACTAAACACTGTTATTACAAATAATCATAAATAAGAAAGTTACCATTAATACTACTACAACATTTCACAAAGCAATATCTAGAAACATCAGTAAATATTTATAATGGAAAGGACTTGAAATACTCTTTACAAATTCCATTGTTGCCTTCTGTTAGTTGGAGAGAAGATAACAAGTCCTTTGAGATTAATACAAGGTAAACCAGGGAGGAGGGGCTGCTTCAGAGAACAAATTACTCTTTCCTGTTGACCTAGTTAGAGTTTACTTCTCAAAAACAGGTCTGTTCCCTAACCCTGTCACATAACCCTCAGTGCAAAGTAAAATGGGAACAGATTCAATAAGATGGGGAAATTGATTCACTTCTTTTTATGCTTTGTTCTCTATAAGGCACATGGAAAAATAAAATTAGAATTCCCTTCTTCCAGATAAGAAAGAAAAGAAATTGCAATATTGCTTTCATACAGTCTTCATAATATAGAGCCATCTGTTTTTCAAGTGAAGTGCGTAAAAGATTGAGGAATAGGGATTTGAAGTTTTCTAAAATACTCCAAGAACCATAGATGAAGTTTCTCTAAGCTTCAACTAAATATGTTTTGATATACGAGTCTCAGTTCAGTCTTGGCTTTCTCTTTATGTCTTTCTCTACCAGTGCAAAATGTGAGTTAGGTGGATATAAAATGCAATAAAATCAGACATGGCCCTTAATACATACTGTACACTCATTCTGTTTTAGCTCAGCGGACAACAAGGCACCTTCCTGTCTTCTATGTGGCATTACTGAAAAAAGATCTTTTCTATTTTTAATGGTAATTTGTTTTCATTTTTGCTGTCTTTAAAGCACTGTTCATGAGGACTTATGGAAATATAGACTTTATGTAGCAAGACCGTTTTCTTCAGAGAAATCAGCCTCATTATTTTATATTGTACTGCGTTAGTCTGCTTGCGATCTGCCAGTAGGTCCCTACAGTGAAAGGAGAAATATCAGTTATGTTAAATGGAAAATTATTTGGAGAACAAAAGGGCAAAGGACCAAATAAAATTAAAATGTGGCCAAAAAGATTATAAGAGCATCTCTTCAGGATTAATTTGGTGCAGACTTTTAGCCTGCATAGACCAGAGAAGTGAAGCCATTCCCTAAGGGAAAGTTAGCCATGAGCCAGTGACCCCAGCACAGGCCATGCCCCACAGGCTCTGACCAAAGCCAGCTGCTGGAAATTGGATCCAGGAGCATTACCAGACTAGGGAAAATGAAAAAAAAAACTGATCTGAAGTCCAATTCATGAAGTCCAATTCATGGGGTCCAGTCAGGAGCAGCAAGAGACAGGTTCAAAGGCAAGCTCGGAACCAAGTCACAGCGTACCTCAGGAGACAAGAGGCCTGCACGTTGGGCATGAAGTCACACAGCAAGGAGAGACATGGCTGGGGACAGGCACACCTCGGGCACAGATCACCAAAAACTGGCTGCCCAGAACTGAATTCAGCTGGGCATCATGGGTGCATGGGCCAGGGCGTGGATGAACACCCCTGCATGTTGAAGCCATTAAGGCCTTCTAGTGCCCTCATGACTCTGAGAGCTGAAAGGGGTAAAAAGCCATAAGTCTAAATGTTTGGGTGTAATAGAATAAAACAAATACCAACAACAATACACCAACTACAACAGAACAATGAAGTCTCACTAGAATAATCCAAACCCTACAATATTTTCATTTAATATTATTTCATACACTAAAACATCCTTGGTCGACTAATGAATTGAAGTAATAAACTGTGTATCAGCAGGACTGTTTCAGTGAGTAGAAATTCTTGAGGGATTTTCATGCTGTAGTGGAACAATCTAAAAATATTTTCTAATTGCAATTGCAACAAAATCTGAACTTCTTAAAATATTTTTGTTCCACAAAGACAATGAAATGTCAGATTTTCACCAATTTATATCTAATAATATCTCAGTGTTTTTTAATCAAAGACATTTCTTTTCTGGATTTGTATTATTCCTAAAAAACCAGTGAAATATCTGTACTACTTTTTGAACAGAGAACTCGTGCTGGGAAACAAGCTTGTCTTCATCTTACAATCACCTGCTCTGTGATTCAGTGATTGGTGTGTGGAATGAAGTTCATTCTCAGCAAGTTTGTGTACAATGCCAGATTGAGAAGAGCAAGCAATTTGCTGGAGGGCAGGGCTGTTCTTCAGAGGGACCTCCTCACACTGGAGCCATGATCTGACAGAAACCTCTTGAAGTTAAATAAAAACATATGCAACATTCTTCATCCAGGTTGGAATAACCCCAGGCAAACAGTAGAGACTGGATGCGAGTTGCCTAGAAGGCAGTTCTACAGAAAGAAATCTGGGATCCAGGTGAAAAGTGGAAAACGTCCCAGAAGTGTGCTCTTGCAATGAGGGAGGTCAAACACATCCCAGGTTGTATTATTAAGAGTGTAGTCAATAGAAAAAGAAAAGTTATTTTCTCCCTCTATTCAGCACTTCTAAGACNATTTATTTATTTATTTATTTAGAAGTGGGGTTAAACTCAAGAAGTTCTGAAATCTCCATCTTTGGACAAAGCACTGAGCAAACAACCTAATAAAAACTTCCCTGTGTAGGATTAGGAAGCATGCATAGGTCTGATACAACTTAAATAATGGTTGCATGATTCTATATACATTATTTTTCATTTGACTATGCTGACAATCTGATCTAAACACATAAAAANGTGATTGGTGTGTGGAATGAAGTTCATTCTCAGCAAGTTTGTGTACAATGCCAGATTGAGAAGAGCAAGCAATTTGCTGGAGGGCAGGGCTGTTCTTCAGAGGGACCTCCTCACACTGGAGCCATGATCTGACAGAAACCTCTTGAAGTTAAATAAAAACATATGCAACATTCTTCATCCAGGTTGGAATAACCCCAGGCAAACAGTAGAGACTGGATGCGAGTTGCCTAGAAGGCAGTTCTACAGAAAGAAATCTGGGATCCAGGTGAAAAGTGGAAAATGTCCCAGAAGTGTGCTCTTGCAATGAGGGAGGTCAAACACATCCCAGGTTGTATTATTAAGAGTGTAGTCAATAGAAAAAGAAAAGTTATTTTCTCCCTCTATTCAGCACTTCTAAGACTCCATCTGGAATGCTGTGTCCAGTTCTGGGCTCCCCAGGGTGAGAAGGATACTGGCATACTAGAACAAGCCTATCAGAGGCCACCAAGATATTTAAATGCAGGAGCACAGGGTATATAAGTACAGGCTGAGAGAACTAGGTCTGTGTAACTTGAAGAAGAAAATGCTCAAGAGAACAGCTATGTATTTCTACAGCTACCTCATCAGAGACTAAAATGGGGTTATACTCCCGTCAAAGATGCACAGCTCCCTTTTCCCAGGATAATTCATTTCTGGAAAATACTGATTAGATAGTAAAATGGTTTGGTGTTCTTTATTTCTGNGAAGAAAAATTATAATGTATAGCTGATGTATACTATGTACCCTTAAGAAACCTTATTCAATGTCATATCTGAAGTGAAATTCTTAATGCAGTTGAAATTCTGAGTTATGACTTGTGAACCTGACAAGAGGGTAGTATATGTACAGTTATATACATGAGTATATGTACAGTTATATAGATATACAGTAATTATTTTACAGAAATAAATATGCAGATAAAAAAGAGAAATCTCAATCCCTATGTATGCAGATACTCACTATTGACATTATAAGTATCAGCACAGCAATCTTCAATAGTATGTGACTAAGACTTAATGCGCATACAGGCAAAAAGGACAATTGGACAATATTAAGAAAAGAGCAGGGCAAGATACTGATGGTGATAGGATAAGAAGGATATTAAAAATGTGCTGTCCTGAAACACAGATAACAGTAGCTTTTAAACAGGACACTAACATTGTGCTGAAGTATTGAACTGACTTGTAATAAGGCTAAAATTATAATGAACCATGGACTGGAACGACAAAAATACTAATTTCACATCTTCTCTGGATTTAAGGCATTTTCTATTAATGGTTTGTAGATTAACATATTTTTGAGCCTAAAAATATTTTCACATTAATCAAAGTAATCAAATTTTCCAAATAATAGTGCTTGTGTTGCGTGGCTAATATATAGCTTAGATCATGAAAACCCTGAAAACAACTATGTGCCAACAGAGTTGCTTACTCTAACATCACTGCCTGAAACGCCTGCAGTGACACCCAGGAGGTGTCATTTACATGAAATATGTCCCAGTACTAAATAACTGAACTACTGATGACAATTTTTACATTTTTATTAATCATAAGCATTTGAGTACTCCCAGATCTCACATAAAATGAAGACAATAAAAAGTAGCAGGATGAGTCTATCATTGAGTTACTCTGAGGCAGGGAAAAAGAAAAAAAATCTCACATGTACATATATCTGGAATCTGTATCTGGTATCTGTATCCAATAAGGTTTGCCAAGTCATACCCAAGCTGATATGCTGCAAAATCAACTACATAAATTTTTGGGAGCTAGGGGCTTTTGCAGTTTTAAAAAAGGTCAGGGAAAACCTCCTTCATGCTTTTGACACAAGGGAAATGTGATTCACCAAATCAGCTTCCACATCTAGTCTACATTGAGAAATAAGATTTCTCTCAACAACTCAGTAGATATGTACATTAATGTACATATTATATTTTCCATTTAATATACAAATATTGGATTTTGTATCAAAAATTGCTCTGTATATCATACTGATATGTTTTTTGCAAAATGTTAAACATCATGAAAAGAGACCTACCCTGAATTATTCCATACTTTCCAACACTCCCCAGAATTAAACTTCTAAAGTTCATCTGCAGGCCTAGCAGCTTTTGCTCTTTCACACTTCAGTCTGTAACAGATTACTCCCAAAAGATTATCCTTGGAAGAAGAGAAAACAAGACCAATAATCTCGATAGTAGTACTGAAAAAGAGAACTACTCCTTATCATAAATAAGGTGATCAGTACCCTGCTCATATGTTGAGTGATCCCAAAGCCTTGAAAGTAATTATTTCACAAACCTCAGTTTGTGCATATTAACAAGAGATAAAAAGTGTTTCCTCCTGTTTAAGATAGGTACTGTTTAAGACAGGTACTAGAGAGCACTTCAGACTAAACAAGGAATTTAACATTTGTACTTCTTCAATCTGCAGATCTTACAAAGCTTCTCTGAATACAGAGTTCCTTTATGAACTTTTCTATTTACTTGCTGCCCAGCTGAGTTGGTAACAAACACATCACAGGTGATTTTGGTGGAGTGAAAACAGATGGTGAAGAAGAGAGGACAGATTAGAGACAGTCAACCCCAAAGATCAGAGACATTCATGATATCTTCTTTCCTCATTACAAATGTTCTTGTACATTATAGCTACCACTCCCTGTGAATTAATTCCCTATCTAGGACCAGAACACCAGTACTTCTCCAAAGTAACATGGATTGAAAATTTACATCCAATTTAATAGAAAATAGTTCCTACTTGTCTTAAAAACCCCCCAAAAAACAGAACAAGAAAACCCCCAAACCTGAAATTTACGTCCTTGTTCTCAGACTTTCCCTTTAAAAATATGCTTGCAATAGTCAGGGCAAAGCTGAGCAAATTATACCTTCCATAAAGCATTGTGTTAGCTTTCCCAAATTCACTTTTACCTGTTGTCTGCAAACCAAATATTATGATACCTTAATTCTTCACTGAAAACATACTATTTTTTTGCATTAAAAAAAGAAAACAAACTTGCATGAAATTAGAAAACTTTACTTCAAAAAAATTAGCATGAATTCAGTTAGCAGAAGAGTCCTTAAATACAGCTATAAGATCGCCCAGCAGAATTATTAACACTCTTTGTCTCAGCAAGGTCGAGTAGGGATCCTCATTCATATTTAAATTCCAGCTAATATTCAGAGAGAAGGTTTTGCATCATATTTTCCAGATCTAATTAATAACATCTGGACAGCTGGGAACAGATTGGGAAGTGCTAAATGTGCAACAGATAAGAAATTCGTATGCCAGATGAGAGAAGTAAGAAATAGAATACAAGTACTCAGAAGAATATAAGAGATTTTTCAGTAAAGAACTTCACACTTTTTTTCATCCCAAAAATATGAGGAATCTGAAAACAGAAATATAATAAAGCAAAGGGGAGATTTAGGTCCTGATTGTCCCCTGACACCAAGCAACCAGGCCAAGTATCCTCAGCAAAGGAAGAAGTAGCATAACTGCTAAGCAAGAGAATAAAAAGCTTAGGTAAGAAGACCAAAAGTTTTGATCAATAAGAAAAATTAGAGCTATTCATAACAGAATTCTACTAATGGGTTGTTTTGCCGGGATAAATGGGAGTGGGGTGAGGAAAAATCAATTTCACGAAATAGAAAAAGAGGAAAGCATGGAGTGAATCCCATCCTCTGCTTGAATACATCCATGGCACCCCTTTATTGATTTATCCAGTCTCTTTACAGAGCCAAAGCTGACTCACTTTCTTCCATTTACCAACCTGTTCACAGTTTGCCTTGCAGGTTAAACAAGTGATCCAAACCTTATGGAGATCCTGTTCTGACCACTTACCACATGGATGAATTCACAAAAGAAAAATATCACCAGCAGCATTTTGAAAGTGGTACTGGTGTAACATCAAGTAACTTACAGAGGGAAAAAAAAAAAAAAAAGGCTTGCTGTGCTTTTAACAGAGTCTATGAAAAAGACTAAGCTTGTCTTAGGCTACATTAAAAAAACCTTAGCCAGGAACTTTAAGCAAACAAATAAAACAAAACCACAAATTAAGGTTTAAAATTTGAATCAAATGTAAAAGGCTATGATGTCTCTTATTTCAGAGGTGTATGTTTTAATTACATTACTACCTAGCTACATGTAAAAGAAAGAACTGTAAAAAATATGCAAAGCTGAATAATTTACATGCACCACACACATACAAAGGAGCTAGTGCTGCATCTCAAAAGAAAAGCCACTGTCAAACAAACGGTCATTTAATTTCTAAAACTAAAAAAGAGGCTCATCTGTTTTAATGTTCTGTGACTGTGAGCTATATTTTTCCAGAATAAAAATGGCAGTATTGCCCTTTTCACATACCCAAGAAAATTTTTGGAGACAGATAACAAGCAAAAGCATGAAGGCTTTGGATGTCTGGAGATGAAAGTCATGAAAGAGTTAACCTGCCAAGATTAATTTGTATATAAGCATTGTATATAAATTCAATCATGCAGAGGAATGGAATCCCTACAAAATGGAAAAGAATGACTAAAGGGAGAAATTCCATCACCAGACAGGACTGCAAAGAATGGGAAGTCAAAAAAAGAAGTGAATAATAAGTGTTTAAATGAAAGCTGTCATAGGACATGCAAGACTTGCACAGGATAAGATAAATGATGGTACCTTTGCTCAAATAAAATGCACTTGTAAATGGTCTACTGAACATCACACAAATGTTAAAAGGAAATATTCAGCCCATTGCAGGAGGATTTGTCTGTACAACTAATACAATGCAAGGCTGGATCTCTAGTAGTGCAATGATAGCAGGTGGTTTCCTTTCATAATAGCTTCAATACTGTGATCCACAGTCTTAAACCACTATAAAATGCAATGCATTTTACTGTTTTGGTGTAAATAATCCCTGAGTTTGACCTGAAGTCACATCTCATACCATCTAAAAGTTCCTCAGTATAAATCTCCATGGCTTTTTTGTGGGGAGTAGAAGAAGTAAAGAAAAAAAGGCAATCATTTATTAAAGGGAAAATCCCACCCCCCAAAGAAAAATAGCTAGCTCCATATACATTAAAGTTACAGCACAGCAGACCAAATGCTGTAAAATATTCTAATGAGATATGATATTTTTCTGAATTCTATCACACCAGAAAGCCTGCATTTCAATACAAGTAATATAGCAGGTGTACTCAAACTAAATTACTTCATCCAGGGAACAGTTTCAGTAAAATTTTACAAACCAAAACCAGTGCTACCTTTCTCCAAGAACTATAGTCTATTGGAAAGCAAGAAGATATAGATGTTACTAAAATTTCAGAAATAACATTTTGAACAGAGGGGGACAAGGTGCTGAAATAAATTAATCCAATGGCATCAGTTAATTGAAGATAGCAAAAGATTTGTTGTCACAGTGCTATCTCAGTATTGTCTACTTAAAAAGATGATGAAGAGGAGAGATTACATGAATGGAAAATAGTGGCAGTCTTCCTTATTGGCTGCAGCTGTGTTTGATAAAGGGAAAAAGAGTATTTTCTTTCATCACAGCTTAAATTCTGTTTCTCAGTAGAATATGATATAATACTTCATCAAAATCTTTCCTTCACCCAGTTTTCCTATGAAGCTTGTGTCTTATGTAATTTTTAACATTGTGGGCTGAAACAAGAATGTTTCCTGATTTATAAACATCTTGAGAAAACTAAAATGGCTTATGTCTAAGAGTTTGCGTCTGTATAATATTTTCAAAAAGATATTTCTGTGTATTAATTTGATCACATGGGTAAGAGTTCTTACTTTTCTAAAGGTCCTTTTCCAGCTTCAAACTGCAGTAGCATTTTAGGAGATGAAATACGTAATTGCAAAGACTTTCCTAGTTTTAGTCAAACAGATATAAACCAGTGTTATTTATTTACTGGGGCATAAACAATGTTCACACTATTTTAATTCACATATTACCAATATTATTTTAAACTTAAAAGTAAAATCTTAGATGCTAGAGATAAACACGGGAGAAAAACGGTTCAGTTGAATATCATAAGTTAATGGTAGTGCAAAACTGATTTTGCTTACTTTTCTAGCTCGCTTTACAAAACTGATGTTTCAAAATGAATTAATAATTCCATGCACACTTAAGGAAAGCCGTCCGTCTGAGAGATGCAGGTCTTTACTCCCTGTGCTCCATCATACCCTACCCATTGCTTTTCCTCAGAGTAGGAAACTGATCAGAAATATTTTTTTTCCATCTGTGATAGTTTCGTTTGCAGCTTTTCCTCAGGTCTTCTTAACAAAAATTTGCAGAGACTCAAGCAACAGAGCAGGGAAGGAGTAGGACAGGTCATTCTATTGGTTGCTGTTTGGTTGGTGTTGTTTTACAGTACCTTAAAATATATGGGAGACATTTGCTTAGATGTATAGTCATACTGTGTTGGAATTGTGTAAGACATGCAAAAGTAAAGGCTTGCTGTACTGAACCATGAACAACAAGTGCAAACAGCTAAAATTTGAGGGTAGACTATATAAGTTTAAAACAAGTGTAGCATTAAAAACTTGAAAAGCGCCACTGTCTTCTGAAAGATACTGAAGACTTGAAATACCCTTTTAAATTATAAGAGAAGTATTTAAGAATCACTCCACAACATTATGTTCTTAACTTATGCCTTTATAAAGTGTCAAAAGCCTACCACAGTGGGACAGTGAGTAGGGGCTCTGGAGTAGCAGTCACTCCAGAGTAGTGAATAGAGACTTTAATTCTGCTTCCTTCACCCCATGCCCAAGGACTTTATATGCAGGGATGCATATCACAAAATTCTCTTCAAAATAAAGGGGACAGGTCCTTAGCATCTAGTCTTCCAGATATTACTGAATCCAGACACCATAGAATTTTGATGATATTAATATATCATTAGCAGAACTTTAGACTGTGTGCTGTTCTAGCAAAAAGGGAAAAAGTGAACTGAGAAAGGTAGTAGAAAAGATAAATGAGCCAAGGTCATGAAGTAACTTATGCTAGGTCAGAGGACTGAGTGATAGAAAAAAAAAAAAATGGATTGGACAAGGCAATATGAATGTGAAGCTAAAGGTAACTCACCAGATTAGGAAGTATTTGTGAACACTATTTGTAGAACACTGTTGAACACACATTGGACACTACTGTGATACTGAAATTACAGAAAGAGCAGAAAATATAAATAAATACCACCTGAAACACTGAGGTCAAAGAATGATTTTTTTGGAGGCACCTTCATCCTTATGGCACACTTTGTGCTTTGTTAGGGGCAAGCTGATCTACAGCCTCTGCCATTGCACATTTAAGAGATAAAGAACCCAGATCAATTTGACCCTTTTTGTTTTCATTTCTGTGAGATGAAAATACATTAGCTCTGAAAACTGTTTAAATCTGGTGCTTCAACTGCTTAATCAGAAAAGCTTTTTCCTCTGATGAACTAGTTGTTAGAAGCAATACTTCCAAATAGTCAATAGAAAAATTGAGCCAAATGCTTCTGTAGTGATGTTAGTCCTTGGCTCCCACACTATGTCCCTACAGTAAAGTGCTCTGCAATTAATTACCGTGTGCAATCCCCACAGCAGACCAGAGGCATTAGGCATGATTAGAATTGAGTGCTGTCGCTGATGTGGTTCTGCTGACTGCATCACCACCACCCTACTGTAGCTATTCGAAAGCTACAGCCCTTTCACTACAAAGGTGTGTACCATTAAGCATACCACAGAATTATTATATAATTCTGCATATTTGTGGCACAAATTCTTGTCTATAAGAGCATTGGAAAAATACTATCCTACTAACAAAAAAAAAAAAAAAAATCAAAAACATTGTGTGTCTCTGGACAGGATTCTACTGCACTCTTTCTTAAATGTAGGAAGACATGATCAACCATATTCTCTATTTTGGAGCATCCTAAAACTCCCAGTGTGGATGGCTTAGGTATTTGGACTCATTACCAGTGGTAGAGGCAGCTCTAGCTCTACCTGATGCTCTCCTCTGCTTGTGTTAACACCACAAATCTTGAAAGGAAATAAAAAAATACTTCTACTTTGGCAGCCTTGAACAAGTGTAGAGAGAGGATGGGTAGGTAGGTGAGTGTTCATTTTGTCCTTAAAATTTGAATTCTTCCTCAGGATTTTATAATAAAAATGTTGAGAGCAGCATATTTTATTTCAAAGAAGCAAGGATTCTTGCCTCCTGATATTCATAATTAAACCCAAAGAATGTGCCATTTCTGTCTACATACTGAGTTAGAAGAAATGCTAAATTAGCTTTATAATTTTTATTGTGTTGTGGGCTGCCTAACAGCCAGTGTCACAAGCCAACACCCCACTGTGCTAGGCATCACACAAAAAAGACTGTCTTGGTGCCAAAGAACATTTCATCTGAACATTGTAGTTCAGAGAAAAAGAAACAGGAGCCAAATTTAAAGTTCAAATATAACAGTATGCACTATCTTAGCTAGTCCCCATGCCCATCTGTATGTCCTGTTTTATCTTTCTTCTGGTTTTCAGCTTTAGAATGCATCGTGTCATTTCACAGCAAAGCCACAGTGATCTGAGGAAATGTGAATACTAGCAAAAAAAAAAAAAAAATCCTTGGCAATGCCTGTTTTGTCACATTATTTACTTTTTTTCAAATGAACCAGAAGAGTAAAAATAAAGTTGAGAGGAAGCAAAAAGTCCTTACACAAAATGGAGTCTTTAGTGATTTTCCACATATCTGGCAACAATTAGATGTTTACTTAACTATGTTAAGTAAATAGAAGTTGCCATGCTGCTCACCCCCTACTCAGTTTTTTAAGTATGCAAGCTCCAGAACTCTGCACCAATGGTCTGAACTATGTTTGTTTGCTTATACAATATCTGATGTCAATGAAATCAGAACAGAAGAATTGAAATGGACCTGGAACTGTACTGACTGTACATCTCATGATCCAGAGCAGAGGATGGACTATGAAACAGCAGGAGAGAGATGCTGGAGGAAATGATTACAAAGTACAAACAATCCAAGTGAGTGTATGTGGGGTGGCTAGGCAAGTTCTGTGAAAAGTGAGACATGCACTGCTCCACACCCCAACCCTCTGAAGCCTGTAGTCCAGCCCAGAATGGCTGTCACTAATTGGCACTCTTGGCACACCTGAAGCAATACCCAGCCCCTTGAGCCCCAATCCAGCCATACAGGCTGATAAGACCATAAGCCCCCCATAAGGGAGGGGGTGGCCACAGGTGGCCAGAGCAGATAAAAAACATTGCACAGAGACCCACCTTGCCATGTCCCTATCATCCTTGCATTTCATGGCAGCAGAGACCAACTGGATCCAAGAGGTGGTACCTCTCTTTTGCTCTTCTCTCTCGTTCTCTCCTTTCCTACTGCTAATTTCCTCTTCTTGAAATGTGCATGCTTTAAAGTTGGATGGGTTAGAGTTTGCTAAGTTAATGCTTTGTGAAATGCTTTTTTTTAACTGAATGATTGCATTAAATTTTGCTGAGTTCCTGACTGTGGTGGGTTGACCTTTGCTGGACACCAGGTGCCTGCCCCCCAGGCTATTCTACCACTCCCCTTCCTGGCTGGACAGGGGAGAGAAAACAAGATGGAAAACAATTCATAAGTTGAGATAAGGCAGTTTGCTAAAGCAAAACTTAAATCTTGTGCATGTATAACCAAAGAGAAAAAAACCGTTTATTCTCTACTTCCCATTGTTGAGTGATGTTCAGCCACTTCCTGGGAGGCAGAGCTTCAACACGTGTAGCAGTTCCTTTGGAAGGCAAAGACTGTAAAAAATTAATACCCCTCCTCCATTCCTTTTCCTTCTCTTTGCTTTTATATCTGAGCTGATGTCACATGGCATGAAATATCCCTTTGGTTAATTTAGGTCAGCTGGCCTGGTTGTGTCCCCTCCCAGGACCTTGCCCACTCCCAGCCCCTTGATGAGGGGGCAATATTGAGAGAGAGTGCTGATGCTGTGCCAGCCCTGCCCAGCAGTACCCAAAACACTGGTGTGTTATCAGCACCTTTCCAGCTACCAATGCACAGCACAGCACTGTGAGGGCTGCTGTGAGAAAGCTCTATCCCAATACACTGATCTTCTAAAATTTACAAGTTTGCTTTTTAATCCCCTAAGAACATTGTCACATTTCTCCTATGCCCCTACCTCAGGGAAAGGTAGTACCCTAAGCCCCTTTTAAACAAACTCAGCAAGCGGGGACCAGCGCTTCACAACGGGCAGTGCTCTGCAGCCTCCAGGAGGGATAACAAGTCTAAAACTTAGAAGTACCTATGAGCAAGGACAATGCAGAGAATAAAGAGTATTTAGCCATATTGATGGACTGTGTATAAGACAGGCATGAGATTTATGTATAGTTTTAAGGGTAATCTGCTGTATTGTTAGAACTCCAGTTCTTCTCACGGAGCTAGATAGGGTATGCTATAGTTTCTGTGGACTGAAAATGCTTTTTAAGTGATCCAAAAATTGTCTTCCTAGGCTGATAAAATCAATCTGTGGAAGGAAAATCAAGTCATCTACTATTATTTACATGTTCATCATTCCAGTTTTGGGGCAAAAGGGTTGGGAAATGTTTTGTTATTCTTATTTTTTTGTTTTTAAGATGCATATATAACTGTCAGTCATAGTAATCACTAGATAGGTCACTAACTCTAATTTTCTGAGTAAGAAAGCAATGTGGATAAAACTTTCATAAACCAGGTTTAGGGGTGAGTTAGCTACCACTAGGAGTTCTGGTTCTTGTTCTTTTTCAGATTTCCAAAGAATACTCTTCCTGCTCACTGTTAGCCAAGCCATTAGCTTGACCTCCAGTGCACCACTTCAGAGAACTGAACTGCGAGAAAGCAAACCCAGATTTAAAGGAGAGCTGGCAGCAGGGAGGCTAGGAATACACCTGGGATTTGCAGGTAAATCTGTGTTTATACACACAGTGTCAGGGAACAGTGAGCTGGACTACTCCCTGGGGAGGTGGGAAGGGGTGGAGGGGCACGGAACAGGGCGGCACAGAGCTGCTGAGAAGAGAAACAGCTCCTGTTAAAGGTCCAGTGCTCATCAGGTAAAAGCAAGATGACAAGTCAGGTTTGAGGCCCAGCTGGGAAACGAGGATAATGGTTCAGGAATGGGGAACTCCTATGGTGTGACTGGAGTGGGGACTCATGGACTGGGGCTGGGATGCAATGGGATTCTAGGCTATTGGCAGGGCTGGGGAAAGCCCTGGGGAGGCTCACTAGGTATAGTCAGACTTGGTAATGCCCTGACGTATGTGAGCAGAGAATGTTTCCTCTCAAATGTGAGGTTTGGAAAAGCTACAGTTCAGAACCTTGTTACAGGTGATGAATCAGGGAAAAAAAAAAAGAGCAAGTTATGTGATTTTTCAGTAATAATATTTAATTTTTCAATCTCAGTTAATTTGTTGGCTTTGGATAATTACTTGTATCTTGATTTAAAAGACAATATGCTCAAATGCTGATATTGCATCCCCTGTTAGACATCTACACTTTAGTGTTTTACACACAGATCTGTCTGGACCAGTGAATTGCTTGAACTCACTCTTCTTCCTCTCATACATATTTGAAGCAATTTAGTACATATGATTGTATTACAAAGTCCCTTGCGATTCTGTGGGCTCAGATGCATGAACACACAGATCCAGAGGTGACTTCAGTAATATGAATCCGACGGCAAGGAACTGAGAAGGGCACTTGCATAGAGTTCCAAGAGAGCAGTTTATTGCTACAACTCCTGAAGGTTTCCAGTGGCAAATGACCCCGAACACATGACGGGGCGATCTTAAGTACAGGGGAGTGGCTGACAGCAAGAGCTAACCAGGGAATCAGAACTGGGGTACATCACCACCACCGAACAGGCATCCTGGCAGAGGCTTCTCTCTATCATAACCAATAATTCTTTGGCACCAGAGACTATCTTATTAAGAACGCTCTGTCCCTTATACCACAGGTTAATCACCCACCACATGATTGCACCACAAATTCACGATTTGGACTATCTGGAGAATATAGCACCATTTCCTCTGGAGAACAACTAACTGTTCACATTATAGGTCTGATTTTAAGGACAACATTTTATATTTAAAAACAAATGCAGATATTTTAAACAATGTTTAAATTATATTTTTTTGTATTCCTGTACTGAAAATGCAATTGTTATTTCCTGTGGCTATTGCCTGAAGGAGAAACCCAGTGTTGTGTGGGAGATAAGGTTCAAATTAAAATGAAATGGAGAGACTGAAGCCATTTTGCAGATAATATCTTGATTTGCAGGTTTACTTCTCTGAAATATGTCACCCGTTATGTACATTTTTGATGCAATATTTAAGGTGTACCTTCATTTTAAAAGCTTTACTTTGTAGCTGCATTTTCACTCTATCAAAACAAAATTAAATCAAACAGAAATTCTTGTTTGCACTAAAATTCACTCCTGTAATCCAACTTATACCAGTATAAAACATATACATAAAAATATGTGGGGAAATACTTTTTTATTATCAATGTTCCTTCCTTACTGATCATTCAAAGAAAGTTTGAGTTAATCTATAAAATTTAAGTTGAAGAAAAATACCAAATTGTTTAGCAATGAACAGAGAGAGTAATTAGATGCCTATTGTACAACATTATTTTTATGTAGTTTAAAGGTTAATTAATAATAAAAATTATGGAAATCAAAAGCAATGGAAAATAAAATTCGGCAGTTCTAAATGAAGATTTTCTTTGTTATATTTATTGGCTTCTGTTTTCTATGCAATTGCCCTAAGCTAATTTAAAAAAGTAGTATTAAAAGTCTAGTGAGTTTATAATAATTGAATCTGGTAAAATGAAACCTATTAAATAATTTTATTAAGGTACAAGCCACATAAGGCACATTGTAAATGTCGGTAAAAATGACAATAGCAATGTTAACCCAAGAAAACAAAGTATTAGTAGGAACCATTAGCACATTTTAACCAATAAGAATATATTGGTTGCCAGATAACTTGGGACACATTCAGACATAAAGCTTTTTTAACTCATATTATACCAAACAATGAATGAAACCAGCTGCATATTATATAGAGTGTTGTAAATATTGTAGTATTGTAGAACTATGAATATAAACCTTGTAGAAAATATTTGGTTTAGAGTTACAGAATATCAAGAACAGATATCCCATACATTAGTGAGTGTATCAATTTAAGGCTTAAAAATGAAAATATGAATGAAAAGAATGAAAAATGTAGCAGTTTTATTCAATTTTTTCAATGTCTCTGAGGAATGAATCATGGATTTTTAACATAAATAATGTCTATCCATCTATTTTGCAATTTATGTGCACTTAATAGTTTGAGACAGAAACACAAAAAATTCAGGCAGGATATCAGATAGGATTTTCTGAAACAGAAGAATCTGGATTTACCTGAAGGCATCAGAAAGGATTCTGAGGCAAGAAAAGCTGTGTCTAGGAATAATTTCCAAACTATGAAGACAAGTATATAGACATTGACATTCTCCTTCACGTGTACTCAGACTGTGCCATGTCTTGAGAAACAGGCCAACAAATTGGCACAAAATAGCATCTGCAAGATGTTGGTGGAAGGTCAAAGGTCTTGGGAACTCTTTCCAAATGTGAAAGAAAAAACTGAATCCATTTTCATTTAAACAATGTTAAAATTTTTAATTTTCCTCCCGCCCTATTTAAGAAAGATGCAAACTCTTTCACTTCTTTTTCCTGTATGCCATTATATTCACTATGTTTCGTAACAGCTTCTGACTTACATGCTCTGAATCTCTAGTGCACCTCTGAGTGATATTTGAGTCACACCCAAAATATTGTCTTTATACCATTTTATTTTTTTTTCCCATGTGTGGAGTAGGAAATATAGTGGAAGCTTGCCTGCAGTTACAATCTAATGTAACAAATCATGAGGTAGTTTAAATGTGTTTTAGTACAACATGCAGCATAATTGCTGCAGTGCACCACATCCTGTATGTTCCTTTACTTAGCTTCTATAAAAAGTAAACAGCCTACACAGCTCTGTAGTGCAGCAGCTAGAATGCCTTTGGAGTCCATGCTAATTACATCTGCTCAGCAGCACTCTGGCACTTGTCAGGGTCTTCCTAAAAGTATTTTCAAGTCTAGAGAAATTTTCATCTCATGCTCCTGAGATGTTTCATCTATCTTAATAAGAACCTAAGATTTAGGAAGGGCTTGCGAGCCAGAACTAAGATATTATGTTCTCTCTTTTTTTTTAAATTCATCCATTTATCTAACATAAAAGAAGAAAACCCACTCACAGGATTCTGCTCTCAGTGTTCTTGACTCTTGCCATTCTTCACATATATAGTAATATTGGACATTTATCACATAGTCCACTTCTTGAAGACAACCAACAGTATCAGAATCTCAGCTTTCAGAGCAAGTGTATTTCTAGTTCTCATAAAGAGCTTGAAGACACAAAGAACATGAAGAAGAGTGATTCAGAATCCAGAAGTAAAATAAAAAATAAGTAATCATGTAAATGAAATAGTTCTACTTTTCAAATTTTTAAAGAATATCATGGCTCAGTATGAATGATATATAATTAAAAAAACCCCAAAAATTAAAGAAATATAATATAGACAATGGTGCTGCTAATTATTTCAAAAGACAAAAGCTCACAAAAATTAATAGGAAAGTTAAAAAAGATGTGTTAAAAACTTGGATGAAGTCGTATTCTCATTATATTGTAATATATTTTTTATCCCTCTACTTTGTCACTGGCTCACATTTTCCTTCCAAAAAATGTCTTATTAGAAAATAAATATTTAAGATTTAGTTTCTGGAGGCATAACTAATGTTTCATTATCATTTATTTCTTATGTTTTGGGGGGTTTGAAGCATTGGACAGACAAGACTTGTGTTATTAGGATCCTACAAAAAATGATACAAAGATGTATCAACCAGCACCTATTGGTAGGAGAATATTTCCAGTCTGTTCCACATCAGGAAATCTGAGCCAACTTTCCCATCATCAGCCTTTCCTTTTACCTAAGTCTTCCTGCCATAAAACTATCCCACTTCAGCATTTCGTTTTTGCCTTCAATGGAGTTCTGAGCTTATTTAGAAAATATCTTTCTGTCTCTGACATAAATTCAAGTATAAAGATTTTTGCCTACTATCGAGAAATTTAATTGGACAAAACCAGATAATGCATAATAGCTATGCATACCATCTGCATGACACATTCTGAAAGGGAATGAGGTCAATAAAACAGGGTTAGCAATTTTTCTCTATTTCAATGCTTTCACTTTTTTTTTCCTGTTGAAAAGGTTGAAAATTTCTCTATCAGTTTATTTGTTATTAACTCTTTGAAAGCTATTTCCAGAAGCATAGAAGCTACAATCTAAGCCATAAAACAAGGATTAAATAGGGATTCAGAGATCAGACTAAAATTTTTTTGCAATCATGTCATATTCCAGTAGATATAATGCAAAACACATGTATATAGACTAAAAGATGACCAAGTAATTGGCATAGTTATGAAGAGATAGACTGATTTAAAAAAAGTCCTAATGATTAATCACCACAATATAATGTGCATTTATTAGAAGTATAACCTTTTATATAGTGCACATTATTAAAAATGTAAGGACTTTCACAGTTCAAAAGCTAAGAAGTTTGTTTGTGGGGGTTTTTTGTTGTTTAGGAATACTGTACACATAGAGTTGTAGCCATGCAGATTGCCACCAGAGGAGTATGATGATAGTCAGTGTTTTGAAATCTAACTTACCAGGAAGAACAGAGGGAGAAATCTTTTTTTGTGTAAGTCTAGTCTAACAGTGATAAGAAATATCTTATTTTATCACTTAAATTTCATTCGAATGTGTCCTTTTTATGCTGTCATTTTCTCTCTCATATTATACCCTTAAAATTCAGACTTATCAGAATAAATTTTAAAAAGCAATAAATAAATGACTCTAAAATAGCATTTGATAATTAGTATTTATTATCCATGACTCCTAAACTGAAGGTCTTTTGGTTTTCTTACTGACAGAAGTTCTAATGGGTTAAAATAATTACTTAATATATTTTATTGGTCCAGTAAAATAAAATAAAAACAAACATATTTTTAATCATTAGTTGTTAATTAGAGATACTAAAATCTGGACAAGCTATTATTTCTGAAATGTTAATAGTGATCACAATGTGCTGAAAATATAGGTAAGATGTGTGTGCTTACATTTATCAAAGAGGGAAGGTTATTTCTTCACTTCTAATTTATGTTTTATGCTTAAGTAATTTTTTTGGTCATTTAACAATTTGGGTAAATTCCAGTATCCGTGTAACTCTTAACATTGTAGTGTTACCATGGAATGTGAATAAATAAGAGTGTTGCAAGTACGACCAGCATAAGTCCAGTGGCAGTAGGTATTAATATGCATAGTGAGACTGTTAATTTTCTAAGATGTCTTCCTCCACTGTAATTTATTGTGGGTAGAAAGCAGATGCATTCCTTATTTTGTTTGCAGAGCAAC
>VWZQ01004964.1:190104-202696 GCA_013397015.1 Myiagra hebetior | reverse complement strand
TTTTTTTTTTTTTTTGTGATTTGGTACCATGAAGCTCAACACTTGCTAATTATTCACTGAATTCAGCACAGGGAAATTGAAAATCAGGAACAAAAGTGAAATTCTTGTCCTATGCTACCTTGCTTGTTTCAGTTATTCATCTGTGGCACCTGCCATTCTGGAAAATATGACAATCCTTTTGTACTTTCCACAGTATTTCTGCTCAAAATACAAGATACTCTTCCTAACTGTATGAGAGAAAAAAAAAAAAAAAAAAAAAAAAAAAGAAAGGAAGAAGAAAGAAAAGAAAAAAAGCAAATGACAATCTTTTCTTACAGTTGCCAAGTTGTAGATGGCAGATTACATATTATATATCTAAATTGCATTTTGTACATCTACAAAACAGTTACTGGTATGTAAGCATAGCACAGTCACTACTAATTAGCTTGCTAAGAATGTCTTGGTAGTGTCCTGGCAACTCTGGCAAAGCTGAATATACTCTTAAACAGCATGATGAAGGAAAGGGCTAACCCACGTTGGACTGACATACACATAACATTTACAAATGAACTGAGTACTTGGAAAAATTATATCATGCTGAGTTGAGGTAGATTTATTGCACATGACATTCAGTGATTAATGAAAGAGTTGGTTTTGGCCTTTCTTGAACAGATGCTCAAGGAGAATACATAGAGACTACTCTTATTTTGTGTACAAACACAATTACTATTCTTGCAGTTGAGCATTATCTATTCTTTGTGACTTTCCATGGATGATATAAAGAGGTGAAGAAAGATATTCCATTGTCTTCTTTGCTGGTCACACATTGATGTAAAGTTTATTATTCTGAGTAGTTTATAATACTCTGACGTGTTTGAGTGCAGGTGGGAAGTTCAGGGCAGAAGTCCATTTTTGCTGACTACCTAGAAATTACAGCTATCTTCTCATCCCACACTGAAGAAATAGTGCATCAGGATAATTTATGTTTTCTATATGCAACAATCTATAGCAAAACTCATCACTAACCCAGTCCTTTCAATGGGAGACCCTGGATTAAGATCTTCAATTTTAAGAGGCTGCACTGACATCTTTTGTTTTGGCCTTTCCATTCCCCTATTATAACATCTGCCAAACACCACGCTGTTTCAGCCTAGTTTTTGAGCTTCACAGTCCACTGTGAAATTCCTAAAATCCTAATTCTCTCCTATTTTTTTTGCTCAAACTAGAGAAAAAGAGCATTTGAAAATAATGTAGTTGTTTGGACCTTCTTTCATTTCCTTCTTGTTAAAACATACTGTAGTTTATAAAGGGAACATTTTAGTTGTTTCAATTTTGGTTGATTGACTTATTTATCATTTACAGGCTTCATTTAATGAGTACTTTTTAATTATTATCCTTTATATCTGCAAGGAAAAAAAGAGTTTTCTTTAGTCTGTTTTATTTTTTAATGAAAGCTTTGATTTCTTCAGGCTGTTGGTGGCCCAGTTTCACCATAGCCAGCAAATAATTCACATTTACAGAATAAGATATTAATAAGGTTTAAAATAAGAGTTAAATCAGCCAAACTTTTCATTATACTTAAGATTGATGTGTTTAGTAAAGTCAGTTCTATCTCTTACCTTCTTTCCCCATTCTGGTGTAATATACCATAAACATGGAATCTGCTTTGGTTTCAATAAATACTAATGGCAAAAATATGATCAACAAATCCTTGTTAGCCAAGGACAAAATTCCTGACAAGACTAAGACAATATTTGAGGCTTCTGATGGTGTTATGATCTGATTATAAGAGATGCACCTGCCTGAACTGACTGGCAAATGAGAGCATACACCAGAGTCAATAGTATGGATTTTACTAAACAGTAAATGTGAGGTAGAGAGGGGGAAAGAAATAAGAGGGAAGGGAAGTGAGAGAGAGAAAGAGATTAAATAGAAAGGTATCACCACCATAAGGATTCCTGTGGCATCCTGCTAGTCCTTCTTCACCCTGCACTGGAGCATGTCCAGAGAAAATCAACAAAGCTGGTGAAGGGTCTGGAGCACAAGTCTTATGAGGAGCAACTGAGGGAGCTGGGATTTTTCAGCCCAGAGAAGAGGAGGCTCAGGGAAGATGAGATTGTAGCTGGGTGGTGGTCACTCTCTTCTCACAAGCAACAAGTGACAGAACAAGAAAACATGGTGTCAAGTTAGCCCAGAGAAGGTTTAGACTGGACAAGAGGAAAAATGTCTTCACTGAAAAGGAAAGCATTGGAACAGGCTGCCCAGGAAAGTAATAGAATCGTCCCTGGAAGTGTTCAAAAGGCATGTGGATGTGGCACCTGGGGACACGGTTTAGTGGTGAACATGGCAATACCAGAGCATCAGTTACACCCAATCTTACAGTCTTTTCCAGCCTTAACAATTCTCTGATTTTAAGTCTTCCCCAACAAGCTAGTTTTAGAAATACTATTAATGATCTGCAATTCACTGAATTAATGCAACAGGAGAGACACTTATTTAACATTCAATTTAACTTTCTGTACTATGATTACTTTCTATTCTACAGTTAGCAACAGCCATCCATTGGGCAACATTAATTTACATCTCAGGGGGAAAATGAAAAAAAAACGATAAATTGTATGCAAAGAAGAGCAAAGAAACAATTCTACTAATATATATGAAACCTACTCAAGGGGAAAATTATTTTCATTGAAGGGATAGTATTAGGGTTTTATCCGTGATCATACTTGTCATTGTTGCTGCAATCTGAGAAAACAAATATTTGAGGGCCAAAATGAGTAAAAAAATTTCACATCAGTTACATCCCTTTTAATTTTATGACATATTTTCACATATTTACTCTTGCCAGTAATCCAAATATTTATTAATAATACTCAAAGTAATATTTCTGGTGATAGCTCTAAATACAAATAACTTTAAAAAGAAATCCCAGGTTTTTATCCTGTATTCTCAGTGCTCAAATCAGTGAAATATGCTAGTGTTTGCATGCACTCGTGTTACAAAATACAGTGTGACTGCTAATATATTGGCATTTTAAATTCACAGGAAATTGTTCAAAACAGGGCCATTTTTCATCAAATTGAAGGATTATCTCTCCCCAGGGATCAGCTCAGATGGGACTAGTCCTTTATTTATCATTTTCATCTTAAAAAGCAGTACAAGAAACAGTGATAGCTCACACATACAATGTGCCAACCAATCAAAATATTTTTATTCCCCTCCATGACAACAATCATAAAGATAGTATTGCAGCAAAGCATCAAAATTCAAATGATATCATCAGTCTGACAATATATTGAAAAACAATTCTGTTGCCTATAGCAACAAATAGCTTTATTGAGTACTATGTTGCCTTGGGGATGCAAAAAGGCAAAAATTAAAGAACTATAAATTACAAGTGAACTAACTGGTAAAAATAAAAATAAACTAAAAGCTAAATCTAATTTAAGATATAGTAGGTGCAACACCTGCCTAAATCCCAAGTATCTTGCTACCAAGAAAGTTCCAAAAATGTCAGATAAGTATATGCAGTTCAGGAGCAGCCCGCAATGTGCCTCAGAAAGCTGATCTATAAAATACATAAAATGATTAAATTTGCATAAAACAGGTCAGGAAACACTAAGCATATGGATCTGAGTTTTGCTGCATATACAGTACAGGGAATCAGGGCCAAAGAAGAGCCCATGCACAGTTTCAGAATTATACCACACTTATGGAGGTTAGCTTATTGACTGCCATCAATGCTGCATTCACTTTTACATGGAAAAGAGAAAAAATATTCCATTTCTAGAGTAAAGAACTTAGCATCCTCAAGTTTCACATATATTTCCTGAACAGTAAGTCCCAAGTTATTTATGGTGGAGGCTCTTTCAATGCTTTCACAAGAGTTGAAAGAGTTTTTGTCCATTTTGACAGAAAGACAAACAGGAATTATATGAAACTAAAACATAATTACTAATATTAGTATGCATTTGAGAACTGGAAATCTTTACTCCTTAAACTAAATGTGTGCATTGTTAAGTGTAATTAGAGAGCAGAGACTAAGAAGTAATATTGGCTGTAATCAGAGGGTTTTTTTCTTTTCCTTTCAGTGTTGCAGACCTTCTCCAATCATACATTTATTTTATGATGTGGCAGTTTCTCTAGGAAGTATTAGCTAAAGTATTAGCATTTCTCAGTCTTTCTTTTGTACACCTATGGAATTTGGGAGCCAGATGTCTTGTTGATTAGGAGAAACTAGAATAATCTGTAAAGTACCGAAATTCTGTGAGCTTTCACATGAACAAACAAAGCATATTGTGAGATATTCAGGATGTGGCAGGTGATGAGGAGTACTCTTATAAATAGTAATTTGGAAGGTGGACATCTAAAGTCATCTAAGTTTGTCAGATCCTACCAGGGAGAAAATGCAAATATAATAACTTTTCATTTTAGAAAGACCACCACTAGCTGGAAAAAAAACACAAACAAACAACTTTGTTATTTCACACATTCTGGGCAATAATCACAGCTCCTCTTTGGAACACATTTAAGAATAAGTAGGAATTTTCTTGACTGATACAACATGATTGTCAGCACATATTTTCAGAAACACTTTCCAGAAAACACCTATAAATTAACAGGAACGCAGATTGATCTGCAAATGTTTCCTCCTCCTACAGCTGGAATATCTGCCATTACCTCTAGATTCACTTGGATAACATGACAGTAAAATACCAGGAACTTTCAAGTTTGAAGAGATACATCAATCAGTTAGAATAAGCGTGCCTCCGTTAAGGAAGATAAGTCAGATTCTGATCTAGCAAACATTTAATAACTTCAGAAACCACGTCCTTAATTTATTAATTATCCATTCTATAGAAATTCAGTTCTTCTAGGAAAGTTGTAGTCAGCTAGAAAGCAAGAGTAATTAAATATGGGAGTTATCAAAGAAGTGTTCCTTCACAAGCAGGTGTTTAACTATCCTCATATTTCTGGAAAGTAGGAATGGTGGAAAATGCCTCATTTTTTTTCTGAGAGTTTGCGTATTGCATCATTTTTTCTTGTATACTTCATGACTTTAAATTGACAACACGGACCCAAATTCCAATTCACAAGTTGAATCTCATTTCAAGTTTACAAAATTTCAGCTCTTGGAATCATTTAATGAAAAAAAGTAATTACAATTATAAAAGAGAAGATAACCGTGATTGAGTAGATGAACTATACATAGATCCTGTCAGGATGTCTTTTAACATTCTTTGCAGCCAGATATCTCTACAACAGATGTCAAAATTATAAAAGAAATAGTCACTTGAGGCTTGAGCTGTCTGCACTTCAACAGGCCAATTAAAGACTTGAGATTCAACCAGGGGCATTAATGATTACATGTGACTGTGAATTGCTAGGAAATACCAGTCTGTAGGAAGAGGATAGCATATCACAGCAGCAGAGAAATTTGAAGCTAAGGTTTCTTGTAATTATTTTTGTAAGTCTACACTGAACCACTTAAACTACACTGCAATCAGCAGTACTGCATTGCACACAAAGTTAAAGAGCTTCACCCACTGGATCCCAGTGGGATCCCAGGGGAGAACTTAGGGACAGTCCTCACACTTCCTCAATATAAGACAGTGGCTAAGCATGTCGGTGACATTGGAAGTTGTGTCTTGGAAGGAGGAGGAAGAAAAGGAAGGTATATGAGTCTTGAAACAGCAACTAGGTAACTGTTTGTCACAGTTCTATATATTCAGCCACGCGTGAAGGAGTCCAGTTAGAGACAAGAAGGTGGCATTGTAGTGGCTGAGTTAGAGTAAGTACTTGCAACGGCATAAAAGGAAATTCTATAGAATAATACCTATTTATGACTTGTTGCAGAATTATATGAAAAACAGCATATGTATTTGTCTTTTTATAGATATGCAGGATCCAATCCTATAGAATGGATGAGACATGTTAATGCTAAAAAGTGTGTATGTGGTCTGCAGACGTTTGACTCATTGCAAATACTTTCCTGACAAATAAAAGGCATTACAAGGAGATGGGAACTCTTTTTACTTTCCCTTGGAAAAACATACTTGTAGGGAGTTATAACACAAAGGAACTGTAATAAAATTTTGGATTTAAAATCCAAGAAAGGTATCTGTGGAAAAAGCCAAAGTATCTAGACCTCCGAAAAACTTCCACAGTCTCTGTAGACATTTACGAAACCAAGTTTAAAATAACTTTTGAAATAACATAGTATAAAATAAACTAGCTAATATACAAGAGATCATAGCATCGTACTTTTGTTTTTAACTCAAATGTGACTTGAATGTTTTTCCATCTTTACTTCAACATTTCAGTATTTTAAACAACCCATTCTTCAGGATCGGAGGTGTCAATTTCTCTTTGTGTAGTCTGCAAAAGGACTTTTTGCCTAGAAATATTACATAAAAAATATCCTGAACTATTCTATGTATAACAGGTAGTACACAAAGCCTCAAGGGTAAAAGCTTAATATACACACAAATTCCTTCCAAATAGAATTTCTCCTTCCTAATTTCTGGCCTTTACTTTAACTTAACTAAGCTTTTATGCTTTGACATCCTTTAAAAATACTTATAAAAAGTTATGTCTCTCATTGGTAGCAGGTAAATATCTTATGTTTGTCTGGGATTCTATGACCTTACTGTAAGTTAACTTCATAATTTGTTTTTATTTTTTGTCAAAAGCTCAGTTAAACAGCTCATGTAAATTATTTATACATAATTTGCTTAGAGCACTTTTCTTCTTTTATCTGTTACACTTTATACTCAAATGAGAGAGCTTGCTGTGACCCTGTGTGTTTAGAACAGATATACAAAGAACTTCTAGACACATTAATTTGTTTTTTCTTGGTCTCATCTGTTCTCTGCATTATTTTTTGGAATCTGTGTTGTCACGAAGTCTTTTGCAGTTTATGTTGGTCCTTGTATGTCTGCTCTGAAGTGTACACGTACATATTTAAAACTATTTGCTTTTTTCTGCAAAAACCCTCATTTTATATAGAACTAATTTGACTTGGTTGTTACCTCTCAAGCATTAGGAAATGTAGAAGGAAAAACATCTAATAGGCTGCATAAAATTCAGCTTTTCTAGGTTATGTGTTTCCTTTCAAACTTTCTTTGATTATCCATTTAAAAGTGTTTTTTTCTATAATAGTCTTTTTTACTTTTCTGACTAAAGTTTGTGGCTTTGTTGTTGTTTGCTTTATTTTATTTTTTTCAAATGCTGCTTACCATCATTAAACTAGAGAGCTCCTTCTTCTAATGTACGTAAGACTTAAGTACATTATTTCCTTCTTTTTCAGGGTCAAGTTAAAACTAAGATTATAAGTCAGATGTCCACTATTAAGGCAAGCTGTTTATTGAAGTTAGTGCCTATTTTTTTGTATTGTTTTTATATATTTATGCAAGTATTTGTTTTGCACAAAGTCATATCAATTGGGCTTTTTCATTTGAGCAAGCTAAATCCCCATCATTCAACAGAGTTGGAAAGCTGAAAAGTGCATTATAAAATACATGTCAGGAGTATAGATTTATATGCACATTGTGTGCTGATTTACACATTGGTACCAACATTTATTTAAATCAAAACTTTTCACACTTTATTCTGAAGAATTTCAGCTTTATTTGCAGCACTGGATTTGGATTTATCTGAATTATAATGTAAACTCAGAATCAGACAATAATGGGAGAAGGACTCTGTGTTGTTTTGCTCTTAATATATTTTTATGTCATGCAGGTGTTTATTTCTCATTAGTGATGTGATCTTTAGCCACAATCATAAAAAGAAATTATGCCATTAAGTCAGAGGGTGTATGAAAAATCTGCTATGCCATTTTCTGGTTGTATCACAAAATCTGAAGATGTGCATGTCAGAACAGAAAGAAAAGAACAAGAAAACAAGAGAAATATGTTATTTCTGTGTAAATAACCTCAATAGACTGCACTTTGATTTCCCATGTTAGATTTGAATTGTAAAAATATATATTTTTCATTCTAGAAAAGCAATATTAAGTTTCTGTGTGTATTATGAATGAAAAGATTTAAAATTATTTTTTTCTACTGCATTGAGTAAACACGAGGCTAGATTGGAGTTACAAGATTGCAAAACAGCATGTGCTATTAAAACCCTTTCCACTGTGTTGCTAACTCAAAATTTCAAGTGAATGTCTTAAAAACCTACATATTTTTGCTTCTTGAAGCAAACTTGATATTCACTTTGTATCCAAATTAACCCCGGGGTAACAGAAGGCCTTAAGGCAAACTTTGACAGCAAACTACTTTTTAGCTACAACTAATCATCTGATTGAAAATGTTCTATATTTAAAGCAGCCTTGACTATCATTCTTCAAGTAGTACCACTATAATTACTTAGCATGTTCCACACACAAGCTCTTGCCCTCTCTCCAAGGTAGTTACTCAGTTTTATTGTTCTCTGTAGCTCATACTATATACAGATCTAAAAGAATAAAGCAAGCCATGTGGGGATTAGCAGTGGGTTTAAGTGTTAATGCTTCATAACACTCCATATTCTCAGAAATTCACATTAAAATTCTGAGAGTGGCATAAGCAGTGTGCAGAATCTTTGAAGAAGATACTGTTAAAGTAGGGGGCTAGGGAAGTTATCTAGAGGTGAAAAGTGCAACCAAGAAAGTATGTTCTGAGCAGAACTTTTGTAATATGACTGAAAAATCATATCATTAATTCAGCTCCAGTAACTGGAAGTACACTAAGGCTGTCTCATAATTGCTTAAAGTATATTTTATTATTTCTGCTATGTTTCTGATTTTTTTTTCTTGTATTGCTAGCAAGTATACTGCTGTTACTGATTATGGTCTACAACTTTTACTTTAAAATACAGGTTTATATTTGTGCAATGGCATAAGTCATATTTTCATCCATATTTTAATTTTTGTGTTTGTAACTGATCATAGCAGAGTCACTACTAATTTATGAAGTTGTAAGAATGCCTAAAATGGTGTTTTGCCCACTTTTAGTTGCATTTACCTCAATTACTTTAATCCTTCCTTCACAAAGTCTGCTTTTAATTTTACCAACATCAATGTAAACAGAAAAACACAGATTGAGATTTTAAAAAATCTGTCATCTTTCCTTCATAAAGAGTCATCAAAAGTAAGATATCTTACTGTTCTAGTTATTACTGTCTATGTTGTCCTCTGTTTCTGCTACCAGAGGTTGCAGGCATCTATGTTAATTTCGGAGTTCTTATTTCTCTAAGAGGCCAGAGCTAACTGGTTTTTGTTTCACCCCATTAAAAAAATTACTTTCTCAAAAACTCAAAAATTGTGACAGCAATCAGCAAGATAAGTCACAGATGGTAAAACCAAAAGCTGATATCCATTACAGGAATCAAAGTAAAACAAAATCATGAAAACTTAGCTGTTTGATTCCTCCTCACTTTTTGTTCCAGTCCAGGCTTTTTGGTTGACTGAGGTGCTAACCCTCAAAGCTGAATTTTTCAGGACTGGATGGAGTCAAGACTACCTTTCTCTTGGCTCTTCAAGGAACACTACCTCAATACGGTGCTGATAGGCAGGCAAGTATAAACCTGTCAGCAGATTTAGAAGCCCCAGATTTCTCACTTTTGGTAGCACTTTAATCATATCAAACATCTAAACTCATCTTTCATTTTTATTTCACTGTCAGACCTATACTTTACTGTCTCTGTAAAACTATTTTGTGTCAGAAATGAACCCTTCTTTTCTATGTCATCCTAAAGCAGACCGTCTATTCTTTTCCATATCACTTGCAGTATGATCAACAGGTTGTTAAAAAACATTATTCCTTTGCTGAAACATAGGAAGTAATCTTCCTTAGCTGTACGTGAAAGTCACTAAGAACACCTATTGTAAAGTAAAACAGAGCAAACAGCACAAATGTAATCAGGTAACATTGCTCTGCTCTGGTCAGGCAGCTTGTTAAAAGAGAACTGTTTTTTCACTACATCAAATCATTTGGCCTCCCTCAAGTCAGCAGTAAAATTCCCACTTGGTGGACTAGAATAAAATTGACATCAATAACTACAACAGGTAATTGTAATTCTGCAAAAGTTATATATAAAATATACATAAATATGAGTATTACTGGATACTGTAGTTGATCAAAAATAGGTGGCATGATTTTGTAGAATCCTGGAGCAGTACATACACCAGAACTCACATCAATTAACTGAAGGGGGGATTATTGAAAGATGAAGGTGCACAGATTTTGCTGGTTTCGTAGAATGGTGGCTGAGATTCAACAATGCATCCAAAGATCTGTACTCCATTATAAGGAATGCTCTGGACAGTATTTACAGGTGTTTTAACATTTTCCCTCAGCAGAGTCTGATTTAATTATGAATGCAAGTGTCTATAATTTAAAAATCTGAAAATCACCTATATTTATGATTGTATAACGCTACTATTTCCCATGCTTTGTGTTATTCTACACTGCCTTGTCAGCTGGTGTGACCTTCCTTTTGAGTTTGTGATCTAACCATGCATGCAGGTGATCACCATTTAAAATATATCAGTCACTGTCATTTTAACTCTAGTATTATCCTTCTTTTTGAAGCAATTCATACAATTAGTACTTTCCAGTCTGTTTTAATAAGGAACACAATTTAAAAAAGGAAAAGTATTCATTAAATGGAGCATTGAGTTTTTTCACAGTGGAAGACCAAAGAAATAATATATTGGTTTTCTTGTTAAAAAAAAAAAGTATTTTTTTTTTAAATATACATATTCTGTTTGAAGAAGCCCTCAGTATTAAAAAAGCAAAATGGAAAGGAAGTCCTTACAAAAAATCACAAGTTTAAATTTTGGAACATTGTACAAGGAACTTTTTTCCAATACACTGACTTACAATATAAAATCACAGAATCATAGAATGGCTTGAGTTGGAAAGGACCTTGAAGATCATCTATCTCCAGCCACCTTACCATGGACAGGGACACCTTCCCCTACACCAAGTTGCTCAAAGCCCCATCCAGCTTCCAGGGATGAGGCATTCATAATTTCTCTGGGCAACCTATTCCAGAGTCTCACCACTCTTAGAGTGAATAATTTCTCACATATATCTAAATGAAACTTCCCCTTTTTCAGTATGAACTCATTACTCCTTGTCCTATCACTACAGTTCCTGTTGAAGAGTCGCTCTCCAGCTTCCCTGTAGGCTCCCTTCAGATACTGGATAGTTGCTATGAGGTCTCCACTACTGTTCTCCGGGTTGAACAGCCCCAACTTTCTCAGCCTGCCTTCATAGGGGAGGTTCTCTACTTTCCATCTCAACTTTGCGGTTCCCCTCTGGACTTGCTCCAACAGTTCTATGCCCTTTTCATGTTGGAGCACCAGAACTGTATGCAGTATTCCAGGTGGGGTCTCATGAGAGCTGAGTAGAGGGGAGAATCACAGTATTTCTAATTTCTTATGGAAGGAAAAACAGTTCCAGAGTTTACCTAAACAGATCAGACTATTTTAATTTACTCCCTTCTATAAACCCTTTTTCCACTATCTAAAACGTCTGCAATAAAAAGTAGACCACCCTGTAACTTTACCTAGATTTTGTATCTAGAATTTATTTGATGCCTGATTTTCCTGCTTATTTAGCCTTTTAAAGGTAAAAGGTCTTCGGGACAGTCACCAAGACTTGTTCATTCATTTTAACCCAGCCCATATTACTAAATACTGGAGACTAATATCCACTAACCCTAGCATGCCTGTTCCAGAACTGCTTTTAACAAATGAAAACATACAAGCCATAAAAAAACCTGGTTGGAAATCTCATTAACAATTTGTTTAACAAAACAAGGTTCTATTCTAATATACAAAGTCTCCCTTCCTTCTAGTGACTGTATTGGCAAAAAGCTGCACGTGCACATGAGGAGCAGATGGAAAACATGCTAGCACTGCAGTACTCTTAATACTTTAATTTCATTATGTGCCTCTGCACCTATTTTTTCACATTGTTTTTGTCAGACTTCCTCTTTCAGAAAAAAAAAAAAAATTATATGAATGACTTAGCTCATTTAATCAGCAACTTTGTGAAGAACAGATTTGCAAATTAGTTTAAATTGAGGTAGCAAGGCAGGCAGGTGCTTCCATGTTGGGAGCTATTGAACTTCCCTGAACCTAGTCAGTTCATTCCTGGAACGCATCCATGCTTTAATAGATATTAAAGCTGAACAGGATCTGTATAAGTCATCTGTCCCTCTCCTTGCCAATATAAGTAGCTATCTGTACAATAAATATAACTGATCAAGCCTAGATTTTAAAAACCCAGGTCATGAATGTTTCACTCTTTATTGAGAGAGCATTCTTCAGTTCAGTTATTCCTTGGAGTTTGTGTTAGATTTTATGTAGAACCTGAATGTTTTCTTCTCTTACTTTAATGGTACTATACCTGAGTATTGTACCTTTCCTCCAGATTTGAAAAAGACTGAAGTGCTAAACTCAATGGCAAGATTCTCCCTGATATAAAAATGACCAAGAATTTACCTTCTGTTTAGTCTGCTGAGTAACTACTTCCTCTTACTCACTGTATCAAATCACACATTCAGAGAAAAGAGTTTTTCTGATTTCTGGAATAGTAGATAGGTCCTCCCACCA
>VWZQ01004964.1:131170-190082 GCA_013397015.1 Myiagra hebetior | reverse complement strand
AAAAAAAAAAAAAAAAAATTCTAGCAGTTGGAGTAAGTCTCTCTTGTCCTACCCAACATGTTCTCATGCAAACATCCCAAACTGACCCATGACTGATAATGTTTTCTACTCAATAGATAAAGACTAATGGACTGCACATCAAATATTGCCATTTGGGATATGAGAGCCACTCTGCAGCCTAAATAAAGAGTCAATACTAAAATAAGATGGTAACTTCTCATTTGCCATTACATATATTTAATGACAAAAGAAATTTGTTTTCCTTTCAGTCTATGATTATGGTCCTACAGTGGTATAAGAACAAAGGTAATTCTATTAAATGGTACTAAAAGCTGCAGAAGAATTAAATTTGAGTAGTGTATGTATAAAATATACTACAATTTTTCACAGTACTATACCTTCTCTTCATACTGATTTTGCCCTTATTTTTTTAACAAGTTTCTCTCATGTATCTTTGAATCTTTTTCTCTTTCTACAAAGCTTATGATATTTTTTTTATTTCTTTCTTTCATTCCCTTTCTTTCATAGTAGGAAAGCCACTATTACTTCATGTAGCCTAAAGAAGTATTTTTCTAATAGCATTTTTCAGTTTTGTGAAGGGAATATCTTTTTGTCTCTATGACAATACTAGTATGTCAGTTAGTTTTAATATCCCTAAAAAGGTAGGTAAATTCATTAATAAATTGTTCATAACACATTCTATGCTATGTATTTTTCAATAGCAATGGTAGTGTTCCTCCAAGAATTCATTAAAACTTCCCATTTTTTCTAAGTAATCTAAATTCTAGTAACAACAGTTTCAGATTATTAAAAACATGTATTTTCATATAATGCACTCTCTTTAGGGAGAGAGGGAAAAAACATCAGTTGACTGTAGGAAGTCTTCTTGTTGTACATTTTTTATGTTATCTGAAATAATAATTATTTGTTCCTGTAGTGCATATTAGTTCCAAGGAGAAGAGTCTAGGGGTTTTAATTTTGATTTGGGGGATTTTTTTTTTTTCAGGGGAGGGAGGCAGGTATGGTAGTGTTGGTTTGTATGGGTTTTTTTCCTGGATTTCATTTCTAGGGTGTACAGGTAGAAGTATGTGGACAAATCAGGAGAGGAATTAATCCTTGAAAAAAATAATAATTGTACATATGTTATTGCTCAATTTATCTGTCTAAAATACAGATATAAATACAAAATATGTTTTATTACCCACACACAAACACATATGTACATGTATGTACAAGTGCGTGTGTGTGTGTGTATTTTTATATATATATGTGTGTATATATATTTTGTATATTTTGACTTTTTCTGCTCTGGTTAAAAAAAGTGGTATTATCTGAATATCCAGACAGACAGCTATTATGTAGCCATTTACAAAAATGCTGTCATAGCTGTTAAAAAAAGAAAGCACCTTTGAAAACTGTCCCCAAAGGGATTCTACCGTGAAGATTTGTGTCATAAGGACATCCAAAGCAAGCTGAAGTGGCTTATAAAAATCATTAGGTATCCACCCATTGACCTACAAGTAAAAGTTTATAGTCAGTATTATTTTTATAATAAGGTGAAGAATTCAATTATATTTGAAAATTCCTGTTAACATGTAGGCGAATAGACAAAAGAAACTCAGCACATCACTTTTATGGACCGATATTAACCTTCACAGATCACTGAGTATATCCAGACTCTATAATTGTGTTTGCTAAAAACAAAGACTCCTAAGCTTCTTTCAGATGACTCAGCAGAAGTGTATTTTTTTTTAATGACACTATATTGATCTCAACTGTATATTCTTCAAGAAAATCTGTGTGTCAGGAAACTTTGACCTGAATTTTCAATGACAGCAGAAAAAAAGTATATTCCTGTTTTCTTCCTGGATTTAGATTTAGCAGTGTGTCTAGTGTTTACAAGAAAAAATAATAAATCCAGTGATAAAGCACCATTTCAAATGTTGCTGCAATGACTGAAAAATACATTCTAAACTCCTGGAGAGCACCTTGAAAGCTTAATTAAATGTATGAGATAGTGATGTATTTTCTAAACACATATATGTTACAAAGTAATAGAAAAAATATGAGAGAGAAAAATCCAAGCTAGGAATATTTTTCTGGTTTTCTTTTAGTTTTCGTTTTTTGGGGGGGAGTGGGGGAAGGGGTTGGTAGTTTATTTGTGGTGGTTTTAAATTTTTGTAGAAAACATTTATCTATGTTTTCCAGAAACTGGTTTGCAGAACACTTTCAAGCTTGGCATTTGTCTTCATCTTGACTTAATCCTGAACATCAGACCCCATATCTATTAATTCACAGAATTTTTTCTACTTGGATTCAGCATTTATGTCAAAGAGAAGTCACATAAATTAGGTGTCCTGTGTTTCTAGTTTCCAAAGATTCATCTGGTATATAAAGCCTGCCTATCAAACACCAACTATTGCACTCACCATAAAACATAGCAGTCACTGCCACTTGCAGGTTCTCTGATACTGCATTTTACAGGGTATCTACTGAGGAAGTAGCATTCAGTTCCCTCAGAACCTCAAGGCTTTAAAAGTACAGCTAATGTCCTCACTGCTGCCAATTAGACACAGACTGTCCTTACTAAATTTCTACCAAGAAGTCAAGGTTAATAGAATCATAGAATCATTTATGTTGGAAAAGGCCTCCAAGATCATCAAGTCCAATCATAAACGTGGCATTGCCAAGTCCACCGCTAAACAATCCCTAAGTGTCACAGCTACCTGTCTTTTAAATACGTCCAAGGACAGTGGCTCAACCATTTCCCTGGACAATCCTTCCCATCCTTAACAACCCTCCAGGGAAGACATTTCCCTAATATCCAATCTAAACCTCCCCTGGCACTACTTGAGACCGTATCCTCTTGACCTATCCCTTTGCACTTGGAAAAGAGACTGAACTCTTTCATTTAAAGAAAAGGAAGGAAAACCCAAGCCTTATAACATATAAAATATCACATGTTCATGCATGGAATCCTACCCCCAAAAAAGCATTAAAACATTATTATTTTCATAAAATCAAAACTGATTTTATGGAAAGCAGATGTAATTGAGGTGTCAAAAAAGTCATCTTTAACTTACCTTAAGATATTGACTACACAAAAGGAGGTATATTTTTAATGTACTCATCCATATTATGAGATTCCTATATTAGCTTTTTCCCTGTTTTATGTAGGGATGTGATTGGAACTGAGAGATATGATGTGTGGAGGTCAGAGAGGTCTGACTAGGCTGAACATAACTCTTCATCCAGGTTACTGCTGGTAGCCAGGATTGGAAGAATTACTTCAAGTGTTTCTCCTTCATCCTTTCTCTCTCTGCCATGTGTTTTTTGTTGTATCCTGCTACCTAGCATCTGGCCACTGCTTCAACAGAAGTCCATACTTAAGATCTGGATAAATTAGCAATGCAAAGAAACTGAATAAATAGCTTCAGTCCTGTATCCAAAATTCCAGGCATCAATCCAAAAACATTCAATGGAGAATGTCCCTAGAGATTTCCAGAGATATCTTTTTATTTGGGAACAGTAGCATCTTTCTTCATTCTAGCTCATAGCAAAAGTTTGCTTGCAATCCAAAAATGTTCAAACAAAGAAGTTTTAAATTAAATAAAAACTTTACACCGTACATTAGTTGATTTTTAGAACAGCTAAAATATTCACAGCGTTTTTGAAACATCGCTTTCATTAAGGAAGGAAAGCTGAAAAATAAAACCTTAATCAAATAAAAAGAAATACATACAGTGTTAAGGAAACTTCCTTCTCTGACTATTGAAGGAGCCGCACTGGCAGTCACACTCCCACCACCAGAGCCTGTCACTGCTGGCACTGAAGCCCCTTCACAGCTCCAGTGACCAGACAGGTGCCACTCTTGACTCCCTACACACTCCACTCTCACAGTCAGCCCAGGTTTTCTTATTTGTTCGACCCCAGGTTTTCCTAAGGCACAGTAACAGAAACAGCTGGAACTGGTGCCTCCCAAGAGGGATCCCCATAAAGGAACATCTGGGTTTTTATGCCCTCGCAATCCAAGCGCACAAATTCTTGGCTCTTCCCCCTGAATCCTCGGCTCCTGCCATATCTTGGAGCGTCTGCTCACCTGGCTGGGCCAGAGCTCCCTGTGCCCTTTGCTATGCAAAGGGTCAGCAGTTCAAGGCCTCTTAGCTTGGGATCCCACCACCCAAAGCCCCACGTGCAGTTCCCACTGAAGCTGCTCACTGAGCTACCAGCACTGGATGTATTCCTTAACAGTGAGTGTGTTTGCATTTAGATTTTAACTGTAACAATTGTTTTCATTTACCTCTCCCAGCCTGAAGCAGAGGTCCCAGGCACTCCCTTCAGACTGCAACTTGCTGGGCTGTAGCTATAACTGAAGATTTGTTTGGGTCAAAGCCTCTGCCCTGGCATAGACAGCTATTCCGATACCTCTTGGAAAATTTGCCCTGTGCTGCGTAACTGCCATTCCTTTGCTGTGGTTGCTGGTGGATGATCTAGATAGTTCTATGAAATTATAAAATATTTCAGTTTATGTACATCAGTGATTTTTTTTGTGGAAAACATAGGGCAGTTATTTTCTTGTACTTTTAGGAGTTTTTTTCAGAGCTTCCCTAGTGAATTATAATAAAAATATTTACAGAAGTTTTACATTTCATGAAGATTTATGCTAGAGAGAACTCCTCCATCAAACCAATGCTTATTTAAGCTTTTCACAAAAAACAACTGTGGAGTATCTATTATTATGAAGTATATATCATAACTCTTAAGCCAAACTTTAAACTGTACCCTGGCTGTGCAATTATTCTTCAAAAAAAACCCCCATATTTAAGTTCTGCTTATTTTATTCTAACATTTCTGTAATGCTTAAAGACCGAAAAGCTGTGGGATTCTTTGTGAAATTAAGAAATTATCAACATCAATGTTCCTGTCTGATACAAAGGGAGTTAAATAGAGTGAAATGCATTTAATCTTGTTCTATAACTTTTAAACATGGCCCTATCATTCATTATTTTAACAAAGGCCCCAGGTGCATTTTACTCTCTGAACAAGAAGCTGTAGACTTAAAAAGAAGTAGCACCCAAGGTAAATTTACTCAAATACAGTAAGAAAAATGAGTTGAAGAAAGGAAAAAGACAGATGGCAAAGAAGAGTACATAATTTAGAATTATGTGTATTTCAGGCACACACTCCATAGGAAATATTGTGGAAAAGGCTAGAATAAAAGTGCACAAATTGTCACTGAAATTTTATTCATATTTTATTACGCCAACAGACAGAGTTATAGGTTTAAAAATACATGGAATCAAAGAAGTTAACTGCATTATTAGTACTTTAGAATCTTTATAGATATTTGACTATTATCAGAAGGGAAGTATGTGCTTTTGGAGCTATATTTTCACTGAACATGGTGACAGACCACCAACTGTCCCAACAAATCAGGGAGACCATAAGGACACAGAATATAAAATTCTGAACTTTGAATCACTCTTTGAAAAACAGTCTAAAGAAAGGCAAAACAAGGAGACAATCTGATCATTAATTACAATACAAAAATCTGCTTTAAAAAAAAAATCAAAAAAAAAAAAGAGTTTGAAGAGAAATTTGTTAAAGGTATGTATAACTTCAGATCAAACTGTTTATAAAGTTTTTGCTATGTGATCCCATAAATAAGTGCACATAGAAGGGCAACTGTGTGTCTAGGGGAATGGAATGCCTCCTGTAGAATAGGCAAAAAAGACCCCTGTGCTTCTTCAGTCTGAAAAAAACCCAAGAGAAAACTGAAATACCAGTTCGATAAATCCTGCAGAAAAAAACCATTTCTATTACCAGAAAGATTCAATGAAACTACCAAGCATGTTAAACTTGAGAAAACTTTTCTTCACGGCTGCTTGATAGAACACGTTGTTGTGGCACGATGTGTAAGACTGAACTTTGTACAGAGGAATGATTCATTAAAGCCTATAAAGCGCAACTAAATGCTGCCTCCCTCAGAAAGGTATTTGTCCTTGCACTATCTCTCTTCATATTTACTGCCATAAATGTAAAAGATATTACCCAAACAGGATACCAATTGGTTTAACCCTTTTGAGAGTGTTTGACATGCAGCACTCTGCATGTCAACATTCAGAATTGCACCGGAATGTACATTAGTTAGTTAAAAGCCATGCAAACTTGCAAATTTAATCTAGCTGCATATTTAAAAAATAAATAAATAAATAAATAATATCAACACAAAACAAATAAAATGGTGTTGTGGCAGAGGTGCAGACAAAAAAAACACATAACTCAAATAATAAAGCCTAAGCACCTAGAAATTCAGAAACAGCATATGTATTTCACAGGAATCATCCACAGTTGTGGACGTGTACTTTTCCAGGATCAGCCTATTTAATTTTATGTCTCTTTTTCCACTGAGGAATTTAATACTTTACTTAAGTGCAATATATTTACCAGAAACAATAGCAAAACTAACATTTACTGTAATAAAGTCCAATTATTACATTCACTATTTATAGATTTTTCTATTGACCAACTTTTAGTTTTCTTCAAAGTGTCCTGCATGACCCGAAATGTTATCATGTTCCTCAACTATCTGTGCCCAAGATTGTTATTGTCTCTTTAAGAACCAGTGGCACAGCTGGAAATGGAAATGTGGGGCAGGGAGGTGCTGTTCCCTTTTACAAAGTTCATCAAATTATTTGTTCCATGCAAATCCGAACATTAAAATTACAAGAAAAGCAAATAATTATGTTTTCCCAACTGAAAATAGCCTTTTTTATTTAAGATTGATTTGAAGACCTGCATGTAATGTCAACCATAAAATTTTGTTTGTCCTGTATTATAAGTGATGGTCACATAAATTTATTGAGTCTTTCTACAGTCTGAAGGGCAAGAACTCTATTACAAAACATGTCCAGAATTGTGTTATGAAATTGCAAGATAATTACTGAAAGAGTAATTATTCAAGAAACATTACTCTGAAAGATTTAAAATTAAAATGACCTTAGTAACAGGCCAAATGTTTGCTCATATTAATAAGTCACAAGTATATATTTCTGGATAAACCTTGTAGTGGTAGGATATTTTTTCCCTCTTTAAACACTCTTAAATCAAAGTGAAAAAAATTAAAAGAAAATCCCTCAAAAGAATGAGGCTATTATCAGTCATTGAGCTCATCAGAGTTCATTGGGGACAACAAATAATGCTATCTAATTAATTAGGTTGACAGCAAACTGTGTGACATATTTCGTATGGCTGGCTGGTTTAACATTCTAAACCCTCTTGTTTATTAGAGCTTGCATGTTTCAAATAGAAAAGGATGTTAGACATCCCATCTGCTGTGTAACAGAGCTTCAGAAAAAAAAGATACTCTGAAGTCTTGATAAGTTCACATCACAATAACAAGACAAATGCAGCATCTTATCTGATATGCAATGACACAATTCCAATTGTTTCTAAAATTCTATTATTTTAATGAGGCTACATGGAAATAAACATCCTACTGTCAACATGATTCCCTGATCAAAGTCTGATGTCAGGTTAGTCAATAAAACGTCTCAGTTTGAAATACCTCTTATCTCTAAGTGAGCACCAGTAAAATTTTGAAATGGAATGTACATCCTGAGATGGCACATCTTGTTTACAAAGTGGTGGTTGGCAAATAGTGATATAATACTGACTGACTACTATGCAGAGCTGTGACTCTAATTATGTGCATATTCTGAAATAAATTTGTTAGAAAGCAATTTACTTAAAAATGCATGATTCTATTTCATGCCTGAATACACTTATGTGAAAGTACTGTACTTCTAGTATACTTCAAATAGATTTAGCAAACATAGGAAGGGGTAGAAATCCAAGTATGCTACAATCAAGCTCTTTTTAATTTTTTTTCATTTTTCTTTAAAAAAAATATTTTATAAGTATCACGTTGTTAGCATAGATATTCCTATCATACATGACTACAAAAAACTGTAAGCAATTATAAGTCTTTGAGTTCTGATGGAATCAGATGCAGAAATCAGGAAGCAGCACTACCTAAAATTAAAGCACATGACTAAGAGCATTGTCCAGATGCTCCTTGAACTCTGAAAAGGTGGATAATATGACTGCTTCACTGGGGGACATATTCCAGTGACTGACTACCCTCTCAGTGAAGAAGCTTTTCCTAATGGCCAATGTGAACTTTCCTAAATGCAGCTTGAGCCCATTTGCTTGTGTCCTGTTGCTAGTTGCCAGATCAATGTTTACTCCTCTGCTGACAACTTTAAAGAAAATACAGATTGCTGAGGGCATCCCTCAGCCTTCTCTTCTCTAAGCTGAACAAGTCAAGTGACCCCAGCCACTCCTTTTAAGTCTTGCCTTGGAGACCTTTTACCATCTTGGTGATCCTCCTCTGGACACACTCCAGCAGCTTCTAGTAAGTCCTCCTGATAGTGAAGTACTTAAAACTGCACACAGAACTTGACTTGGGCAGCACACTGCAGAGTAGTGTGGAACAATCACCTCCCTTGACCAGCTGGCGATGCTCTTCTTGATGCACTCCAGGAAACAGTTGGACCTTTTTATCTTTCTTTTTCCTATTCAAAACTCTTTTTTCCAAATTACAGTTAGTTTTTTTGCCAAATCTTGTTGATCTGCCATTCAAAAAACAGGGAAAAATTGTCGAACTAGAAATGTTTCCCATTACATATTTTCATAGCTATAGTCTAGGTGAGTTCTAGAGATACTACGCATTAACATGATGTGCCAAATGCTTGAGCAGGATGGTTGTAACAGAGCTGAAGCTTCTTGATACGTGAGGCAATGGCGACCTGGTTCAAGAACCCAGCACGGTAGCTCGGCTTCACTCTCGAGCTGCTCGGGCCATAGACACATAGCACTAATATGGTAGATGGTCAATATGGCGTTTATTAACTTGTCTTGTGAGGTTATATAGTTGAGGGGGTTTTCCCTACGTCAGGAGGGGGGGCGATGGGATAGTAAAAGTTAGTAAGGGGTGGAAAACTACTGGGGTTATGAAGGGCAGTATTGTTTAGAGTAATTCTTATCACAGAGGAATGAAGGGGAGGAAGGTTCTATGCTGCTTGCTGCTTTCTGCTTTCTGTCACATCGCGAAATCTTCCGTTCGTTTTGTCCCTATTCTACTACACAGATCTCTAAGTTAAATGGTCTTTAAACTTTACATAGAGTGTTTTTCAGTGGGTTTTTATGTCACATTGTTTTCTATTGCTCTTTAGTTGTTTTTTATTCATATATTATAAACAAGAACTACTTTATTCCTAATAAGCCCTTTTAGTCAGGAATATTTGGAATGACTATAGCAAATTTGCATGAAAGTTTATGTTTTATTGTTGATGCTGCATGAGTAAGAATGATTGTTACCATGCTTATAGACATGGGCAATATTAAACATGGAAAAAAATAAAAGTTAATACTAGACTGTGTTAAAGAGAGAAATTTTGTACCAGGGGAATGACAAGGCAGTGTACTCTGTAATTATCATTTTAATAAAAAGCAGAAGTCCAGTCTATGTTTTATGGATCATACTAAAAATCTAAGACTCTATTCTAAACACACATTGAAGTCTGTCATTAATGGCACAGTTAAGAAATCTTTAAAATCCAAAGATTTTAGCAAAATCATGACATAGACTGGGACTCCAGCTGATCATGCAAAACTCACAATAAAACATAAGGCTAGACAGGTTTAATTTCCTTTATGGGTGAACAAGGAAAACTCTACTCAAACTTCCCAAAAAGTGGAAGGAACTATCCCTCCCCAAGAAAATAAAATCCAACAGCTAAAAAAATCTTAAATACCACTTAAACATTTTATTTAATATTCTGTTCTATCTTTCATCTTTGTAGGAAATAATTAGTAATCCATAAAAGTAAAAATTGAAACTATCTCTGGAGCTGATGGAGTTTATTCACTTGTCAAAATACAAGATCAAATTTTCTTTGAGATCAAAGGCAAAACAAAAAATAAAAATATTAATACCTATCACAAATAAATTAGATATCCAAAAATTAGATATGAAAGGGACTGTATACATAAAACTTGATAGGAAAACTAGTGTCAGAAAGAGCAAAGAAAAAAGAACATTTAAGGGATATAAGGTGCTTCTTTCTCTTTAAAATGCAAAGTCTCTGACTTTTTCCAGGATGTATTTTTTATTTAGTTCTTGTATTCAGTGGAATTTGATGTTTTTCAGAAAGTCATATACAGCTGTTTCATGGCAGAAACCATAATGCTAACAGGATGGGGCAAGAATGCCACACATGATATCAAAGGAATTATTCTGGATGGCAACTCTGAATTTTATTCCATCACTATTGGCTTGTGTCCTGAAATGTACCAATGTTTGCTCAGGATTGGCTATTATCTATCATTACAAATCTGGGGGAAAAAAATAACCAAACAAATACACATTATATTTTAAGTATTCAGAAAAACTGTAAATGTCATTAGGGAACATGAAATGATTGTCATATGTCAGTGAGAAAAAACAAGTTTAAAAAATGCACACACTGAAATAGTGAGATTTCACTTCATTTCCTGAAACAAAGAATTTTACTTCAGGAAAGGAAAATAAATCTTGAAATCAGAGAACATAGTGGAAAAAACATTCTGGAAAGGAGATACAATTAAATAAAATGCAATTAAAAAAATATTTGGAAAGGAAGTGACTAGAACAAAATAGACAGAGATGAAATGAGGTGCAGTGAAAAGGACAAAAACTTGCCAGAATTATTCACACTGAAATCCCAAAATTAGGGAAGAAAGGTGAACAAAGAGACAGGAGAAGAAATTGAAGAAATGAAATGTAAAAAAAAGAGAGAAAATTACGAAGCAAAGTGAAAACAATAAAAACAAATGGGATGACATGAAGTGCAGTGAAATGGACCAAAGCTTGCAAAATTGATCCTCATTGATAATGCAAGATTTCATTTCCTTCATGACTGGAAATGAGATCTTACCATTTCAATTAGGATAAATTCAGCAAGTTTTGGTCCATTTACATGCACTTCATGTCATCCCACGCCATTTTATTGTTTTCACTTTGCTTCAGAATTTTCTCTTTTTCATTTTAGCATTTAATTTCATCAATTTCTTCTCCTGTCTCTTTATTTCACTTAGTTCCCTGAGTTCAGGATTTCAAGGAGAAACATTTTGGCAAGGTTTGGTGCATTTCACTTCAAAAAAAGAACAACCCACTGCCCAAAGATTCCTCTCTCCACACCTTTCTTCTTGGCACCACCTATGTGATGAACCCCTCAGCAAAAGCCTGCTTTTACTGCTCCACTTAAGAGTAAGGCATGTGCCATTGTTTAGACTTGAAAAAATCACAATGTCTAGAGATTCAGGGACTCTGCAACTACAAAAGGCATGCCAAGGGGAGCACAGGACAGCCCTAACATTGCTCCCTCCACACCTATTGCCTTGGCACCACCCGTGTGCTTGGCACCTCAGCAAAGTCTGCTTTTACTGCTTTGCTTAAGGTTAGGCTTACACTAAGCTTAAGCTTTAGAAAACCACAAAGCCATGTCCTCCAGGGACATTGAAACTGCAAAAGCCATGGAGAAGGGGAGCACTTAATGTCATCATACTGCATTTGATTACAATCGCTTCATTTCTGAATTTTATTTTTTTCCATTGATTTTAATGTCATTACAAGCCCACCCCAGTTAGTTTCATTTTATTCTCTGATTTCAAGTTTTAATTTGCTTTCATGAGCAAAACTTTTGTGCACACATACAAAAAAATCTTTTTATGTAGAACTGGTTCAGATTAACTAAATTTAGCAACAAGAAGGAGGCTCTCCCTCTTAATCCTAACTACATAAATGGAATCCACTCTCTGGAAATTCTATTTGTTGCAAAGGCAAAAAAAAAGTACAGATAAAAGACTGATTAACCAGATCCTCTCTTAATATCACTGACTTTGAGCACTGACAGAATCAAAGTCAGAGTTATAAAGGATGTTTGAGCAGTAAACAACATCCAGATCCTATTTCAGATTGTGAGATAGAATAGAGGATAGCAGAAAGTCTTTCCTCACAAGTTTCCAACGTGCAGGAATTACAGCAAGAGCTTGAGTTTCTTTGGAGATTAAAGAAATATGACAGACAGTTGTATTGGTTTGAAAACAAACCAGTGAGAGATCGCAGGTCAGGATTAAAATTTAATAGAAAAAAAATTTAAAATAAGTTAAATAATACAAGGTGAAAAAAAATCACTGACAAAATCAGATACAATCTGAAACCCTGTTAGGGTGGTGGTAGCAGTCCAAATGAAGTACTTCAGCTGAGGTGGTGATCCTATGGAAGGTCTGGTCTCCAGCTGAAGGTCCACTGGTAGCTCTTGTCCTCTGGGAACCCAGTAGACAGGGCTCCCTAAGGCAGTTCCAAGGCCAGGTTATATCCAGGTGGGAATGCTTGGCTCCTCCCTCCTGGGCGGAGCATCTCACAATAGGATGAGATAAACCCATGAGTCATGCAGTGGTTTCTTGCTGGCCCATTGTCTGTTATCAGGGGTGGGTCATAGCAGGAGATAACAGCTAATGGCCCACAGCTGGTGGTAATAGAATACATCTATATTGGAACTTAGGACAATAGTTTACTATAGTAGAAACTTGTTTATTAGATGGCAATCTCATTAAGGCTGACAAACGTGAAAGGATGTTTATAACAAATGTAAATTTTTCCTGGACCTGATGGAGGTTAAAATCTAAAGCATTTAAAGTTGGTAGAAATTATGAACCAAGAAATTTAGAAAGGCAAAACAAAATTAATTTATTCTTTATAGAAACTGTGCTTATACTGATATATAGGTAAAGATGCAGCATCAAGAGTGCCTATGCACTCTTATATGACTTCATAAGTTTATGCCAAAAGCTGGAACTGTATGATAAGAGTTTTGCTTGATTGGAACACTACATTTCAGGCCTCTGAAAATACATCTTTACAAATAGCATTGAATGTGTATGGCTGCTTCACCTTTGGAGAATTCAAAGCCAACTTGAACAGGACTTTGTGCAACCTGGTCTAGTGGAGGGTGCACCTGGCCATGGCAGGGATTTGGAATGGGATGGTCTTCCATTTCCCTTCCAATCCAAACCATTGTGTGATTCTGTATACGAAATTTATCCGCACTTGTAAATGACTTTGATCTATCATGAACCAAATTCTCTACAGTACTTTAAAAATACATTCAGGTAGACCTGAAATGTCTTAAATAATTACATCAGAAAAAAATACTTTTCTTCCTTCTAAAACAAAATTAGATTTTAATTGTGTAGAATTTATTGCTAGAAAAGAGTGAAGATGATAAGGTTTAAGGACAAAGTATAGGACATATATGTGAATACATCATAGTAGCTATGTCTAAAATAACCAATTCCAGAATATACATCTAGAAAAATAAAGAACACAGAATACGCCTTATCCATACTATTGAGTTCTCTTACACTCTAAACCAAGATTATCACAACTGACATGCCTTGGGAACAGTCTCCACCCTGAGTCATGTTGAGAATTAAATGCTACTAAATGGTTTTCATTTTGCTGAGCTGTTTAAATTCTCTTGTGTGCAGATTTCAGTTTAGACATCAATTTCTCTTCTGTGGAGTCTTGCCATGTGCAAGTAAAATTTCAGTGGAGAATTCAACTCCATGGAAATCTTTGTACATGTTAAAATTTATATTAGCACAGAACTTTTTCCTTTGCAATTAACATCATCTTGGTTTCTCTTTATCAGGTCTCATGGAACCTTTGAAACAATTATTGAAAAATAACAAGGCTTTATATCATGTATCCAACCTAACAGATTCTGTTTGTTTTTCAAGCAAACACATTTTACCCCTGAAAGCATGAGAAACTGTAGTTTGTGTATGAAGACTAGAATATGAAGAGACTTACAAACACAAGGTAAATGGTTTTCTACTGTTAACTGTGGAGAGGAGGGCCAACTTGAGGTATCAAGTAAATTTCTTTCCAGTTTGGGCGCGTCCATTTTTGTCATAAGAAAGAAAAAGTGGAAATAAAAAAAGTTAATTGCTCCAAAGTAAGGTAGTTAAAACCACACTTGGTCTATTTCAAATGTAGTAGTTAACCCAGATGTTCCAAAAATCCACGCACTGAAATAGAAGGATGATTCCTGAATCAGCTGACTGTTCAGGGAGGACAGTTATACTACACAGATATTTCCTTTTGTATAAACCTATTACATAAAGAAATTGAAAACAAAACTTTAATTCTTCCTCCTATAGCTTCTCTGAGTGCAGAAGTTCTTTGAAGTGCTCCCAGCTTTCTGCCAATTTTCTTTCCAACTGTAACACAACTGTTTGTCAGCTCCTGAAATATCCTGAAATAAACATAAATACTGAATATCTCTTCAAGGTTTTTCTTCAGATTTGTAATGACTAATGCATTTAGCTAGCTCATTAGTTCCATAGTGATAGCACTTGATACATCTAAAGGGGGAAGTTTACATTTCTTCTCATGCCTTGCCCAGTTTTATGAATGATGCAGAGAAATATCTGGATTGATTTTGATAGTATACTTCATAGCTTTAAAATACAATAGACTTCAAAAAACAGTCTTGCAGATGGAAATAGCAGGAATACAACAGCAGTATAGAAGAGGGTGATATAAAAGAGATGTGATTTACACAGACATACATGTAAAACCTCAGTATGTAGACCTTATCAATATTTTCATCCATAGAAAACTTTTTTAGCTCCCAAATAACCTCTTTGTCTCAGTGAATGAATCCAAACTTTCCATTTTAATGACAATCAGAAGAAAAATCAAGTAGAAATGAACTATCAAGAGGAAATGAGCAAATATTATCAAATATTATGAGCCTGTTTTTCAGATGTTTGTCACACACAAGCACACCTCCTAGTGCCAATCACTTTAGCAGTATTTTAAGAGATTCTGTTTGCTTTACTCAAAATCATATTTATGGGCAAGGGAAAACTAACTTTATATATCAAGCCAAGAATTTATTGCTAATATAATTTAATATTCACAGTCTTTCCCGTTAAACCAGAATAAATCCTAGAAAAGAAAATGAGCAGTTATTGGGTAATTTTATTTACATGTTGAAAAACTGAGAATTTATTGACATTCTTGTCTGTCGACATGGGAATTGATGTTCAAAAAAAGATTCATCTTACATCTGACACACCAAACAGTTGTCAAACAATTGGAACTGTATCTTACGCATCCACTGGGTTTACTTCAGGGGAAGAAGCTGCATACGGAAGAGAAAGCTAAATCACTTTGAAGCAGGACCACTAAGCTGTTGCCATACATAGGTGACATTTCAGAAATCTGAAATAATTTATTCAGTGTAAATAACTGTATAGTAAATGGCAGACAGTTTTATCTATTGGATTTAAGGCCTCAAAGAAATGGAACAATTACAAACCTGGAGTTGACCTGACAGGAAGATGTGTTAAAGTATGGTAAACTTAAAGGTAAGAACACCACAGTAAAATTAAAATAAAATTTGAAACCACTCCAAATTTATTAAAACAAACAAACAAAAAAAAATAGAAATGGCATAAAAATCTTACTTTTTTGTACAGGAAGTATGTAAAGGTCTGATTAGAGTGGTGGGTTGAGCCCTGACAACTAAGTACCAACCAGACGGTGAGAATCAAAAGGTCAAAAATCAAGAAAGAAAAATGGATCAAGATCAAGACAGTTTTATAAGTAAAGAANAGTTTTATAAGAAAAAAAAAAAAAAAAAAAAGATGCAAAAGCAACAACTTACCACATGCCACCCACAGACTGATGCCCAGGCAGTGTCTGAGCAAAGGTTATCTAGGAGAAGCAGTATCTTCAGTGTGGAGTCATATGGTGTTAATTATGCCTTTGGTCAAATGGGGTCAGTTTTCACAGCTGTGTCCCCTCCCAGTTTCTTGCCCCCTCAGCCTACTCACAGGAGAGAGGCAAGGGAAGAAGGCAAGACACAGTAACGCGCAGAAACCCTAGGTCCTGTGCAAACATTTCAGCAGAGGATAAAACACTGGTTTGTTATCAACACCATTTTGTCATAAATCTTAAACACAGCACTACACAGGCTGCTATGAAGAAAATTAACTCCATCCCAGACAGACCTAGCAAACTGAAAAAAAACCCAGATAAACAGGTCTGCTGGGGTTTTTTTCCTAACTATTTTATAGTAATTCAATAAATAAATATCATGGAAAACAAAGGTTTTCCTCACATGTGAAGTAGTCATCCTTGGTAACCTTAATCAAATATCTGCATTTTCATGACTGGATGGATGATTTGTCATCCTTAGTAAAGGCAAGACGTGCATAGATGCTTCTTTTATGTCAATTTATTTATTTAACATTGTGGATTTTATCCTAAATATAATGAAGCTAAAATATTAACTTGATGTCCCAAAGAAAAATATTTTATTCCAGCTAATGTAGAACATGGCCAAATGTTGCATTAGCTACCATCTGTATCAACATATTGTCAGCCAGGTGCAAATGCTTAGCTGGCAAATCTGGCAGTCCACCTTCTAGTTTTGTTTAAACAAATGGGTTTCTGTTCCTCTGGGATCCTTCCTCTGCATAATGAAACTCTTGGCATTTAATCTTTCCAAAACTTATAAAATGACATTTCTTTGCTTCTATGCATTCATACACTGGTGCATTTCCTGAAGGTGTTCAAATAACTTTAAAAGACTCACCCAACTCGCAGCTGTCAGAGTTAGTAAGTTTTATGGAGCAATCCTTGCAAATGGCAGAGAGTAGCTAAAATTCAACACATATCTTCGAAAAACAATGGCAGAAGAAAGTATAATATTTTCATTTTATAATGTACCTCAATTGAACATAATTACTCTGTAATCTGAAGACAATAACTATGTCCTTCTATTTACATAAAATGTTAAACTCAAAGTCTGCTACAAACAAAATGAGGAAAATGCCTCAAATGTGAAACCAATAATTTACTGTTAGTCCAGCTAAAGTTTTAACAGCGTTATAGTCTGACTCATAAGTACAGTTACCAGTATTATATATTCACAGTCCAAATCAACACAAAGAAGCCTCGATAAACCAGTTTAAAATATTGCTTGAAGGCTTTCCTAGTATCTGCTGCACTGCTGGGTGGTGTTATGCAAACACTGCCCGTGTGCAGCTCCTGAGACTCGTTGTGTTTGCTGGGCAGGATTGAGAAGGTTTTGCTGCACCATCCTGAAGTCTTTCCAGGAGTGACATCACTCACAAGGAGGATTTCTTCCTTCTTTTAGAGCAAGGTGAAGATCTAGGTACTATATTCCTTTTCAGTGCTGGAATCTATTTACATTAATTTTCCCAGATTTTTTTAGCACAGTCTGCCTATATAGTCTGTCTTTTCACTGACTTTCAATTATTTGGTGTTTCTATTCTCTGTTTAGTAGCAAAAATTAGTGAAAGTGGAGAAGGTTATTTCTAGAGCATCAAGGCAGTGTCATGTTCCTGAAAGCAATCTTTGAAATAACTAATAAACTCACCAAAAAAATTCAAATATCTTTTCACATAAAATATTATTGGCTGTCTACATTAAAAATTCTATAGTTCTAAAAGCATGATCTATGGTTAAATAATATTTTTAAGGGTAATTAGTATGTTACAGTTTTTTTAAATGTGTAAATATTTCTATCTAAATAGAAAAACAGAATACCCTGAATAAAGAAAATTCACCTTATTGCAATGTGTATACATACAAGTATTTGCTTATACTTTCTTACAAATTATACCTGATATAGGTTATGTACTATGCAGAGATTTGTCCAGGTTGTCAACCATTCACAGTTCCTCTGGAAATTTCTGGGAACCATAATTTTAACTTTGTATCCAAACCCTAAAATTGGTTTAAATGTGACAATGAAGAAAACAAGAACAAATAAATATATAAGCATTTCAGAGGCTCAAACAGGGTCTTAAAAAAATTACTATTTTAGTCCTTTAGTTCACATATATGGCAAAAATAAAGTGTAAATATGGACTATCAGAGAATTCATAAAAAATCTAATCAGCCAATGGTTTTCAATTGTTTGTGTGATAAATGTTAGGTTTTGGTACTATTTGCATCCAGTCAGTGAAATACGAAAAAGATCATATTTCAATCATAATCATTGCTATATATCCATATTCCTGTTTAACATATCAAAAAGCTAAAATTTTTTAAAATAAATTTCAAATCATTCTCATGCACACACACAACTTTCAAAATTTAAGTTCAGCAATTTAGCTTAGATGCAGCTCTGTATTTTGCGCCATAGTGAAATTTTTTCATTGATTTTAAATTATATTTTACATATCATACTAAATTTTATATTAAATATACATTCTATTCTATGTGATTTCAAGACATATATACCCTATGCATCACATAGTTTCTTAGGTGTATATATATGTATATGTATATATGTAGGTGTATATATATATATAATGTTAACCAAGAATTTCTGTAAAATTAGAGTTTTTTCCAAGGGAACTGCATAGTCACGCTGATTTGAAAAAAATTGTAGAACTGTGTGTATTATTGAGTGTTCTCTTAATTCTTACAATTACAGAAAAAAAATCGTTGGTTTGTTTACGGGTTTTATCATTGGTTTAATTACCAACTTTTATTTGTTCTTTGGAAGATCCTACCCCAGACCAGGATATAATTGCACCTTAGTTTGCGCCTTCTAAGATTAGCAGTTATATATATGATTGACAGTTTTTCTTACAGAGGGATACGTAAAAATCTATGAACAAAAATTTCATTTTTATGTAACAGTCACATTCAGCCACTCCCTTTCTACCCCACCAGTGGGACTGGGGAGAGAATGAGAAGGGTAAAACATAAAGAACTCGTGGGCTGAGATATGGACAGTTTAATAGGAAAAACAAAGGCTGCACATACAAGCAAAGCAAAGCAAAATTTCATTCACCACTTCCCATGGGCAGGCAGGTGTTCAGCCATCCCCAGGGAGCAGGGCACCATCACAGGCAGCTGTGACTTGGGAAGACCAATGCCATCACTCTAAATGTCCCCTTCTTCCCCCCACTCTGTACACTGAGCATGATGTCACATGGTCTGGGATATCCCTTTGGTCAGTTTGGGTCACCTGTCCTGGCTGTGTCTCCTCCCAACATCCCATGCACTCCCAGCCTCCTCACCAGCATGATAACACAAAAAGCAGAAAAGGCCTTGGCTCTGTGTAAGCGCTGCTCTGCAATAACAAAATCATCTCTACCAATCATCTACCAACCCTGTATTCAGCACAAATCCAAAACACAGTCCCATACCAGCCACTGAATTTCCACAGAGGAAATTACCTCTACCACAGCTAAAATCAGCACAATTTCAAACAGCAGAAAGGAAAAAAAAACAGACCAACAAACAAAATCAAAAAAGCCCCCCACTTTGTCAAATAAACAAGCTCCACTAAAATATGATTTAGCTTTCTTTTCAAAAGTAATGACATATAACTATATTTCTCTTGTTAACATAATGAAACCGAAAAAGATAAGAAGAGTGAGGAAAGGTAACAGCATGCAGAGGATGAAAAATTGATATCTTGTCCTGACTCCAGCATACAAAAAAAGATTTCACATCTCTTCATCATCAGAGAAGAGAAACAGCCCAATGCAAAAGGCACAAATGTATGTCAGGTGGGCTGTGTCCACACAAACAAGAACAGACACAAGTTTTCTGCTGCAAAAGTAGTTCTAACCACATACAAAATATGGCTTCATAAGATAAAGCGAAGACTGTAAAACATATATTTATATGTAATGTTATTATGACAATACATTTAACAGTAATTCCACACTCTAATAACCATTGAGAAGAGCCAAATATTTTCATGGAATCCACTTTGTGTTTCTGTACAATCTTTGTCGTTTCTATTTGATCTCTCATAGATGAAGAAGACAGAACTGCTAACAGCTGAAGACAAATTCAGAGTACTGCAAGTTGTCACTGGAAAAGACAGAAAATTCTACCACAGATCAAATACATTTGCATATGCACAAAATAAATGAATGGAAGTTTCTAATGCAAGTTTTAGAAAAAAATACAGCTCAGAACTAAAAATTCTGCATGTTCAAATATCACTGAAACTGAGGTAAACTAAATTATCTGTAAATGAAAACCCAGTGAAATTGGCGGGATTCATTCTGTAGTGTTCTAATTAAACCACTGTGAATGCCAGATAGGTGTAAGTGCTATTGACCTCATTTAAGTATCAAGAATCATGTTTTCTTCTAAACAATATATCCTACTGCCATTACTCAAAACAGGCTGGTGGACCCATAAGATTTCTCTGGTAGACACTAGTCACCTGAAAAAGCAAAAATCAGCCACAGCCACAGTGATGGATGTGAAACTAACTGAATCAATTTTTTCTGAAATCTATGATATGTCTTAGTGCTGTAAGAACAGTCTCTTCCAGAGGACTTGTATTTTCTAGCATACACGTTTTTCAAGCAGCACTTACACAAGTGCATAGTTGAAATTTGTGTAGTTAGACAGCATTCAATTAATGTGAGATAACCAAGAGGTTTGTCGTTGTTCTTGTTTTAAACTAGGAAATACGAATTAATTGAAACCAAAATGCTTTAAGCTAACATGGTAATTCCCAGAAAACCCTTATGAAGAAGTAGCAGATGTTATTTTCCTTTCAAAATCAAGAAAAATTGCACTGTATCAGGCTCCAGATGCCCTGACGTTGTGATAAGGGTGCTTATACTTAGTATGATATTCCAATATTCAAGTGTAAGTTTAACAAAAGTAAGCTACTTCATTTGAGGATATGAAAATTCAGTCTGTTTCTGGAAATGCTTATAATAAAGTTTTGTTTTTCTTCACTGATGCAAGATGTAGTTCTCTAAAACCTTCAAGGAGATTTCATGTCCTTTTGAAAAATAACAGTTTGAGAACTTTTAACTATTGTATTTTTAATCTAAAATTAAAGATCTTTCTGGTTATGGAGGAATCTCATTGCTGTAGAATATCGGCAACACAAAAATACTGCATACCAAAGCATTTCATAATTTCTGGTTCTCATTTCACAGGAATCCAAAAACCACAAAGAATTAATTTTGTCTGAGCTAGAGTTGAAGGTCTGAACATCAAATAGTATGACTGTTACTAAGCGGACAAGTAGGCAGTAGGGTCTGTATCAGTAAAAAGATTCCCCCCATCAACTCCGGCCCCACACACAGACATGCATTATCTGCTGATACCTTCCCAAGGACTGCAAGGGCAGGCTCTGACCAGGTTCCATGTCTGGCTCTGGCAGCTGCCTGGCTCTGACACCCAATGGGTCTGCCTCGAGCACATTCCTTGTGCCATGTTCCATGCACACGTAACCACATTCCTTCAGCCTCTTTCTCAGAAGGTCTTTCGAACCAGGTGTCTGTCAGCCCAAGCCACCAACCAGGTTGGTTCATAATGATTTTGTGATCTACCTTTCCAGCAGTTTCAGTTTTAATTCTTCAGTTAATTGTTGACCTGTGGTTCACACAAAGGCACCTTATTCTCTCTTCTTGTTTGCATTTTCTTGTTCACCCTGGCTCACCATACTTAGCTTATTTGCACTGAACTCAGCTCCTGGCCAAAGTGATACCATCGTACTTCTGGATCAATTGCTGATTTATGAGTCTGATGTCAAGGAACTCTATCTGACTTTAAAAATTTTGGATGAGACTGAATTTTTTCCTCCTTAATATCTCACATATTTACATAGCTTTTTTCCACAGTCTCCAAGTAGTATTGAACTGTAAATAAATACTTAAAAATTAGGTAAATAAACGGAATAATCTATTTGTTTCAAATATTGTTCTTTTTCCCAGAGGGACTTCTCTAAAGAAGTTTCACTTCCAAAAATCATGCTGTAAAATAGCGAATAAATATGTGGCTATATTTATCAATTCAGAATTATTTCCAAATAAAACATAACGGTTATAAACACAAAGAGAAATGTATCTTCACTTGCCGTTCTGCTAACTTAGTCTGAGGTCTGACAATGCATATATATTGTTCCTTTTTTGCCTACTGTTTTAGCAAGAGATGAAAGTCAATAGAGGCTCTCAGTTGTCTATGCCCAATATGCTGCTGCAGCTTGTTTCCTGCCAAAGTTTTTGATTACAAGAAAATAGAACTGAGTTCCTTATCTCTCTTTCCTGTGATATGGCATGCCAGCCAACAAAAAATGGTTTAGCTCCTTATTTAAGTGGTAGAAAATTATCATTGATCCTGAATGCATGAAGAGGCACTGATTCTCAACTGCACCCAGAGAATACAAGGTGACTGAACATGCTAGGTGTAGGCCTAATTTCTAGACAGGGAAAGGAATGTTTTAGTGTTTCTCCAGCTTACCTTAATTACTTGTTATAAACTGGTAAAAATACAATTTGGAAGTGGCTATTGTCCAGCAGTACATTGGACAGTTGCTCTTCAGCTCCACGAGGTTGAAATCTATGGTTTTACTAAAGCATCCTTTCATAATGTCCTCCGGAAGGACATTGCCCTAAAGGAGAGATATCCAAAGTGACACCACCAGTACTTTCCATAGACCTGTCTGCCTACAAATAGTTTTCTGGCTTCACTCAAATCATGACCCACAAAGAAAAGAATTGCTTGGAGACAAAACAATATTTTGCATGTTTGTTTTCCAGATGAGGATGTATAAGACTGAATAAGTAGGCATAGAAAGAAAAAGTACATTACAACTATATTCTGTACTACAGCTCTTGTATTATGGTCTGAAGGACTGTAGAATTTAATGATTATCTACTAAATGCTTTTCTGTGTATATAGTACCTGACACCAGAGCATGATGCCAAACTATTAGGTTCTGTATCAAGGAGAGAATGTTTCCGTTTCATTTGCAGGAAACATAACGTATTTTCAGTAGTTTCTGTCTTTGAAAGCAGAGTGGCTTCCTTCATATGCAGTCCAGAAACTTTGCAATTTCTGAATTGCCTGAAAAATACTTTACACTATGTTTTATTCAATAGAACTCACTTTACAGAATGAGAAATAGCATGCAAATAATCATGTATCTAAGGCTGTATCATGGTTTTATCATTATGAGGCATGGCATACTTCCACTGAATTTGTTTTGATTCACAGCCTAAGTGAGATGAGTGTGTTCTGTGTTTACTGCATATCATTGTGTAGAGCTTCAAGATCTTTTCTGAAATGAAAAATGTTACATATATTAAATATGGATTATAACTTATTCAACATCATTTATTATTTATATTAAACATACTCTGTTTTCTTAAGAGCAGAAACAAATATTTATGTTCGGTTAAATCTGGTGGTTTTCCTATGCAGCAAATGCTATTCCAATCCAAATCTTTTGGTGCCAGATAATTTTGCAATTTGGATTTCATGCATACATTGTTATGATTTTGTTATGCTTTTAATATTTTTCAGAAAAAGTAGAAATTAATAATGTACCTATAATACACCAATAAAAATTAAAAGTACACAAAATCTTCCCCAAACCTGCATGCAGATGTAAATGCACTACTTTTACTTTACTACTTTTATTCTCTGACTGTATGTAATTTCTGTTGACTGATCAGTGTTAGAATGAAAACACTAAACCAGTCTAAATGCTTAGCTAGAAAGCTGAGCTACAGCAGTTCACCAAGCAACACCTAATCTGCTTTAATTGCTTCTCATTGTACCAGTTTGATGCAAAACATGGATTTGTAGTAATATTTTGAAACTGTAGTACAGTTTTTTGTATATAGTGTAGTAATTTTTACAAGTTCATAGTATGTATGAGTTAAGATACATATAATAAACAAAATGATCTTGTTTATTGAATGTATGGTACCTTAAGTTCACACACTGTCAAGGGTACACATGATAAAATATAGTCATTCATGATATAAAATGTTCTAGATAAAAATGGATTATAGAGGTTGCTATTAAGTCTGTATACATAAAATAATTATCTGTATTTTCAAACTCCAAGAGTTCTAGCAAAAAATATGAACATGCATTTCCCCAGTATTAATCCTGTTTATACAAAAACCCCTACACGCCTGGAAGTATGACTAGGTGTAAATTTCCTCAACTTGCATACCCAAAACAACATTAATTAGTTTTCTACTCCTACAGCAAATTGATTTGATTCCTATAGTAATTGAAAAAAATCTACCTCCATTTGAGTTTGACATTGCAAAATTACTTTCACAAGGACAGCTTCAGTGTATATTAAAATGAGGAGTGATAATATGGTAAGTACATATAAATGGAATCACACCGGATTTGAGAAAATAAAGTTCTTTCACTTTAAAAGGAAGGATTAAAGTTTAATCTACTCCTGCTGTTCTAAGAAAAGTACGGTTGCAATAAGGAAGTATGAATTACATGGCTTTGAAAAAATCAGGTTTGAAACACTTTTGTTTGACTTTTGGTGACAGGCTACTTTACTCTGGAATGCTGGCTTCCAGAGTAAAAAGAGGATTCACTGAGCACAACTTCCTTCAGCTCTTACCATGACAATGCTGCCAATATGAGTAACAATTTCCCATGTCAACATGTTTTTACTATAAATGAGCAGAATATATTTTACCCATTTGAATGGGTAGAATGAATATATTGCATTTTAGCAATTATCTCACAGTAAATATTAAGTCCTATTTGATGTATTGTTGTATTATCAAATTAAATTTATAAAGGTTTTAAGCTTATCCAGAAGGAATTTAGCATAAATTAAAATTCCCTATTCTAAATGAAAAATCTTTAATCCATTTCTTTTATCTGAGCTGAAGGACGGATGAGGTAGAACTAGTTAAAAAATCCAGAAATGAAAGATAAGACTCTAAGCAAATTTATGAGTCCATATATTTTCTTTTAAATTGATGTTCTTAGAATATCAAAATTAATATTGTTCTCTGAAGTCTCTGATCCCCAACAATGAAAATACCATCTTAGTTGACAATATTTTATACTGACTCAAATGGAATGTGCTAACACCTTCAAATAGAATGTCTTTCTGTCTAAGGTCAACAGTCAGGATGGTGTTATTTTTTTAAAACCTTTTTTTTTATTAATAAGACATTAATCTAATTTCCTGTGTATTTGGACTTGTTTTTTTAAATCTACAAGTAAAAGTTATACTTTTAGAGTAGTATTCAGCTTCAAGTAATGTAGATGTCTAAAGACATGATGTCTGCCTCTATGCCAGGAAACCCAAGTAACTTGTATGTTCTTTCTCCTTTGACAGATCTCTGAAGTATATGAAGAGCAGAGAACTTCTGAGCTTCCAAATATTCTTCTTCCAACAATATAACAAAAGCTGTAGCTCTGTGAAACCCTACTATCTTCACATTCATGTCTAAATATTTTAAGAAAAACATGGAAGAATTGAAACTGGCTTGCACTTAACTGAGCTGTAAAGGAAAAAACTGCAGGGAACTAGCAGGAATGTTTACTCCTTCACCTATCAGAGGCACCATTCTCATCATCACTGCCAAAGTATCCTAACCCTTTTCATTTCAAAATTTGGTTGTTCCTTTAAAATTTTGTAAATGTATTTACTTCTCTGTTAAGCCACTATACCTCACTCCTCACAACGCTGAGTTAGAAACTTCCATGTAAATTACAGTTGATATAAAATATTACCTTGGCAAAAAAAAAAAAAAAAAACAACCCTGAAAGCATGTCAGACATTTAGCCTCTTACTAATTACTGTTACAATTCAATGTGTTTTTATCTAACAAAATGTCTCTAAGAAGATCTTAGAGATCATGTGATCTCTAAGTGACACAAAATGTGACTGCACTCTATGGAAAACGTAGGAGAAACTCATTGTGAAGCAGCATACATTAGAATATGACCCTGCATGACCAATACTGTAGTGTAAAATTCACTCTCACAAAAGATGAAACGGAAGCCTAGTCTCACCAGATGAAGAACTTAAGTAAAACCTGATTCTGCTTCACTATCTTGTTTAGATCATGGAGGTAGAAAATTTGGTTTCCATACAAATCAAATTTAAAATCAGATTATTATAGAAATAGGGTAATTATGATGATGTGTGAATTTTTTTCAATTATTATTTTCAGTAGCTCGATAAAATTGCAATGAACTTGTAAAAGTAGACAGCTGGTGACAGATAGAAAGATAACCAAGAAAAGATGACTAATAGAGAAAAGGGGAGTGAACGAGAAAGAGGCTAGTTTGAAAAATGTGTGATGTAGACATCTGGCCACTGACAGTGCTGTCATCTGTAGTGGTGACTTGGAACTGTCACTGGAAGCGAAGCCTTGTATCACCCGAAAAAAACCCCAATAAACAACAGAACTGTAAACAAATATATAACTAAATAACAAACTAAATAAATCACAAGGCTGCAGGATATCCTAGTTGAGGAAGGAAATTTATCTCACTGTAACTCCTCCTTCCTATGTCTGACACGTGGCATTCTTGAACCCATGGCTGAGTTCTCTTTCTAAAGAAGTATGTTGAAGTTCTTGGTCTTATATATGTAAATATTTGTTGAACCTCAGTCTCCCACATCTCCACTGAACAACGAAATTATTGCATTGTAAATTCAGATCCTTTCTGCAATTGTCCCCAAATATTTTTATAGATAATATGAGAGCTTTTTTGACATAAAGAGAGGCACCCACGTCAGAATTTGGTTCTTCTAGAAGAGTGGAGAAGTGGATTAAGTTCTGAGAAATGTTTATTGGCAAAAGATTCCCTCCCAGATGCCAGCCTGATATAGAACTCCGATAAATATGAACTTTTTCCTGATCAGATCCCCTAGAATCCTCTAAAATGCTTTTTCAGCTACATTACAGTATTTATTTTAGATTAAGTGCTTTTTAAAAGTTCTTTTCTTAGTCAACAGACTTCTAGCCATGTTATTTAATGAGCATGGATACTTCGAAGGTATGGTCTTGAACACAGCAGTGTCCCTTTTGAATCTTAAGCCTTCTATTCTCAATTACCTGCCAGCTAAGATTTACTTACTTGGCAAAGGTATCTCATAGTCAACAATATTAAGGTCTCAGATGCTCTTAACTTTCTGACAGGAAATAAAATTACCTTATACAAAGCTAGCTTAGACTCCAGACAATACTACACTTATTGTTAAAGGTGACAGACCTTAATACATTAACCAAAATTTACAAGTTAACTTAGTTCAAAAATATCATGATGAATTTAAGTTTTTGAAAATTTCAGTCCTGTGATGGATTACCAGCGGCTTGACACCACCAAAATCAAATTTTGCTTCATTATTTGTAAGGGCGTGTCCTCGACCGCTGGTCCCGCCTCCACCTGTCCATCAAGCCCTCCAGATAAGATGGTATGAGTCGGAGTCAGAGGGTGGCTCCCTGGGCGGGACCGAAGGGTAAAACCCTACCCCTTCTTCTAGAAGATTCCTTTGTACTCGGTGGATCATTGGCTGTTAGCTGTTTCCCCTCCTTCGCTTGTTCCTGATTAGTCAATTGTACCCTAGCTCCTCCCTCTTTCATGTACCCTATTGGCTGTTGTCCAATTGCTCCTCCCTTTTCCTACCCCTTAAAATGCTCGCAGAACCTCCCTCAGGGCTCGTCTTGTCGTCCCCTGCTTTGAGGAATAAACCCTTCAAACTGCCGACAGCGAGTCCGCTCCTCATTCCTGCGTTCCCGGGATTTGGGCTGTGCCACCGCCTCCACCAAGGTGCTTGCTGCACCTGGAGACAGTGCCGCCGGACCATCGGCATTCCTTGCAGAGCCAAACACTGTTTTGGTTTACCTGTCTGCAGGAAGGTCACTGGAGCCTCCTTTAGGGTGGACGATTGTCCAGGAGGCCGCCCAGCGACAATTATTCTATCGCCTAATTAATCGTTCACTGTAAGGGGAAAAAACCCCTTTGACTTCAGTGGCAGTGGAATTAATCCTAATGGTGATAAAATATGTTCCTGGAGCCACTTCAGTGTTTGTGTGTGACTAGGCAGTACTTGCCTGTGAAAGCTTACACTACACTGCTTTAGCAGTCAGAATAAAAAGGACCCTGTTCTTTTCTATAGGATAAATTTTATTCCTATATTCTTCAAATATGCTAAAATTTCACAAAACAAAAGCCCACATAACCAATTTCATAAGGAATATACTTTTTACTGCCCAATTACTTGTTGACTGATTGAGTAGGTATTTTGACAGAGCACTTTTCCATCAAAAATAAAACATGACATCAAGATGTGAGGTTTTAACAGGGAAACATGAAGGAAAATCATGAAAGCAATAAGCAAATCTAGTGAACTATTAAACAGTAAATTATGCAAATAGAAAAGCAGAACGAAATAAGACTAGGGAATCTGAACATCACTTCTCTCCCCTGAAAATCAAAGACTATATTATACTTTATATATTACACACAGGCAGTCATTGATACTAGAAAACATCACAGTGACAAGCAAAAGAAAATATAAAAACTATTGCATACTGAACCAGTTATATTGAGGTTACAGTTTTCTAAGCTTGTTCTCATCTAAATTAGCAAGGCTTACCACCACTCAAATCTAATTTGAATTGTTATTTGCAGTCCTAATTGCGAAAACCTCTGCACAAAACTAGTGATGGAATTCTACTTTCATCATCCCTCTGTTTCTGCTGATAGTTAAACACTCAATATAAAATGATCTTCCTCTGTTAAAACATACTGATTAAATTTAAACTGTCAGATCTTATTGCATTTATCACTATGACTCTCACAGCAGAGTAGAACTAGTAATTTTCTTTTCAGGAACTTTCATCTAAACTTTTGTCATCAGTGAGAGAAGGCAATAGTTGAACTGATATTTTATTAAACATTGCACCTATTTTGCAACAGACTAGAGACCATTATGACACTCAGGTCTTGGATCACTAAATGTGATGGAAATATCCTCAAAGATGATAGTGAGATTGATGAATGGCCCAATCAATCTAGAGTAAAGTCTCTTTTTCAGGGGGCTTTAGACAAACATTATATATAGTTATCAATCTAAATTATAGTGAATTTCAAAGGAAAGATAAAGAACATGGAAAATGACAGATCTTTGTCAGCTTATTAATTTGTGTTTATTGTTTTCCATAATCTGCTTTCAATTGAGTTCAATGAAGAAGCTCGATTGGCTGGTTAAAATTTACACAATTTACACAGTAAATAATCAAAAAAGTTGTGAATGTGCAGAAAAGAAATAGGTTTAAAGCACAGCAGAAAGGGTTTTATAGATTTTTAACATATCAGACATTTTTGCATATGAAGTATAGTTATTTTAAAAAATATTTTTAAAGGCAGTAGTACTGCTTATTTTTGTTAATGGTCTAAAGTTTATTTGATAAACATAGCATAAAAAGAGAAAATCATACTGAAATAGGATTTGCAGAATGTAACGTTTTTAACTTACATAAACAGGTATTGAAATCTCTCATAAAATCGTTTTAAGAATGTATACACAATGTAACAGTTATATAGAATGTCCTTTTTAACGATCAAAAACAATGAAATTTTTTTTTTGTTGTTTTTCCTTTCTCACAAAGCTCTTTTCTCTTGCAGAAATATTTGGAGACATTGACAGTGCTTTGTAAGACTCAAGCAGAAAGTATTAGCCTATTACTCTATGAGTGTAAAACTAATGAAAGTAGAAAATAGAAATGGGGCAAACTGATTACTTTCCTATCATTGATACCAATATCCACATCATTTTGAACTCCATCATATTTTCATTCTACTTTTGTCTCCTATTCAAAGATTCATAAGGCATTTGGTACTAATATTAGTATTTGAGGTATATGTTACTTGTATTGCTCTACGAGGTAGGGATCTTAAGCAGATACACAACTATGAATATAGCAGGCATTTTAAAGAATAATAATTTGTTGTGTAACTATCGCTTTTACTAACCAAAAGATTCTCAGAATATTGGTGGCATTAGTCCTACTCCACCTGTGCTGTGTAAGGAAAATGTCCTTCAAATAAAAAGTTAATAGAACTTCCCAAAAGGACAAAACCCACCACCAGAGTTCTTCCTTGAACTTTGAAGAAATAGGAGCAGAAACTGGATGACATAAGCTGTGTTCAATCCTTCATAGAATCATAGAATCATTAACATTTGAAAAGACCTCTAACCTTTGACAAGACCTTTGACTGAACACCACCTTGTCAACTAATCCATGGTGCTAAGTGCCACATTCAGTTGTGTCCTGAAAACCTCCAGGGTGGTGACTCTTATCACTTCCTTGGGCAGTTTTTTCCAATGCTTGACCACACTTTTAGTGAAGAAATTCTTCCTGATGTCCAACCTGAACCTCCCCTGCTGCAGCTTGAAACCATTTCCTCTCATCCTATTGTTGGTTACCTGGGAGAAGAGGTCGCGTTCCACCTGGTAACAGCCTCCTTTCAGGCAGTTATAGAGAGTGATAAAGTCTCCCCTAAGCCTCCTTTTCTCCTAGCTAAACTATCCCTGCTACCACAACCATTCCTCATATGTCTTACTCTCTCCAAAGTGGAGAGACATGAATTCAAAGCGTGGACTACTTCCTGCTAAGGAACTGGCTGGATGGATGCAGCCAGAGAGTTATGGTCAATGATTCTATGTCCAGCTGGAGGCTAGTGAGAAGTGGTGCCTTGAAATCGGTGTTCTTTCATTTCTTAATCAATGACATAGACAGTGAAATCGAGTGCGCTTTCTGCAAGTCTGCAGATGACACGAAGATGAGCAGTGCAGTTGACACAACAGTAGAAAAGGTTGCCATCCAAAGGGGCCTGGACAAACTTGAGAAGTGGATCCATGAGAACCCCATGAAGTTCAGCAAGTCCAAGTGCTCCACCTGGGTCAGGGCAAACCCAGAAATAAGACTGGGAAAAGAACTCATTAAGAGCAGCCCTGCAAAGAAAGACTTCGGGGTTTTCATGGGTGAAAAGCTGGACATGAGACAACAGCACATGCTCACACCCCAGGAATTCATCAAGAGAGCAGGTCAAGGGATGTGAATCTTCCCCTCTATTCTGCCCTTGTGAGATCCTACCTGGAGTACTGTGTTTGGAGTCTTCAGGACAACAAAGATGTGGACCTATTGGAACAAGTCCAGAGGAAGGACATGAAGATCATCACAGTATTGGAGCACCTCTCCTAAGAAGACAGGCTGAGAAAGTTGGGCCTGGGAGAAGAGAAGACTTTGGAGACACCTCATAGCAGCCTTCCACTACCTCATGGGGCCTAGAAAAAAAAAGAAACACAGACCTTTTACATGGGCAGATAGTGATAGGACAAAGAACTGTTTTAAAATAAAAGAGGAGAGATTGAGGTTAGATGTTAGGAAGAAATTCTTTACCCTGAGGATGGTGAGGCACTGGCACAGGTTGCCAAGAGAAGGTGTGGATGCCTCATCTCTGGAAATTGTTGGATGCCAGGTTGGATAGGGTTCTGACCAACCTGTTGTAGTGGGAGGGGTCCCTGCCCACGGCAGGGGGCTGGAACTAGGTGATCATTAAGGTCCCTTCCACTCCAAACCATTCTGTGATTCAATGATTCTCCCTACCAGCCAGATTTCGATGCCCTGCAGGTGGTCTGGGTGTGTTTGACCTGGGTTTTGGTGATACTGAATACTCTCAAAGGATAATGAAAACACCAGAGAAAATGGAACACAGAGTAAAAGTAAAGCATGCCATTTCCTTTCTCAAGTGCTTTTTCAAGTGCCATCACTTGGTGTTCTGGGATTTAAGAATAGATTTTGCGGAAAAGGAGTAAGAAATGGAATGAAGTTTATTCTTCGTACCCACTCATATATAAGGCAAAAAAAATAATTACATAATTACATGTTTATACCACAATTTAGTGTATATTGTCATTTGCAAGCAGAGAAGCATTTCTACCTGCAGATGGGATTTGTACCTGCCTGATGGGTTGTCAGATGTCTCAGATTACCAAATTACTCCCACACACAGTTAATAAAAATTGCAAGGATTGGAGGAGGTCTTCATAACTTCTATGGGTTGTTTGAATTCATAGTTTGGAAATTTTTTTAAATTATTGGCTCTTGTAGGACACTAGAAAACAGCAAGGAATTTTTCTACCTAATTTTATCTTCTATGTAACTATTAAAAATGTAATTTCTGTCACACCAGACCAATACACATTTTTCACCCTCTCACTGCTTCACAACATAATTAATGGGGCTACACTATGACTCATAATATCAAACCACTGTAAAACACATTTTCAGAAGATATTTATAGATAAAATATAATGGTTTATTCTGTAAAAACTTTTTGTGAGGTTTTTTATTTTGTTTTCAGATAGGACACGTAGGTATTAATTAGATCATACCGCTTATATCTTCCATATTTTTCTCAGTTCCAAATCTAATTCTATGCAAGTTAAGAGTTATTCACTAGCTTTAGCAGGAAAAAAATCAAAAGTTTAATGCCAAATGTTAAGCTTAGTGGACTATTTTCTCTCATTGTAGGATACCTTAACACAAAAGAAATCAGTGAGAATTTAGTAATTTATTTCATTGGAACTAGGTATCATTTGGAACTGTTGATCAACCAACCGATAGGTTTTTGAATTTCACTATTTTGAGAAGAAAATGTAAGGGTATACTTCACTAATTGGTTTAACAAAGTTCAGGGGACTATTCTGTGTCACTTTAATTATAGCTTGTTAAGTGCCAAAGCTAAGCCTTTTCATCATTTCAGTAGAAATACTCTGTTTAGGCATTGGTCCATTAAGAAGCGAAATGGATCCAAGAGAAGAGCAACGGGTACTTTAAAAACAGGCATAAAGCTTCATGCAGTGAATACAAAGTTCTCGATAAAATCTGAATCATAATATAGGTAATACAGAAACACCTAGGTACACTGTTAGTTATTATTCCAGTTTGGTTGTCTGAGATTTGGAAAAAAAAGAACATTTCTTATAAGAAAAAAAAGGGATATTGTTCAAATAGATCAATTAACAAAAGGGAAAGGGTAAAAATACAAGCTGCCTGTTGACCTTCCATATATAACTCAGTATATTATTTTAGCTATAATTTGCTTCCTATGTATGTAATATAATTCTAGAATAAAATCCTGGACAAGAAATATGAAATGCAGAAGTACGAATTCCTTAAGTGAAGCAAAATCCAGATCTATTCTTGTAAATATTCACCTACTTGGAAATCTTACCATCCCGTAAGTGAGTTTGGGTTTAAGAAAATAAAAGGAGGAGGGAGGGGAAGCAACTAAATCTACACAAACAAATGTACTAACTTGAGGTCAAACATTTGTCAAACTTCTGTTAAATTAAATTTTGTCCGATTTAAGGGGGAAAACCATATTTTTTCATTTGAGTCATATTTATTATCATAAAAGTTAAGGTAATTTCTAGACATACCAAGGGAAAACAGTAATTTCAATTATATACATGCTATAATAAAATATAGAAAGCCCATTCAGCTATAATAGGGTTGTATGAGTGTACTGGTCCCAGTGACTGATATTTTTTTAATTCTTCAGCTAAAATTTTTACTGCCTCTTTATGCTCCAATTTCCACACTCAGGGTTTTCCCTTCTTTACTTGGTCCTAGGTATTTTCTAGATGGAGTTTCAATTTCTGCTTTATTTACTGCTTGCCATACTGCTGCTGTCTCTTCCCCCACCTTCTCAGGGGAAATTTCTCCAATCAGAATATCATCCATATATTTTGATACAGTTTCACATCTTGGGGGAGTGAGTCTCTCTGCAAAAGTTCAGCAAGCATAGCATGAGCAATTATAGGTTAATATTTATACCTCTGTGGGAGTGTGCTAAAGGTATATTGTATTCCCTACCAAGTGAGAGGAAAGTTCTCTTTATCCTCCTTCAAGGGAACCATAAAGAACATATTTTTTTATATCTAGCACCACCATCAATGGGAGTGCAGCTGCTTGAAAAGTAGCAGTTAAATTTGCAGTGTTTGGTACAGCAGCTGTTAGCCTGGCTGTATTAGCAGTCAGATACCAGCAATCGTTAAATACCACCTCCTGTCCGCTTTCCCAACTGGCCAAATAGTTCTATGGGGAGTGAGTTCTGGAGATAATTTGTTGTTTCCCAGTCATGACTTCAGAAATTCTATTTTGTGCCACAGCAGAAATCATATTTATTTTTCAATGAGGGAGTGCATTGGCTATACTCATTAGTACACACATTGTAGACTCCGAGGTTCTACCAAGGCTGGGATTGATGTCTGATCCTAAGGACCACACATCAGCATTTGGCAGGTCAGGCAGCATCAGCCTCCATTTAAACATTGAAACCTAAAATATTTTCATGTTGCTCTTTAATTAAAATGTATGGGCTATCATCACCACCCAATAAGCCTCCATTGTGAACAGAGAGACCTAATTGACTTCCAGGTGTTAATTTTTTTTTTTTTTTTTTTTTTTTTTTTTTTTTTCGCTCCTGAAGGGAAAGGATGGGTTGTGTCCCTTTTCGGAGACTGATGCCAGAGGAGTTGAAATATGCTTCTTCCTTTCACTGTTATCTCATTTCTGGAATACCTATTACATTCTCAAAGCCTCATCCAACCTGACCAGGAACATTCCAGTGATAGTGCATCTGCCACCTCTCTGCAACTTTTTCCAGTGTTTTACCACCCTCACTGTAACAACATCTTCCTTAAATCTAGTCTAAATCTATACTTTTAAACTGTTCTTACTAGCCCCCTTCAAGTATCAAAAAGTTACAAATAATATCTCCCCAAAGCCGTCTCTTCTCCAGGCTCTGATGGTCCCATCCAGCAGCACTCCTCCCTAACAGACCCATGTCCTTCCTGCACTAAGAAGTTCAGAGCTGGGCACAGCACTCCAGGTGGGGCATCACCAGAAAAGAGTAGAGTGGAGGAATCACCTCCCTCACCCTTCTGACCAGCTTCTTTTGATGCAGACCAGGATGCAGTTGTCTTTCTGAGCTGCAATTGCACACTGGCTGCTCGTGCTCAGCCTTTCACCCACCAGCATCCCCAATTCCTTCATTCCCCAGCCAGCATTAATATCAGGGATTGCCATGAACCAGGTGAAGGACCTCTCACTTGGCCTTGTTGAACCTCATGCAGTTCACATGGGTCCACTTCTTGACCATGTGAAAGGCATTACATTTTCCCCACAGAGTTCTTGCACTCCTGAAGGAAAGATTATTTGAACTTCTTCATATGGTAACAGAGTTAATTCTATATTAGGTGTTATTTAGACAACTAGAAATTTCAGTCTCTTAAAAAAAAAAAACCCTTTTGAAACTGAAGTGTAGTGATGTCTTTACAAATTAGGTTTCAAACAGTGAATTTTAATAAATAGACTTTAATTTCTTCTAGTATCATCATCTCTGTATTTTTCTTCCCTACAAATACACAAAGAGTAATTCTTGGAAGAAGTAGATTATATGTTGATTGGAATTCAGTGACTGCTTTCTTTTCCTTTTTTGACCCTCAAGTATTTTTCAGTGTAGTCACTGTAAGGTCTCAGGAATAATTGCTTTAAAGAAGTCAGTGTTTCCTATTTCCTATATTCTAAGGCTTTCCAAAGCTACCAGGACTCAGATACTTTCTCTATGTGTGACACAAAAAACTAGATGAAATACAAGCCTGAATCTAAAGGCTTTCAGACCTGCTAATGTTGTAAAATGAATTTATCAGCCCAGGCAGTTTCCATTACTAGGATAAAATTTATAATTATTTTAACAGAGTTAAATAATTATATATAAATACATAATTATTATAATATAAATAATATAAATAATTATTTTAACAGACTTTCTTAGCATTATGGAAATTATTAAAGGAGCTAGTTTTAGGCTGATTTAAATTATTTTTTGAGAACATGCATTTAGGAAAAAATGAGGTCTCTCTCAAGAAAGCAGGACTGTGAAACAAGAACCTAAATTCTATGGATTGAAAGAAATTCTGTCATAAAGATCTATTTGAATATGTTGTATCTTATCACTTCTCTAGACTATGTCATATTTTAAAATATAAGCATGCATGTATAAAATTTACGTGTTATCACTGAAATTATAATGTTTTTTGCATTCAGACACTATGGCAATGACCACAGTACAAATATGTTCAGAGAATGAATGATATCTCTTGTCTAAGATACTAAAGGTCATCTTGTCCAATCCACCACTCAAAGAGGGGAGTAATTTAGGTCAGGCTGTTTATCTCCCAAATGCTATGGTTTCCACAGCCTTGCTGGGCAGCCTGTGTTTGACCATTCTAGTTGTGGTATTTTTTCTCCAAGGTCTATCCAGAAACTCTGTTAGAACAAAGGTTTTTGCCCCTCATTCTTTTGATGGACACCTCTGTTTCCACCTTCAGTAGAAAGGATCTTTAGTATAGCATTTTAAAGAAAACTACAAATAAAACTTCTTTGTTTAATAACATAATTTGGATTAGTAGACTGATGAAAAATGAATTAAGAAAACAAAATATTTTGTAGATGAACAGATTAGTATGTTGTCATGCTGTCTTTCTCTTCTTCTAAGCTGAATTCAGAGATTAAGTACAACTGTGTGGATGGAGTGCTTGCAGGGCATGATCGTCCTGGAATGAGGAGGTGTTGTCTGCATCTGTCATTAAGTGCATGGTCAGTATCAGTATAGAAAATAGTGACGTTAATGGTCAGACCCTCCATAACAGGAATTCTGTATATCCTGCCCAAGCACTGGTCCTGACAGTCAATGGTATGCACCTGCAAGGAAAGAGCCCTCCATGGAGAAGTACAGTTTTGTGTTGCAAAGAGAATAAATATTTCTCATTTGTTGAAGATTGCTCTACTACTCTCCCATTATAAGTACACACATTTCTAAATTATGCATTTTCCATTTTAAAGGTAGATGTGTTTAATAAAGTATATTTTAAAAATACATGAACCAAGTCAGAAATAGCATTCATTGCCCACTTAGCATCATCTGGCATAAGTAAACTCAAATGCCTTGTTAAACTAATTTCTCAGACATAGTCAAAATGCTGAGCCTACAAAAGGAAAAAAAAGAAAAGGTATTTTAAGGATTTCTGGTTACTTTTAAGGGGAGCAGAGAAGGGTCTTTTTCTGCATATGATTTGTCATCCATATTTCAATCTCCCGGGTGCAATCTGTCTCTAACCAACGAGCATTTCTCTCCTAGGTTATCACACCAATATTGGCCTCTCTCATATATAATCCTTTGAACCATTGTCTATGGAAGTTCAAAGTCCTCAGTCCTATGCAAGTGCTTAATAAAAAAAAAAAAAAAAATTAAAGACAAATGGATTGTAGTGATATAATAGTGACAAGTTCTAACTTAGTCAAAAGCAAATAATAACCTGATAGACTGAAATGTCTAAGGAAACCTAAAGAAAAAAGGTCAAAAAACCCTGACAATAAAAAGCATATGCATCTGATACAATGAAGCGGTAGCGAGGTGCTGTCAGTCTCTTGTGTGACAAGTAATAGGATGAGAGGAAACGGCCTCAAGTTGCCCCAAGGGAGCTTTAGAATGGATATTAAGGAAAATGTCTGCCCTGAAAAGGTTGTCAACACTGGAAGAATTTCCCAGGGAAGTGGTTGAGTCACACACCCCAGAAGTATTTAAAAGACATGTTGAGAGACATGTCTTAGCAGTAGACTTTGAAGTTCTGGAGTACAGGTTGGACTTGACCTAAATGATTATGTGATTCTACAAGGGACCGATTGACTTTAATATAGATACTTGGAACTCATAAATTTTCATATTTGATTCTATAGTCCTGTACATCCGTTCCTGTGGCAGGCTGGGCGCGATTTCCGAGCAGCAGCGGCTGCGTGTCCCTGCCCTCGGTGCAGCTCAGGCCGCCGCGGCCACGGGCGCACTCGGGAGCAGCCGCGGCTCTCGGGGCCGGGGCGCGGCGGCGGCGGCCGCTCCGTCGGGAAACAGCGGAGCGCTGCGGTGCCCTGGGGTCGAGCTGCCTCGGGAAGCAGCGAAGCAGGGCAGGACAGACGGCCAGGACAGACGGCCAGGACAGAAGCAGGACCGCAAGCAGAAAAAGGCCGGGGGAACGGGGCAGCCAAGCTGAGCCTCCGGGCAATACCCCAGTCCCTCCGAGAAACCCAAATAAAATGACCGCGGGTTGTGGTGCGGCTCACTGCTTTTATGTGCCAAAGCCCCTCCCACAGCCCAATTTCCTGGGCATCTTTCCCGGCAGGCGGGGATCAGCCCCAGCAGCGAGCGGGGGTCGCTCGCAGCCCGATGGCGAAGCTTTCTCTGCCCCGATCGGCTGCGGGCGGAGCCTCCCCGGGGCCAGCGCTCCCAGCACGTGGGCAGCCCCTGGAGTGATTTTCCACCCCATGTACAACACGTGGTGGGGCATAAAGAAAAATCAGATCGGTCCCTCTCACTGTCTTAGAAAAAAGGATAACATGTAGAGAAAAAAATAAATCAGTATTTCAAAGTGTTTTGATATGTTATGCTGTAACTTTTTGTTCACAGGAATGGGCTCAGATAGGAAAGGCAGGTTGTTTTCTTCCCCATACATAGTCCTGAAGGAGACTAGGTCTTCTAAATTGAGGGTAAAAATATCAAGTATTCTTAAGTCTGTATAACCTGAAGGAAACTGCAGGTTACTTCCCACAGCATCAGAACAAGTCAGTCAAACAAGTCAGTGGCAATGCCTGGAAAACCTGCAAGTTTTGTGTTAGCCTGTTTGTTAAAGAGGATTTGAGTTTTATATGTAAAAGCAGCAAGAAGCCTGGCAGTGGCTGCTGGTTTGGGAGGGTTGTTTTTTTGGGGGTTGTTTTTTTTTTGGTTTGGTTTTGTTTTGTTTTGTTGTTTTTTGTTTTTCTTAATTGATCCTTCTTTTCTTAAAGAAAGTTTTGCCACCACCTTTCAATAAATTACTGCAGACAGCTTTCTTCCAGACACAACTGATTTCATAGATGATCATAAAATGTCCAGGAGAGACTGCAGTAATGGAAAATAGAACTACCTGGCAGAACACTATTGCTATAGTTGTTCGTAAATAATAGTACATGATTAAAATGCTGTGGGGGAAGCAACCACCATTACATTCAACTATGAGAGTGTTACTAGAGCTCATCTGTACCCTTCATTTCTCACATGCGTCTTCTGTTTTTATTCCTTCTAACAATCTTGGATTCTTTCACTTCAGCTTCTAAGTGTGCCCTGTTTTTTCTAAATGAAAGCATTCACCTTATATTTTTTTTTAATCATATAACGATATTTTGAAAGAAAAGTAATTTGCTAAGATTTGAAAGAAGAAACATTTCTGTTACTCTTTTGCAGCACATATGTACATATTGACTGCATTTATATGAATTTCTTTTTGTGCTTTACACTGGCTAATGATAGAAGATATTGGAAGTAAATTATTTGATCTGATGCTTGCCAAAATACTTATTTTCTTACTATATATATTCAGCAACATAAAAAAAATAAGCATCACAAAATGAACTATTTTAACATTTCTGAGATACATGAAAGAGGCAGGTTCTTGCACTTTCATATTAATTTTTTGTCTGTGATAAAAATTTATTTATTAAGCATACTGAAACTATGTCACGGAAAAGTTATGCTGAACATTCATTCAACCAAATGACAGATGAAACAAAATATTTGCTATGCTTATGCTTCTGTGAAGCTTAATTATTGCTTAATTAAAACTACTAGATTCAATAGGAGTTATAAAATAAATAACTGTATATTATATACAATAATATACAGGATAATATGTAGGTATAAATATTGAATATATATAGATATGTTTTAGAAATACAATATCTATGATAACTTTTTTGCAAAACAGTTATAAATGTAAAGCAAGAAAATAAAACATCTGAAAGTTTTGTTGCAAGTGTATCATTTCCTATTAATCCTTGGCGTATCTTAATATAAGTTTTGGTGGAAACAGAAATCTGTTTTCCTAAAATGTTTTAATGCAGAAGTTTAATTATTCCTGAGTTTTCATATGACAAAATTCACAATACTTAGGGGCTTAAAAAAATCATTTCAAGACTCTTTTAGTAAAAAAAAAAATGGTCATTTAATCCCTATCTCTTTATTAATCAAGAGAAACAGAGGAAATGGGAAAAGCTGTATTACAGTAAGACAGGACAAAGATGATCATAGAGGGTGTTTTTGTTTTGTTTTGTTTTTGGGGGGTTGTTTTGGTATGGGTTTTTTGTGTTTGTTTGTTTTTTAATAGATGCCCAGTATACTTTTTGGATTATATTTAATGAGTAGTTTGGTTTTTTTCTAATTGAAGTATCTTTTTTCATTCAGCATTTTCAATACGTATGACAGCCTGGATGCAAAATACACCTGCTTTTATTTCCATTGAAAACAGCTGCAGCTTAGTTATTAACTTCAGTGGGAAATGGATCCTCCTTAAGAGTTAGTGAAGGAATGAATGATTATTGATGACTCAGTGCCATTGCAGATTATTACTTGGCTTTTAAATTACAATAATTCATTTGACTAAAAAGAAATGGTAATGGGTTTGTGTTTTATCTTTTATGTTTCTATGTTTCTTTGTCTAACATTGAACCTCTGGAAACAAAAACATCATAAAATAAAAAACTGGGTCAGGAGGAAAAAAATAATAAAGAAAGAAGACAATTCAGACTCAAATGTATCCTGAAGTAAGTATTAAAATGCTTAGTCTTTTTCTGAAGATTATATCCATATTGTTGCTAAATTGCACTGTCAGCTTGTGGGAAGCCTGGTCTGGTTGTCTGGAAAACAGGCAGATGGTAGCTCTCCAAGTTTGCAGGCAATAGATCTATTATAGAATAGAATTGTAGAAACCCAAGCTTGATACCTCTTGATGTGATATTCACTGTACTTCCTATTGATTCATCTCTACTCAACATGAATTTTCAAATGCATAGAGTGAACTAATTTTCAAGCTAATTTTGACCAAAGTCTTGATAGTGTTCCACCAAGTCTTGATAGTGTTCCACCAAGACATACTCAGACATTCCTTTATTCTGCTTATTCATCTGCTTCAAGTGCTTCCAGAGAGTGGTAGAGGGAATCCTTTAATTTTCCCCAGTTATAACTATCTTCAGATACCAAAAGGATCTTTCACCTGTGCAGGACAAATTACACAGTGCCTTAGTCCCCTTATTTTGACAGATTTTCAATTCAATGTTATGTCCTTATGATTCATATATTGTCCTTATATCTTTCTAGTAGATATCTCAAAAGAAAAAGATAAACCTTAGCAAATTTTAACCATTGAAATATCTTGTAACCATATACATAGATATAGTACTAAAACCACAACATACAGTACCTTGCTTCCAAAGGAGTCCAGGTAATTTTATATAATGTAATTTTTTTGTTTAATGAGATTATCTTAGTGCACATGTTTCAAGGTACCATAAAAATTTATTAGAAAGTAACTTTTCTGTATATATTTCTCTATGTCAATTAGAAAGACTTCTGCTTTTTATTTTTGCAGCTTTAGAACGCTGTTTAGTCATAACAAGATGTCTATTATATAAAAATGCAGGTAAAAAGTCAGGGGAGGGGGGAAGAAAAAGAGAAAATATATTCAGCAAATATTTAAAACAATTACAAACTAATTGAAAAATAATACATGTTCTAAAGTGAAGGTTTAGTAAATGTCCTGTACTAATTAATACTGATAATCATGGTATCTTTCCCTAACAGATTAGGAGGTAATTTATTTCCTTACTCAGCTTTTTCCATCATGTAAATCAAATATGGAATTATATTTTTAAGCTAATATATAAGTACACCTGCATAAATTACAATAAAAATTACTTTCAAGCCAATAGATTAGATATATATGCTTTCTTCTAAGAACTTTTTTTTCGCACTTTTTATAGGTATGATCTCATTAGATATTAAAAGAGGGAAAAGACCTTCTGAAAAATGCATAAAAGCTAAATAACCAAATAATTTATAAAATAAAGAGGGGAAACGTCTTTTCCTGGTGATAAATCGGTATACAAGCTTTTAAAGGAATCTTTGATCTGATCAAAAGAGGTGGGTGTTTCTTGTATTTCTGTTGAAATTCTCAAATGACAGGAAGGGCAATTAGGGAAGCTGGATGATTTATTGCTTCAGGGGTGTAATAGACAAAATTGTTCTAACAAAGTTTAAAGCATGAGACTGAAATAAAATGCCTTGTTACTTGAGGCAGCTAGAACGAATACTTGCCCATTTTGAACTGTATTAAAAGGCTGATGAGAAATATATAATAACAATACATACTGAAACTTCCTGTCTTCTTTCACAAAATTATTGTGACTCTCTAACTAAATATATACTTTTTTAGAAAGACTATTAATACAGGTTCATATGTATGAACATTTATGAGCAGAATGTGTAGCTGATGGCATACCTGAACTATAATTATGAGGGTTACCTTGGTGGAACTAAAGGAGGGAGAATGAGAGAGAGAGAGAGAGAGAGAGAGAAAACGGAGTTATGGGGGAAAATGCCCCTAGGAAAGAGTGAAAGCAGTTATAAGGAAGAGGGAACATGGATACACATCCTCTCCTGTGGGGTTCTCCGAAATGCAGGAGGTGCCAATGATGATAACAATTTTCAGCATGCTTTTTTTCTTAGTATTCCACTTTCAGTGAGATCTCTCAAACTCCCCACTGATTCCTGTTTCCAGTGACATTATAACTTTTTGGAAAACAAATGTTTTATTTTTATTGGTTATTAAGTCCCTGTTTACACATATTATCAGATGTAATTTATAATGAACTTCAGTAACTACTCTTCACTTTTTTGGAGCACTATGCTTGGCTTTCTGGACTAAAAGTAAAATCTGCAAACAAAAATGAAGGAAATCTGCAAAACAAAAATGAAGGAGTAAGTGACAGCATATAGAATCATTGTATCTTATTATAGTTTGAATGGAAAGAGCACTTAGTTCGAAGCATTTAGTTCCAAGCCCCCTGCAATGGGCAGGGACACCTCCCACTAGACCAGGTTGCTCAATATGGAGAAAATGCAATGATGGTTTCATTTGTATCTCCTAATGGGATCATTTTTTCTAATACACACGTGTATAACCTAGAAAGGATTTAGGAATCATATATTAAGCATATCCTCATTAACCAAATAAAAAATATGGCCCTTGTGATACTTAGAAATATCAAAATTATTTTCTTTCCCTTGATTTTTTTTTAATTATTCTATAAGACTTGGAAAAAATGTTTATTGTAGGAGGACACAATATAGTAGTTTTTCAGATAATAAAGTTTTCCTCCTTTTCAGTCAATACATTAATTTTAAATGTAAAAAATATTAATGCCAAAGTCATAAACAAGAAGAATGGTAGAAAGAAAAGACAAATAAGGAAACTATGAAGGTACAAGTAAAATTAAAAAAAAAAATAAGGAAATAATTAATCGAAAAATAAAAGAAAACAAGTTTTCAATAAAAAGAACTAAACTCCCATAAGGATCAGCCTTTTGCTTCTTTCATGATGCCTAAATGAGAGGAGAACCTTTTAAAAAGAAAAATCCCTAGTTAATATCATATTGGCAGCCAGAGCCTAGAACAAGATGTTCAAAACAGCAGTTAAATGATTTGCATTCTGCCAGGGTAAAGCATATCAGTAACCACAGAAAGCACATTTAGTCTTCAGGAATCCATGTCAAAATAGCATTGAACATTTGAGTCACTATTATCTCAAAAGTGAAAAATTAGTTTCTAATATACACAGCTAAGTACAGCTGTAAGGAAGTAGCCTGAGTGACCAAACCATCATTCAAGTTCTCTGTTTGCAAAGCACTTTGAACAAAACAGATCAGCTGCACATGCAAGTGTTCTGTAGATGTTTGCCTCTATAAAACAGTTTTAGAAGTTTATTAACTACTTGAGGAAGAGACTGTTTTTTAAAATTGTATTTATAGATTATGTTCTCTAATACGATCTTACCAAACTCTGGCTTTCCTCAATATTTGTGAATAACTGGGGTAGCAATCATAACAGGGAAGATGAGTTTTGTAGGGTTTTAAAAATAAACATGGCACAACACTTGAAGAAGACATTTTTTAAATTCACCTATGACAATTGCTGTATTGTCATAAGGCAAAAAAAAAAAAATCAAGAAAATCAAAGCCTATTTGTGGAAAAATATATGTAGCCAAAATAGAAAGGATTATAGCGTACTTTCTTAATTTTGTTCACATACTGGGTATGCAAGCAAATCACCAATGGTCTTGAAAAGTGCATTTTCCCCTTTCACATACCAATCATACATGTTGCAGTTATGGAGGAGATAAGAGATGATAAATAGACTTTCAGGGTGCATCTTGTGTTTTGTCTTATTTAATTCAGATTGCTTCTCTTTTCCACATACACATGTTAAAAACACCAGTATTCTTTCAGTACCTGACACATAATGATTGAGAAATTTTGTTGTCCTGCACTATTAACGGAAAAAGCAAGAAGATCCCACAATAGCTTTAAAAAACCTTTCTTACCTGTGAACATAGTTGTACAAGTTAGTATGAATTTTGTTCTCTGAAATAGCAGAACTGAAATCAGTTTTATTGCTCCTGAGCCATTGAATTCAAAGGCATCATTTCACTGTCTTTAATCTTCCATTTGAAAACATTAATTCTAGGTCCCTAAAGGGAAATTTGTATTTTATTTTATGCTATATGCATTTCAAATTATTCAATAGTAGTTTTGATTTGACTTTCTTATAAGGTTAAAACACAGCTGATGCAAAAGAACAAAGTATTTTGTATCCTGCTACATTCTATTAAGTCTGATTGTCTCATAATACTGACAGTTGCATTCCACCTAATTCTCCCTGTTATTCAGATCAGTTTAAGTACAGTGTAATGAAAACAAAGAGTGAGGAGGTTTTACATGTAATGTTCATTCTTTTACTTTTTTGGCTCTTGATAGACACAGCTTCCCCAAATTTTTAAACTTTATTTCTGTGTTCATGTGATCTGAAATAATTTAAAACTACTTACATTGAGTTCACAGAGAATTTTTTAAAATTATAGACAACCTTTATTTGTTGTTTCAAAATGCATATATTAACAAAACACAAATGAATCCAAAGACATGGACACCTGAAACAACTTATAAAGGATTATGCAGTTGTTTAATCAGCACCGATGGAACTCTATCTACTTTGTTTCCCTCAGAATCCTTAAAAATGCCTCAGGGAAAGTAGTAACAGATAGCAAACGCAGATATTTGTCCTTTATTAATTTATTTAGAATGCTAAACCATTTTACTATAATAGAGTTGGCCCTAGATTACAAGTCTTATAATTCAAATGTCTGCTCTACTACAAACTTCCTGAATATGCCTAGGCAAGCTTTTTGAAATGCCATTGCTAGCTTCTTTCTTTCCTCCCATCATTGCTCATCTGTTAAACAATCTCTGATTAAAGAAATACATGGTAAACATTTAAAATCAGTTAGTTTTTCACAGAAAATAAGACCAAAAGTTTATTTGAGCTATCTAAATACAGGTTAGATATCTCTATACTTTCAGTTTAGCAATGAAGTCAGACTTTTAGTTTGTATTTATTCAAACATTACCATAGTAAAAAACTCATCTCTTTAACAGAGGGTCACTGTTTCATTACAATTTCATCAAAAGCTGGACATGAAGTGAGTGAAAGCTCATTTCTATCAACAAAGCAACAAATTTGAACAATATTAGGAAAACAAAAACTAAAGAAGTATGTTGTAAGTTAACTCCAGTACACAGCTAAGCACCACAGAGCTGCTTGAACAATCCCTGATTGCTTAAGCTTTCTATAGCAAAATCTGCATGCTCAAGAAAAGCAATTCATTAACTACTTCCTATTGCAGGCAGATTTTTTTTTAAGGAAAAGCAGGGTTTCCTCATGCCTAGAAGCTACTTGGGAAGACAAACACCGTAACTCTGGACATTGGAGTGTTCTGAAATGTCCTTAACCATGGACACAAAAGCCTATGAGGTATTCTTATTCCCATGTGGACTTACCACTTGTCATAGTCCCTTTGACTGGAGTTCTCTTTCAAGTTCCAGCCTGTCCAGTACAGCAGCACAGGAAGAGCAAAAATGCCCTGTCCATCTGCTAACCAAGGCAGATTGTTGTTGCTGTTATCAAAGTGTTCCCAGACATAGCACAGTAAGATGATAAGCAATACAGGAAACAGTGAAAGCAGCCACTAACACTCACTAGATTTTTATATACAATAAGGCAAGGAAGCCACATGGAAAGCCCAAGAGGCTGGCATTTAGTAGCTGAACAGTTACAGTCTATCACACTGAAATCTGCCCTTATCACAAACCCTTCAAGACTCATTGTGGGTTCCAAAAAGGACTGGTTTAGCTTAACCTGAGTAGGCAGCTCAGCACCACACAGCCACTTGCTTACTTCCCTCACAATGCAATGGGGAAAAGAACCAGAATGGTGAAGGCTGAGATAACGACAGTTTAAAGGATTAAGCAAAAACTGTGCATGAAAGCAAACCAAAATAAGGAATTCATTCACTGCTTACCATTTCCAGGCAGACAGTCACTTCAAGGAAAGCAGAGCTTAACACACGAAGCAGTGACAAACAGATTTGGGCAATGGGATGTTGTAATTCAGAGCATCACCTCCTTCATCCTTTTCTCCCCTATCTCTTACTGCTGAGAAGGACATAATATGGTATGGGGTATCCCTGAGGTCAGTTTAGGTCAGCTCTCCTATCTATATCTCCTCTCAGCTTCTCAAGCATCTCCAGAGTATGAACTGGCTGGGCCGAAAGTCTTTGACTTAAAGTAAGCACTGTTCAACAACAATCCAAACACCAGTGTATTGTCAACACTCTCTTGGTCACAAATCAAAAACATAGCACAATACAATCTGTGATGAATAAAATTTGCTGTATTCCAGCCCAAGCTGGTAAAATAATTTATTGACCTTCTGTAGTTACTACATGCTAATTTCTGATACCACAACATGAAATAATTCATTAACATAGATTATAAAATTATACTAGATTTGTATTTGAAAAATCATGTGAAAATTAATTGCATAAAGTTGTTGAAATTCCTTTTAAGGACTTGATGTCTTCAAGAAAAGTAGCTATATGTATGACCTTTAGAGCAGACTGGGAAGGTGGATTGTATTTCTTCAGTAAATGTGGTTCAGGAAAGTTACACTGTATATTAAACTTGAATTATTTTGAACATTTCTGTATGCATATCTTTGAAGTAATTTTTCAACTGTAAATGAATTATAATGCATAGCTCAACTAATGCAAGTGAGGTTTAGAAATTTAGTGTTGCATACACTAGAGTTAAATAAGGGACTCTACATATTATCTTGCCTTGTTTTTTCCCATTTTTTCCCTCTCAAGGTTTGATTGATACAGTGACTTTCAGCTATCATCTTACACTAAAATTTCTTCTTAGATAGAAGCAAGGCTTTGTTATACACTCTTACAACGCATTATGAGAAGAATGGGCATTTGACATACCAATGTATCAATATAAATAATAGTATTTGTGAAAACTGCAGCACAGTAATGCTCCAAGTACCAGTCAAAGTGGCGGTTATAGAGTATTCTTGTGTAATCTTTTCAACTATACTTGAAACATCACATGAAGTGATAACAGATACACTGTGTATAGTTAAATTGCTAACATGAACCACTGACATCAAAAGTAAATTCACAGAAGGTAGTTTTAGAATGTCTGCTCAGTGAAATCTATAACTTGTATTTTAAAGCACATTTTACAACACAGAGAAAGAGAATGGAAATGGAATCTATTATATAGTGGAAAGGACGAAAAGAATGAGCTTCATGTTTTTAGGTCTTAGAATTCTAGAATCATAGAATGGTTTGGTTTGAAAAAGGCCTTTACAAATCATATAGTTCCAAACTCCCTCCATGGACAGAGACACCTTCCACTAGATGAAATTTCTCAAAGGCCCATCCAGCTTGTCCTAGAACATTTCAAATGATGGGGTATTCACAGCATCTCTGGGAAACCTGTTCCAGTGCCTCACAACCCTTTTAGTTTTAATCTCTTAGCTTTTGTCATATCACAGGTGGTCATCATTAAAAGAAAAAAAAAAACACATCTTCCTAGTATTCACCTTTAAATATTGAAAGGCCAAAACAAGGTCTCACCCCCACCTTCTCTGCTCCATGCTAAATAACCCCAAATCTCTCGGCCTTACTATGGGTCCTGTTTAACAGATCTATGTTTTTATGTCCTGGGTGCCCCAAAGTGGGATGCAGCACTCCAGGTGGCATCTCACCAGAGCATAATACAGGGAAACGATTGCCTCCCTCAACTGACTGCCTTTTGTTCTTTTCATGAACTAAGTTCTTTTCCCCTTGCATTGGCTTTCTGGCTTTTACCGATACCCCCAACTCCTTCTCAGCATGTCTGCTCCTGATCCTTCCATCCGCCAGTCTGTAATGATGTTGGGGATTTGCCCAATCCAGAGAAAGGGTCTTGCATTTAGCCTTGTTGAACTTCATGAGGTTCACATTATACCACTCCTCAAGTCTGTAAAGGCTCCCTCGGGTTTGCAACCCTTCCTTTTAGCATATCAACTGCATCACTCAGTTTACTGTAATCCAAAAACTTGCTGAGGCTGTATTTAATCCCTTTATGTCATTGATGAATATATTCAGAATTATCAGTCCTGACACAAAACCCTGAAGGACACCACTTGCTATTATCTCCATTTGAACACAGAGCCAGGAAATGCAACATTGGATGCAGCCATTCAGCCAGTTCCATCCATTAAGTCCATCCATCAAACCAACAGCAACAATGATTTTGTGTGAGACTCTGTCAAAGCCTTACCAAAGTCAAAATCAAGAAATATTCTTGTGATGTTTTCTATTCTATTCCATTCCATTCTCTTTTCTATTTCCTTGTGCCTTTCTTGTAAATTGGAACAACCTTGACTAGTTTTCAATCAGTGGGGTTGTCCCCAGCCTCCTAAGACTGTTCGTAAATGATCAAGAGGTCAGCCATAACATTGACTAGGTCATTCAGTACTTTGGGATGAAACCCACAAGGTCCCATGGACTTATGACATTCAACTAATTCATATTGCCTGTTGCAGCACTGAAATGAAGTGAAATCATGGTGACTCTGAGAAATTCTCTGCTTTTGCTTTCCCTCACTGCCGAGACAGTGATGGAAAGCATTCCCTGCAGTAGGCTGGTCACTGATGATGTGTTTCATGATGTAAATGAAAAAAATTGCTCACCACCAAATGACCAATGCACAGCCAGTCCCTGAAGCATGTCCATCCTGCCAATCTCTCTACTAGACTTATTGCTGAGCATGGTGTCATATGGCATGGAATACCCCTTGGGTCAGTTGGGGTCAGCTGTGCCCCCTCCCAACCCCTTGTGCACCCTCAGCCTACTTGTGGTGGGGTGGGGTGAGTTGTTAACTCAGTGCAAACTCTACGCAGCAATTGCTGTAATATCCCTGTGTTATCAGCAGTGTTTCTGCACAAATACAAAACACATCCCCATAGTAGCTGTTGAGAAAAAAATAAATTCTATCCCAGTCCAAAACTGTACAGAGGGACAGTATTAAAAGCTTTACTAAAATCCAGAAAGGCTGCAGCCACCACCTTCCCTTCACCCACTCATGGTTAACCTTATCATAGATTCTTGTGAATTTTTTTTTGTCTCATCTATTTGGTTTTATTTAAGTGGAGTGTCAGATAAATAGTGTATGATCTGTAGAATATCAAAACCTTATATGAGGAGAAGTGCAAAAAGTCCTTTAGAACCCGCTTGTATATGTGAAAGAATTATAGGGGCCTTTTAGAAAGTACTGTGTTGTCAAGACACACATATGTACTGTAAAAAACTCTGTAACAAGAGCAAAACCATAAAATCCACAGATTTAACCAGAAATACAATCAAACACATATATGTAAATGTATAATTTAAGGTTTGTTCTATATATCTATGATAATTTTTTGTCCTGCCTTTGAATTCATCATGGAAATAATTTTTGGTTACATTAATGTACTGGATGGATGAGACATTGTCTCAGAGCTGGTAGTAGTCTACGATGTCTTCTTTGCTGCACAATTGAACCAATTCTGTCACTTTTACTTCTTTTAAATAATTAAGACTTAATGAAACTTGCTCTTTTCAGACATAAGTATCACAGTCTAGATAACCCATAAAAATTGACCTCAACAACATTTTAAATGTCTTTTAAAACAAGCAATAACAGCAACAGCCAAGTAGACATATACACTTAACATAAACTTATCAGTGAAGCAACTTTTCAACAATTTAACAACAGATATAATAGAGTACTATTTGGGAGATAAACATCTCATCACTATCAAGTGAATTAGACAGATTTCAGAAGAGGAAAAACAATCCCAAAGGGAAGGACAAACTGATTCCAGATGGGGATCAAACCATACCAGAGGTAGGAGGGCAAACCAAATGAACCCCAAAAATGTGGTACAACAAAGTAACAGACAGAATCTCACTTCAATGATGATCTGTGTCTCAGAGTCTGGAGTCAGATAGGACTTCTCAGTGGCAATCCAAGATTTCATAAAAAACTATGTGGATAATTCAATCTGATTAAGAAAAGAAAAGTAGGTGTAATATGGGGAGTTCTCAGAGAGAGAGTCTCCATTTTAGATAAAAATAAATGCCCTATTACAGAGATACAAGAGAGCAAAGAACATACTACTTAGAGCAGACAATAGATGCATTTAATTTTGATATTTTTAGCCTTAACAGCCAGTAGATAATGGCATTTTCTGTCCTTTCAGAGTAATTTTATTTTTACAGACAGTTTTCCACCTTTTCAGACAATAAGTTGCTGTTACAGTGCCTTGTTTTTGTGCTTGTCAGTGGTATCTCAGAATCTGTCAAGTGTCTGTGTACCAAGCTGTACTTCAAGGACGTTTATCATTCCTAGGCCTAGTTCCCAGGCTGGCAGTTTCAGCCTGGGAGTCCTTTCTCTGTCTGTCCTTTCTCATCAGTACTTTTCAACAGTCATGTTCTTTTGCTCAGTAAGTTTCACCTTCTAACCAGGCCACCTCTACAGCAGCTCTCATCAACAGTGAGCCAAACCCACTAAATCTATGACTGTAGAAATAGTTTTCCTATAACTCAGGGCATGTAGACCTGGGATTTCGCCAAACCTCTTTGACTATTATGAGAACAGAAATACAAGTATGTATATGTCGTTATATGAAGAATGGCCTCAGATAATTTTGAATTTTAACGTATTCTTTTCAGAACATGTAATGATGGCTACTAGAAGAGGGGCATGTGGAAAATGGCTGGTAACATGCTAGCAACTAGTGAAATTTAGAACATGTCTGTTGTGCTTTTGCTGATTTTTATTTTTAAGGGAGACTGTTTGCTTATATTTTATTTACAAGATTTACATTCTAAAAATCTGACTACCAGTATCCTGGTGACTGTGCATAACATAACACAAAGTTATTGAGCATGGTAGAAAGGCATCTGTTTTCTTTCGTCTTGCTTGTTCTCTTGTTATCAGGGATTTTTCAGAAAGAGAAAGTGGTTGTGGAGTCTTTCATCTTCTTCTGCCCCATGTGAAAAGGAATTAAACACTCCTGTTGGCTGACTGCTGTCTCTAAGCCACAAGTACACAATTTGGGCCTTAGTCTCTTTCAGATTCCTTGCTTTGTGATACATTGTTGTCCCCAGGTGCCACTGCTGACACCGACTTGCCTGTGGCTATACATTCCTCATACATACAGTTTGACACACAAACTATTGTCTGTCACAGGCTTGTTCTTCACTAACATTAACTACGGTTTGTCTTGTTGGAAAGATACAGTGTACCTTCAGGTTCCTTTTACAATTCAGGACAGTTGTCAGCAGCATCTTTGTATTTTCTTCCGTTTAGTAAGAATTAAATTTACAAAAACCAAAACAGCTCTAAGATGTACATTGAGATAAAGTACATAACAACATAAAAATGAAAATATTTTTTCTATACTTCAGAGTTTATGGACAGTAGAATATCAGTTTGTTCAAAAAATAATTATGAAGCAGAACCCAATTGTAGCAGTTGTATCAATACTGTTAATATGCAACTTGACTAGATATGAGTTTGCAAATGTACAGAGTGTTGAGATAACGAGATAATATTTTCAAATAGAACCTGTTTTTTTAAAAGTAAAAGTTAAGACTACTGATTTGTTAACTTTGTTCTTGCTGACATATCATCACTATGGGAGAAAAGAAATGAAAGGTAGATTTTCCAGCAGACATATTCACACGAGAGCTCACAAAGAATTTTAGAGTTTTAGATTTGTCAGGGAATCAGTATTGTGTGAGAAATTATACAGTATTAAGATATTACCAAAAAACAAAATTTTATAAAAATAAATTACATTTCAACCTTCATTTCATGTTATGTGCGAGGCTTCCTACTAGTATAGAATAGAAGTATAAAATTAGTTCATAATCTTTCTTTTAAAAAGAAAGCATATTTTTTGCTAAACATAACATTGTTTACATATTTCACCAGCCTTAGTTACCATTTTACTTCAGTAGGATTCTTACTCATTCTTTTTGTTTTCAATCTGGAAAAAGCTATGAAATTCAGATGCAGTGAATATTTATCGCATTATGAAATTTGGCAAATCTAGCAAGGGGTTGTCGGCATTCTAAACTGCCTTCTCAATTATTTTCTGTTACATTATTATTCTTTCTTGAAGAGAAACTAATATTATAATAGAAACAGTGTCTTTCGACTCACCAACAAATGAGCTTGTGTACAAAAGAGTCCTTGACAATATTTTCTTTTCATTACCAATTGCTAATTAGTCCACTGAACTTGTCTATGTGTGTTGCTGTTGTCATGCTTGAGTGCCCTTGAAAAAAATCAAGTAGCAAGCATATATGTTTGATGTCTGATAATTAGGTAATGTCGTACTCACTTGGAATAATTGGACTGGAAACATATAATTATTTATTATTCTGGAAGTGCTAGAGGTACTGAGTCTAAATGCACCTGATTTTTTTGGTAAGCTGATTCCAATTAGGCTTTAGTTGAAAGGATGTCTTGCAGAAGCTGGTAAAACTAAGGACTATTCTATGGACAAGGATGAGGGAAATACTGGCTCTAAACAGAAGCAAAACAGTTGATCTAAGGCTTACTAACTCTGACTTTACTAAGACCATGTAATAGATTGCTTGTCTCTCATGAAAATGTCTCTTCTCTTGCTTCCATTTCTTCTATATCTTCATTGGTTAAAACTGCAAAAAAAAGTTACTAAGCCTCAAATATTGTGACATTTCTTCTTGCAGCGATCACTTCTAGACTTTTCTCTCCTGGTTTCAAGCTTGCATCATCTCTCTTCTCCTATATTATTTCTCCAATGTTATTTCTCCTACTGCTTTTACTTTCCACTTTTATTTTAGCTAGTCCCATTCTTCTTTCTCCTCATTCTCTCTGTTCCCACTCTACAATTACATTTATGATCAACATTGTTTCTACCAGCAGTGAATCACTTTAGTCATACTTCCAATGTGCAGCTGTTTCTAGTCTACATACATAAACTGAATGCTTGAGCAGTGTTAGCTATATCCACCATGTGTATACAGTGTCTAGGACAATGGAAGCCCACTTTAATTATTTATTAAATGTCTTTACTAGTGTGATTTAATATTAATAAAATATTTATGTCCAAATAAAAACATAGGCAAGAGCAGATACAAACATTAGGAATCACACGTACAGCTAATTCAACCAAATAAAATTTCAAAATTATGGAACCTGATTCAGCACTGGTAATTTACTAAATCTTCAGTTACCTTTATTGTTGGTGTTGCACCTGGTAATATGGTTTAGTTGTGGACTTGGCAGTGCTACATTATCAGTTAGACTCAATGATCTCAGATGTTTTTTTCCAACCTAAGTGATCCTATGATTCTATCTTTAGTTACTTTACCCCTTGAAGAGGTGGAATGGTGGAAGTTGGAAAAATATAACTGTAACCTTAAATTCACACCCAAAGGGACATAACCAAAACAGACAGTGCAATTTTTTGGAAGGAACAAGGTAAAAACCAAGAAAGTATCCCTAGAGGTTAACGCCACCTGTATTTTGAGAAGGTAATAATGAATTGGTCATTGTGTCTTGGGCTCAAACTTATGCGTCTGATTTAAATTCCATCTTTGTTAACTAGATACTCCTCTTCATAAAAGTACTCCAAATACACTGCAATGTATTTTTCCTCTCATAATGTATTTATTTTAGGTTTTAAAGTTTTTTTTCCAGAATGGCAATAATTATTTTTGTGTAAATTTAGGTATATTTTACAATTTAATTTTGGGATATATCTTGGAGACCTTACTGCAGCCTTTCAGCAAAAGGAGGCTTGTAAGAAAGATGGTGACAGGGATCTTTTTGTAGGACCTGTAGTGGTAGTACAAGGATTGATGGTATACATGATGGTATACATATACAATGGTATACAATGACAAGATACAAACTAAAAAAGAAGAGATTCAGATGAGCTATAAGGAAGAAAGTTTTTCCAGCGAAACACTGGAATAGGTTGCCCAGAGAGATGCCCCATCTCTGAAAGTGTCCAAAGTCGTTGGACAGGGCTGTGAAAAATCTGATCTATTTGATGTCCCTGCTCATTGCAGGGGGTTGAAATTCACATCTTCCTTTCTACTTAAACCATTCTATGATTCCAAGTAAAGTTTGTGTAAAAATCAGAAACTAACTGGCAACTTGTTCTTTGAGTTTAATATAGCATGTATTATACCCTATGTATGTGGTACATATATCTTACATTACAAACTATATGACATAGTACACATTGTATGTTATTTATTGTTTACTTATGTTAGCTTAAAATAATACATTTCAACTCATGTATGTGGAAAAGCAAAAAGTATTTTTGTGTTTTGCAGAGCTATGAAGAAAGATGAACTGATGCTCATGACACTTGTACAGAAATGCACTTAAAAGACTGAAATGAGGTTAGTATGAACTTTGATTTTGCAAAATATTTGTAAAATGTTTTTGTTGTCATTTTCATACAGATTTACATGGTTATACATAACCTGTGCATGTACTGTACTGATATTTTATTTGGAAAATCAATATATTAACCATTAGTTTTGTGTTAAGTGGATGGGGTTTTTTGGCAATTCATAGTTAAGAATTTAAGAGAAGAAAAAGAATGTGCAAATCTCCAGGTTGTAAACATGCGTTTCTTACAGAAAAGATAACTAATAGTCAAAAATATTTGCATATATTTATGGAAGATATGCATGGTGTAGATCCCTGTGAAGCAGTAGCAGCTAGGGGCTTGATCAAGTATATGTGGAAATCCATGGTATCTTACCTTTACTAGAATGACTTTATCACTCTTCCCTAAGTGAATTGATTTTAAGTCTTAGAGCTGAATTGAGGACACAAACTCCATCAGCTTTATCTTCCAGCAGATAGACTGCCTTTGCCAGTAGAAAAAGAAAACTGTTTGCAGATCAGATAAGTACTAAAACCTTATCTTAGGTTACCAGCAAGTCATAAAACTAGCATAATTTGTCCTATTTATTGTACCAAATAAATACAATGCTGAGTATGAATCCATGGAAAAAACTCGTGGCATACTAAAATTCTCTGATAAATAAACCACAGACCACATGTTTGTAAATAAGAAACATGATGTCAGATGAAAGGGGTTTAAGTAAATGAAAGGGTCACACATATTTTAGCAAAGTTATTAAAGAATGATACAATCAGGAACACAAATTTCACACCTAGAGGATGGATCCTGTAGCCTTAAACCTATGCATCAGATAAATATTAGAAATTCATATTTACATAGGTACTGAACACTATGAAACACCTTTCATAATAGCTTTGAGGCTGAATATTTTATTTTTATATATTGGTAGAGGGATTACAATCTTATAGGGAATTAATGGAATAACACTGGAATACAGGATCCAGTTCTAATGTCCACACTTCATATAAGATACCCAAAATCTGAGTTTAGAAGGCATCTAGAAAAGTATTCTGAGAAATCAGGGCTCTGAGTGCACAGATGGGCCTTTATATTCAGGGGGGGCTATTAGCCCTAGTTAGCCTCCCCTGAACACTGCCCTAACACACACATACACATCCATACACATATCCCTGTCCCTGTGTTCAGAGGTTCAAGTTAAGCTCAGATCTAAATGTCACGTCCCTGCCTGAGCCCTGCCGTGGGTGTCCCCGAGCTCAGTCCTGCTCCTGCCCATCCTGATGCGCTCACTCTACTCCCCAGACTGATCTACTCACTTATCACCTCCCATTTGCCCAGTGCTGGTTGTGCCTTGGCAGGATGCGCTGCTGTGGCCGTCCTGCTCTGCTCTGCTTCTCTCTTAGGGCAGCACGGCCCTGCCTGCCCTGGGCCTACCTCCCATCCTCACACTCTTCACTTGGGAGCAGCCTCACTACTGCTGCTTCCTGGCAGCCATTGCCATATCATTTGAGACAAAGAAAGATAGTATTTGTTTATCAGACTAGAAGGAATTTGACCATTATCTAAATGGAGAGACATTGCTCATTTTATTACATATGTTGACTGAGGTGTAAAATTCTATAGAAGTTCAGGTTACATGCTTTATATTTTTTAAATTCCAGTCTTTTTGCTGTTTTTTTTTATTTTTGAACTAGTCATAGGGACTGCATAAAAAATTATTGCCCTTTATTACTTAAATTTCTGAAAGACCTGTGAAAAAATGTGGTAGCACAAGGTTACTTATTTAAGTGTGTAACCTCACTAAATTCTGTAGTCTTTCTCACTTAGGATCAAACTAAATGGTTGTCATACTGTTCTCTGTCCTCATAAAATCTATTAAATAGCTGTTATCATGTAAGTAGTGTGGAAAATAAGATGACAAATATGATTTAATCTGTCTTTTCAAGGATAAGTGTGAAAGTTAGTAATAAAGTACAGAAATGTCATTCTACTAGATTATACATTTGTCCAGGGAATATGTAAATCTTTGATGACTATGTCAAAATTATGGAAGATGTTATAATGTAAATATGACAAAATCAACAGCCATTCTAAAGTGAACTGCATGAAATCCAGATCAACACAGACAGTCAAGAATGCCTGCTCTTTTTGCACTTGAATGACATAAAAACTTAAATTTATATTTAATTTCATACAAAATGCTTAACCTTACGTAATTTAGCATGTCTGACACTAATTACACAAGTATTAGAAGTGTTCTTTCTTGAATCACGAGTTCGCCCAGGGTAATTTATAAGTTATTCCACGTGTCTTTGAGAATAAGATTTTGTGCTAATTTACCTACATTTACTACCCTTTCAATGTTTTAGTGATCTTAATGATTTCAAGACTTCCAAATATAAAACACAGACAACATTTAAAAATGCAATTCTAAAAGATGACAACAAAACAAAAAAATTGATTTTCCTAAAGTGCCTGTACACAATAGAAGTCACCCATTTCTCAGTTTTCAGTATTAGGTTCTTCTTCTACTGGAAAAACCCCAAAACATATCTAGTATGCAATGTACCAAGCAGTGATAATTCAAACTCTTTGGCTCAGAAATATACCTGTTTACATGAGTCTCTGTTCTTTCTCCTTCATTGCCCAAGTTTGCATGCTGCTGTGGCTGACACCACAAGATACAGCAAATGTACCAAAAATCCACATGTAAATTTTTTAAGCAGAGTTTTACTTTCAGTTCAACAGACAAAAAGTCATATCCTTTGCATTTAATGGCAAAAAAGATTCAGAGAGAAACCTCCTATGTTCTTTTGTCCTTCCTAGGGCAAAAGACAGTCTATTTCTTTTGAAGCATTGCCCTCAAAACATCTATTTTTCTTCTTTCATGTCTTGAAGCTCTTTTGGTTATGCCAGCTAGGAATCAGATCCCTGAACTGACTGCCAGCCTCTGCACTTGGGTTCCTTAAAGAGAAGAGCCATCTGGTCTTCTACATTATTCTTGTATCCTAATATGCCAAAATGATATCTTGCCAAAATCCTTATTCTTCAACATCCTTGCTTCTGCCTTTGTCTTGGATGAAAATAAGCTGTTTACTGTTGTAGCAGGCTGACCCTGGCTGGCTTCCAGGCACCCACCAAAGCCTCTCTCTTTACTCCCCTCTGCAGCTGGACAGGGAAGAGAAAATATAACGAAGGGTCCGTGGCTTGAGATAAGGGCAGAGAGTGATCGCTCACCGAATACCATGATAGGCAAAACAAGCTAGAATTAGAGTTATTAACTGAATTTATTACAAACAAAATCAGGTCAGGATTATGAGGTAAAAAAAACCAAATCCAAAACTTAAAAAGACATTCCACCCACCCCTCCCTCCTTCCCAGCTCTACTTCCTCTCTCAGTGGTGCAGGGAGACAGGAAATGGGATTTATTGTCAGTTCATCACACATTGTATCTGCTGCTGCTCAGGGACAGGAGTCCTTCCTCTGATTCAGCATGGGGGCCCTCTCACAGTAGACAATTCTCCATCAGCTTCTCCAACACAAGTCCAGCCCACGGGCAAAAAACTTCCACAGGGCACAGTCCTTCAAGGATAGCCTGCTCCAGTGTGAGTCCCCCACAGGGTCACAAGTCCTACCAGCAAACCAGATCCAACGTGGGCTCCTCTCTCCATGGGTCTGAAGGGCCTTGCCAGGACCCTGCTCCATCACAGGCATCTCATGGGTTCACAGCCTCCTCTCAGGCATCCATCTGCTCTGGTGTGCATCTCCTCCATGGGCTGCAGGTGGATCTCAGCATCCCTGTGGTCCTCCATGAGCTGCAGGGGCACAGCTGCCTCAACATGCACTTCATCATGAGCTGCAGGGGAATCTCAGCTCCAGTGCCTGGAGCACCTCCTGCCCCTCCTTCTGCACTGACCCTGGTGTCTGCAGAG
>VWZQ01004964.1:86335-131128 GCA_013397015.1 Myiagra hebetior | reverse complement strand
TTATAATTATAATTATAATTATAATATTTATATTTATAATTATAATTATAATTATTGTGACTTTGTTGATTTAGCATTATAAATAAAAAAAAGCACAGGTTTCAATTAAGCAGGTTTTTACTGTTTCCCATCAATAAACTCAAAAGTTATGGTGTCTTCAGAAACATAAAATCATACATAACTTCTCTGGGAGAAAAAACCCAAATAAATTAAAAAGATAGTGTAATGGTATTAACTTTCAGTTAGGCAAACAAAATCCATTAATTTCATATAAGGAATATAACTTACTGACTAGCTAATGTTAGTAACTGATGTTACTAACATTAGTAACAGTGGGTTACTACTGATCTGTCTTGTGGAGCTGAGAATGCTTTTTCACACAGAGACACCCACTTAGGTAAAATTTTGTTCAGGCGAGACAGAGACTTTAAAGATTTTTCTGAGAGCCCTGCTCTGATGAAGTTATCTGTCCATTCTGTACTGTGTTTTTGGAATCTGCACCAGATATTGGGAAGACTATTAGGTGATAACTAGGATTTGCTCGTGGCAGTGGTAGAGCTGCTCCGTGTTTTGTGAGTGACAGGATTCTAATGACCTTCTTAGCTAGGTGAAGAGGGTGAATACAGGCAGAACTTCTATCCCATATGTCCTTGACCAATACTAAATTTACTAAGAGCACCAGCAATCCAGTAAAACCAGCTGAAGCAATAAAAAACAGTAATTGAAACTATGGTGGAACAACATCATAATTAATGTAAATGAGACTGCCCAGACATGGCTTTTTGCCTGTATTGAGGACAAAGAGTTCAGTCCCTCTAAGCCTCCCAGCTTGTGAGCTTGTGCATACATTTTGTTCAGTGATCAAAATAAGAACGAAATACATTTAAAAAAATTTATGAGTCCATTACAGGAATGATGAAGCCAAGAAGGATCTGTAGCTAATATTTAAAGTGGAGAAGCAAATTAAAATTCCAGTATATAGCTGTTCCATTTTTTTCTGAAAAAAGAATAAAAAGAGAATATGAAGTTAAAGAAATTAAATACTTTTATGATTTCCAGTAAGGTTCCAATGATTATTGCTCTGTTATAATTTCATTATGTATATTGTAAATAAAATTAAAGTAGAAGAGTTAATAAATCTTTGTTGACCTGAGTCTTACAGAGAAAAAGACAAGTGAAGGCAAAAAAGGAAGTTGACATGGCATGTTAGAATGACTTATTTTTCAGATCATAATGGTAATTAATTCATTTTAAAATATGGCTATCTGGGGCCTAGTGCTATGTAAAAGGCAAGAAATACCATTTATACCTCTTATATATATTTATAGGTAAGAAGTCAATGGAGTTTTTTGTTAAATGCTATGCTAAGTAAATTTATTAGTTTACCAGAGATTAAGTAAAAAAGGACATTCATAAAATACATTTAAAGAAAAAGAAGACATATCCTGTTCTAATGAAATAATAAATTTGTAGACTGACAGACTGCAGAACCAAAGCACCAGAGCTTTTCACAAAACACAGGGAGAATACATTAAGAGAGAATTGCAAAGTAATGTTTTCACTTAGTAAATATATGCAACATGAACTTTATTGCATTCATAATTTAATTTTGGAAAAATTCACAATATGAAATTATTCTGTTTCAAGCAGTCTCCATCAGTGAGCAACAGATGTTCACAATTATATGTTAAGCTGTATAAGTAGCTCTTCAGGATATAAATGTAAGTGAAACTCTATACAGGCAAAGGGCAACTGTATTTCTAAGTGGTCCCTCACATGAGAAAATACAATTAACATTCATTAAGAAGCATGACATTTTTCAGAACAACCAAAGCACTCTGAATCACACTGTCGAAGTGATCATGTTTAGTGTCTAATCATATTTTGTAAAATGTGCTGCACATATATTCTTTAGGCCAGGACCACAGACAAGATTTTTTGAAAAAAACAAAGTCGCTCCTGAAGAATGATGAAATCCCAAACTACTAGTGGGGGAAAATTAAAAAAAAAAAGGTAGGGATGGCAATGAAAATGTTTATGTACCCTAGTTACCATGCTTTGTGGATGATGACTCCTGAAATTTGCAACAGTCAGACATATTTTATGCTCTTCCATAGGTTCTTTATATTTTATCTTTGGCTTGCAGTAATATAATTTAATGAAGCTTGGCATGTGAGAATCACATATTAATCATCAGCTGCAAGAAATTATACTATATTTAATGACAGTAACCTCCCCCTTTCTGCACATACTCTTCTTCTTACCACAAATTCAGCTGATTATTTCCATTTCTGCCCTCTGAGCATTTAGTTTCCAAGTATAGGTGTTCATTTCACTGCTCGCTTGTTAAGGTTTCCTTCTGTGCACTTGGGTCTTCTTGCAGCAAACTACCATTTTAAAAGAAAGTCATTCAGAATTAAATTGGAGCTTAATTTTAAGCTCACACTATAATTCAGTCAGAATAAACACACAAGAGCTCAGAAGCTTTCTCAGATGAGGGCCTGAAGGCTGAATGTGGCTTCACTCAGTTCTTCCTTCTTCGCTTTCACGTTTTTTCAAGTAAATAGATTGGTTCCATCTCCTAGATACTGACTTAATAACAGCTGACCAAAAGATAACATTTGTGTTTCGCAACAATGTTTGAATTTGAAACTTTTATTTTTTTTTTATTTTGCTCACAGCATTTTCTAGGGACAGATTCACACCAAACTGCCCTTTTGTCATTTGTAGTATCATGTTGTTGTACACTTACTTGATGATTGCATTTGGCTGACAAAATTACATCTTTTTGCAAAATAATGTTATTCTGAACTTGTTCACATCAGACTTACCTTTTCAAGGAATCCAGGATCAGGAGTATCTCTTGGTTTGCGTTTTCTGTTAAATCAAAGTATTAGTTTATAGTCTAGTGGGTAATTTGCTGCACATAATTGATTTATTCTTAATCAAGACTGTGTTTTAAGTAAATAGATAGTTATACAGAAACTTCAAAACAATAATCAGTGAAACTAATGGAATACTTACTGAGTAATATGAAATTTATGTCCTTCTTTTATATCAGCTCTGGCTGGTTGAGCTATTATATTTTTAAATTACATAAGAAATATTAAAAGTTCTGGATCTTAATTTAAAGAGAGTATCCTGAAAAGTTTCACCCTCCACGTGCACAGATAAATTTCCTTTGTTTTTCTTTCACCTCAGTAGTAGGGTTTTTCTATGAGAAAATATCCATGCTTAGAAATGATAATCAATTTTGTTTGTCTGTACTAAAATCTTTTCCACAGGTAATAATTTGTACTATAGTTTATACCAACATCTCTCAGAGGTTACAGAGAAATGATTCAATGCTTTTATTTCTTTTATCTTTATGTCTTTGCATTCTTTATCTCTGAAGTATATTTATTAAGTAATTATGAAAGACATTCATTGCAGTTATCCTTCATACACAAATGAGTTACAACAGTAATATCAAGGAGACTCACTAACACATGAAGCTGAAACATTTAACATTTAACATTTAATAACAAAATATTAAATTGTGGCTATTTGGATAAAAACTATGGATAGATTTTCATGGATAGAGGTATGAGTCAGAAGGAAACTTCAGATTCTGACACTTTTTCCAACTTATTCATGTGATTTTGAGCAAGCTACTTAATGTCTTGGTGGCCAAAGCCCCCATCAGAAAAATGGGAGTAATATTTTTCCTCCTATCAGTTTGTCTTTGCAGATTATCAAATATTCAGCACAAAGGTTGCTTATTATTAAGTACGATGCTTGAAAAGTATGATCCTAATTCAGATTTGGCTAAGAGACATTGCTGTTTTGCAAATTATTGTTTAAAACCCCACTGAAGATATTTCAAGAATAAAAATTTCAAGGATTAGTAAGCTCATGATTTTTCTGGGCAAAAAAATTGACTTTGCTTATGCTGCACCACACTTGAATTTCAATTTCTACATTTTCTTTGTACATTTGTTTTCTGATTTTTTTTTTTAGAAATGTTGAATTAAGACTTGTGTTAATGTAGTTATTTCATCTCTTGCAGTAGCTATGCTTTTGCTATACCATTATTCACTAAAAGCTAATGGTGTAGGAGAAAACACAAAAAATATGCAGATGAAAACATAATATTATCTATATTTTTAATTTGTTATTTCTACTCCTTCATCTGGTAATGAATAGTCAGACTCCTGAGCTGTATGATCCCACTCAACATATCATGCAGAGAAGGAGGACCATAATTGTGATGATATGAGCAGACGAGACTTTTCCTGTCAAAGACATGACAGCCTTCTGTTTCACAGATGGAGTTTAGACTGGGTTCCTCATATCTCTGGAAGAGACAACACAGAATGAATATGCCAGGGACAAGGAAGTAGCAAGCTAAGGTAGACTTTGGACATCATGATTTTTCTCTACCATATTAATTATTAAGGACTCCAAAAGAGGGCCAGAGGTATTAAATAGTATTTATAGATATTGTCATGGTTAAGATGCTTGTTTGTACCAGCATTGTGACTGAACATGTCATGTACACAGATGGATACATGTACGTATGTATATATTCTTTCAAGTTATAGTACTCATATGATTACTCTACACAGAGCTAATCATACCTTTGCCTCTCTTGACCATATTGCTCACAGTCTTATGTAAATTTCTTGGCTAAGAAAATGCAGTATTAGAGAATACAGGTAAGACTGTTCTTGATTACAGTGCTTTAGCACATATATTTGGGTTGGAGACAAGCTGGTTATGAACTATATTTAAATGATCCCACTAATAATTAATAATTTTCATACATCTGGCCAAACTATAGAAACAGAAATAAGTTTGAATTTTGTTGGTTGTGGTGGTTTTAATTGAGAATAGTGGTAGTACAAATAGTGGTAGAGCAAATCTATTCATATCCATGCATTTTCCACATATGCGTACATCTGTTCTATACAAACTTTGACCACGTGTTGTAATGTCATAGTGATGTCGTGAGCTTTTTAAAATATGGTGGTGCTCTGAAAATACCCCTCTAAAAGTATTTCTCTCACCACTATATTTCTTATACATTGTCTTCCTCTCAAATAATGTCAATCAGCATGTAAAAAGAGATTGATTGCCTTTTGCAGAATGACTGTAATCTGTGCAAATTCTTCCAAGCAAGATATCAAGTGTAAGGTAATTTGGTGCCAAGTTCAATTCTTCTGTTTTTTCTCTTTGAGCAGTAAAAAACAAAGTTAGTTTTATTATGTATTTTTCTTTTAAACATGTGGATGGCTACAGAAATCATAAACAAAAAAATCCCTCTTTTTTTTGTTAAGGATTATCAGACCTATCATTGGCTTTGTTGGTTTTGTTTTTTTTTTCCCTTAATGAGCTCTAGCATTTCTGGGTAGTTCTTACATCATATAATTTTAGAGATTTGTTTCGTTTGTTGTTAGATGGTGTATGTTTTATGTTATATCAATCTGTTCTGGTTTTTAATTGTAATTTGTACATAGACTTTGAGGTAAAAGTCATCTTTCTGTTATGTGTCTGTTCAGTAGTACCTTATGCATCACATTTTTGACCCTTCTTAACTTTTACATTAGATCATCCATAAAACATATGCTATATAATGCTTCGATTGAAACATACAACTCCAAAGTTGTGTGTTGGTGTCCTTCCTGTAAATGATAAGGATGAAATAAAATTCTCAACAACATATAAAAGTGTAGTCTATACTGAAAATTATTAAAAAAAAACAAACAAACAAAAAAAAAAAAAACCAAAAAGAGAAACTTGAACTGTAACTGACAGATTTTGGGAAGTAGAAATTAAATACTTAGAGAATTTTTGTCAGCTTTGGGATTTTTTTATACTCTCATGGGATCAAATGAACTTGTCACCCTTTATATAACATCACATCTGCTTAAGAAAAAGAAAAGAAGTTATTATGAGGCAGTTTTTGCAATGTATGAGTCACCCTGTCCTCATAGATTATTAAATGCATTTGAAGACTAACTTTTGAAGATTTGGTGAATGTACTTTGAACAGTCAACAAAACTGACACGTACTTAAGATGAAAAATTCAGTCTTGCAACTTTGACATATTCTTTTATTCTCTTAAGGAGACTGCCCTGCTAAGGGCAGTTTTATTGCTAAGGCTCTCAATTATGGAGGAAACAAAATCTGTACTAACAGACACTGGTTGCAGTTTCCAGTACCAATGCTTTTAGGAGTTACAAAACCAAGGCAAAGTAGCTGCAAAAAAATAGATTTCCTTCATTGTGACCATGTAGTATTTCAGCATTTAGCATTTTTTGTTTAGATTGAGTCTGTTCAGTTGTACCATTATCATGAGAGACAAAAAATAAAGGAAAAAACTATTGTTACAATGGTCAAATGGTTGAGAGGTGCAGACAGATCTTTACATCAAGTAATACTTAAAAGTATATAAATATAGCTCATAAGCATGGAAGTGGCCATCATGGATGCTTCTGCACGGATAATTCAATGAAAGCAAACCACACATATTTACAGTGAATCTCCCAAGTGCCCTTAATACTTACCTTTGTACTGTGGTGCAGTTTCAGTGTGCATGAGCTGGATCCCTTTCAGATGAAAGCAAAAGAGCAAAACTAATGCACTGTAGGTTTAAACCTAGATTGTGTCTATGGGACCCACATATAGATAATTCAGTCAGAAGCTCCTGCAACATACAGTGTGCATTTCAGGTCTTTAGCCTGTTCCCGGTCATGTACACTACTTGCTAATGTATACAGGGCCACTGACTCCATCTGTCTTGAAAATATCTTGACTCTTACTATCTCATATCAGTTGTCTGGAGTAACCAGACATTTCATGGCACCACTGAATTTATACTATGTGAATATGACATCATGAAATACTTTTGCTTAAAAGGAGTTGCAACTTATAGGATGATTGTGGCATTCATTAAAATGAACTGTGTAGTCAGTAGTCTTTTTTGAAGATTTTGTTTATAGTATTTCAAAGGTTGCAGTGGTCATCATTAAAATATCATTGACTGCAACATAGCTGACAGGGTTATTTATTGTTTAAAATGAAACAGAAGTCTTTCAGACACTGCAGTGACTGCTGACTCTTCAAATGGTGACCTCATTATTTTACTATTTTGATCATGTACCACAGTTTACAGTGTACCACAGTTAGCAGAAGATATTTGCTTACACATTGCTCTTAACATAAAGTCCCTTTAAATTAGGTGGGCTAGTGGAAAAATGCTCTTAAAACCTCCCAAAGAGATACATTATTATCTCTTTTGCTCAGTAATGAGACCTAAACAAGAAGACAAGGTTTATGAAGATATTAGGCTTAATGGCTGAGAATGAATTTTTCTCATCATACACTTCATGCTATTTAATTTGTTTTGTCTAACCAACAGAAATGAAAAATTATCTCTTACACCACAGGGAGGAAGACTAGAACAACTTCACACATACATGTAAAGCGATAGAGATGATGAAGGGCACTGTTGAATTCAGTAGGTAAAAGTCAGAGTAATAATAATAATAATAATAATAATAATAATAATAATGGTGCAGTTCTGATTTTTCCCTTTAATTTTTCTCTTTCCTGAATGAGGAAAATGCAAGTATGGCAAGACAACTTATAGTACTGTTATTATTCCAGCTGTTATTTAACTAATTTATACTAACATGAGCAGGATCTGTAATACATGTTTTCTCATGTCATCCAAGCAAATGTTTTAGACATTAAATTACAGGCACATTCACACATGAAGTCTCTCACTTCACTTCCCTTTTCCTCCATCGCTTGCTTTCCCTTCCTCCCTATCTCTATTTGTACCTTCTAGTGAATCTTTAATTTTGTTTGCTTTTTGTTTTAAACACAAAATACTGATCTATACAAATGATATCTTGAATGGTTTTTTATGGAAAGACATTAAACTAAAAAGCAAAGGAAGACAAAAATTGCTAAAGAAAGAAACAAAGAAATCTTAAAATGTAAGAAGAGAAGTAGCAAAAGTAGACTGAGTCAATCTCCTCCCTCACAGATTGCAAACAGAAAGACACAGAATATCTGGTGGGAATATAAGCAGACAACTAATAGAAATTTTGATATTTATATCAAGCTTGTATGAAACCTCTTTTTGTTTCTGTATTGTTTTGTTTTTTTTTGTTTTCTCCTTTTTAAGATTTGATCTTCATCTTTAACTCTCTTTATTCCTTATTTATTCCTCATATTCTCTATAACTTAAACAAGTCTAATTGAATTGCCAAAATTATTTTGGGGCTATTTTTTTTTTCCATCAAATTAAGCAGCATTAAATAGTAAAATCATTGCTATACACAACACTCTGGAAAAGAGTGAGGTTAAAAGGAGAGTAAGAGCTCAAGAATAATTATTGCTGTCCACTAACCACCAATGTTAATTGTATATTACTTTTGTTTTATTGCCTCTCCTGGACCAAATCTTTGTCCATTGCAAATTGNTATTAAATGCATTTGAAGACTAACTTTTGAAGATTTGGTGAATGTACTTTGAACAGTCAACAAAACTGACACGTACTTAAGATGAAAAATTCAGTCTTGCAACTTTGACATATTCTTTTATTCTCTTAAGGAGACTGCCCTGCTAAGGGCAGTTTTATTGCTAAGGCTCTCAATTATGGAGGAAACAAAATCTGTACTAACAGACACTGGTTGCAGTTTCCAGTACCAATGCTTTTAGGAGTTACAAAACCAAGGCAAAGTAGCTGCAAAAAAATAGATTTCCTTCATTGTGACCATGTAGTATTTCAGCATTTAGCATTTTTTGTTTAGATTGAGTCTGTTCAGTTGTACCATTATCATGAGAGACAAAAAATAAAGGAAAAAACTATTGTTACAATGGTCAAATGGTTGAGAGGTGCAGACAGATCTTTACATCAAGTAATACTTAAAAGTATATAAATATAGCTCATAAGCATGGAAGTGGCCATCATGGATGCTTCTGCACGGATAATTCAATGAAAGCAAACCACACATATTTACAGTGAATCTCCCAAGTGCCCTTAATACTTACCTTTGTACTGTGGTGCAGTTTCAGTGTGCATGAGCTGGATCCCTTTCAGATGAAAGCAAAAGAGCAAAACTAATGCACTGTAGGTTTAAACATAGATTGTGTCTATGGGACCCACATATAGATAATTCAGTCAGAAGCTCCTGCAACATACAGTGTGCATTTCAGGTCTTTAGCCTGTTCCCGGTCATGTACACTACTTGCTAATGTATACAGGGCCACTGACTCCATCTGTCTTGAAAATATCTTGACTCTTACTATCTCATATCAGTTGTCTGGAGTAACCAGACATTTCATGGCACCACTGAATTTATACTATGTGAATATGACATCATGAAATACTTTTGCTTAAAAGGAGTTGCAACTTATAGGATGATTGTGGCATTCATTAAAATGAACTGTGTAGTCAGTAGTCTTTTTTGAAGATTTTGTTTATAGTATTTCAAAGGTTGCAGTGGTCATCATTAAAATATCATTGACTGCAACATAGCTGACAGGGTTATTTATTGTTTAAAATGAAACAGAAGTCTTTCAGACACTGCAGTGACTGCTGACTCTTCAAATGGTGACCTCATTATTTTACTATTTTGATCATGTACCACAGTTTACAGTGTACCACAGTTAGCAGAAGATATTTGCTTACACATTGCTCTTAACATAAAGTCCCTTTAAATTAGGTGGGCTAGTGGAAAAATGCTCTTAAAACCTCCCAAAGAGATACATTATTATCTCTTTTGCTCAGTAATGAGACCTAAACAAGAAGACAAGGTTTATGAAGATATTAGGCTTAATGGCTGAGAATGAATTTTTCTCATCATACACTTCATGCTATTTAATTTGTTTTGTCTAACCAACAGAAATGAAAAATTATCTCTTACACCACAGGGAGGAAGACTAGAACAACTTCACACATACATGTAAAGCGATAGAGATGATGAAGGGCACTGTTGAATTCAGTAGGTAAAAGTCAGAGTAATAATAATAATAATAATAATAATAATAATAATAATGGTGCAGTTCTGATTTTTCCCTTTAATTTTTCTCTTTCCTGAATGAGGAAAATGCAAGTATGGCAAGACAACTTATAGTACTGTTATTATTCCAGCTGTTATTTAACTAATTTATACTAACATGAGCAGGATCTGTAATACATGTTTTCTCATGTCATCCAAGCAAATGTTTTAGACATTAAATTACAGGCACATTCACACATGAAGTCTCTCACTTCACTTCCCTTTTCCTCCATCGCTTGCTTTCCCTTCCTCCCTATCTCTATTTGTACCTTCTAGTGAATCTTTAATTTTGTTTGCTTTTTGTTTTAAACACAAAATACTGATCTATACAAATGATATCTTGAATGGTTTTTTATGGAAAGACATTAAACTAAAAAGCAAAGGAAGACAAAAATTGCTAAAGAAAGAAACAAAGAAATCTTAAAATGTAAGAAGAGAAGTAGCAAAAGTAGACTGAGTCAATCTCCTCCCTCACAGATTGCAAACAGAAAGACACAGAATATCTGGTGGGAATATAAGCAGACAACTAATAGAAATTTTGATATTTATATCAAGCTTGTATGAAACCTCTTTTTGTTTCTGTATTGTTTTGTTTTTTTTTGTTTTCTCCTTTTTAAGATTTGATCTTCATCTTTAACTCTCTTTATTCCTTATTTATTCCTCATATTCTCTATAACTTAAACAAGTCTAATTGAATTGCCAAAATTATTTTGGGGCTATTTTTTTTTTCCATCAAATTAAGCAGCATTAAATAGTAAAATCATTGCTATACACAACACTCTGGAAAAGAGTGAGGTTAAAAGGAGAGTAAGAGCTCAAGAATAATTATTGCTGTCCACTAACCACCAATGTTAATTGTATATTACTTTTGTTTTATTGCCTCTCCTGGACCAAATCTTTGTCCATTGCAAATTGGCCTGATTTTAAATAGATTCCATCAAATCACAAAGCTTTATAACAACTGAGATTGTGACTACAGAAAGATACACATGCTAATACATAGAAAAGGATTGACAGACTTAGAAGCAGGCCACTACCTTACCTTTGATTAGTATTTTTTATATAGAACTTCAATGAAAATCATGTTTAGTGAATGACAAATTTCCCAGGAATGATTTGGAATTCATGTAAGCTGACAAACAGCAAAGTATAACTATATTAAGGATATTGGTGAACATAAATTCTAGTGGAAAAAAAGAATATAAAAGTCTACATGTTAACATAATTGCATTGATGGGATTCATTCAAGTAGTATCAAAAGTCGCATCCTTTTGTAAAGCTTGATTCATAATTTCTTTTCTTTTCCCAAAACCAGGAGAACAAAGAACTAATTTCTCACTCCTTTTTTTTCCCTTCTCTGCACTGCAGTGTTCTGTAGGAATATTCACATTCGCAGTAAAATATAACTTTATATTCTAGACCTTCCTTTCAGAAATTGTACGGTCTACTTAATCTATTAATCTCTATATAAGATGTCATATTTATCCCCTCAAAGGTACTGACTCTACCGCTTACTCTGCCTGACTATGCCAGTTTATTTTATTTTTCTGTCACTAAAGGTACACAGACAACTTTTTCTTACTATATATGAGGGCATAAAGAGTCAGTCATTGAATTGTGCCATGTAAGATGGCATGTGTAGTTTCTGAAATAACTGTAGCTAATAGGAGAACGGTATTGAATATTACATAAAATCTTAAGTCTAAATTGAAAAGAAACTCCTTCCCTCTCAGTGGACAAATTAGAACAAAATTCTGACAAAGGAAATCTTGGTGTGTCTGGAGGATCATTTGTTATTGGGGGGGATTCAATCTTCCTTATAAGCTTGACAATTTTGTCCAGAACTATTTTTTATTGGTGGTCAAATTCTTTGAGTGCTCCAGCCATGATAGATGATGAAGAACCCTTTGGCAGAAAGCAGGCCAAAAAATATTGAAAGTGATTGATTATTTGAATTTTAGAAGTATTTTGCAACATTAGAAACTTGTTTATAATTTTTCAAGATAAGTGTTTTAGATAGGAAATAATGATGGGAAGGATGTCTAAATAGAGTGTTCTGCACTGGATTTCTAAAATGTAGCTTGTTTTAGTATCCATAACCTGATTCTTAATTTTGTATTCCAATATTTTGATGTGTTTCTGTCAAAGACTTTTGATAGCCCTAAGCCTATTCAGATATGCTCGAGGTTCATTTTAAAATTAAAACGTATAGTTTCTTTCTTTTCTTCCCTCTCACATTTATTCAAGTCATTAATTAGTTGATAAGGATTTGTAGAATGTGAAGGAAAGGAAGAATAAGTACTACTACTCTGCTTGCTTTTGTTGCATTTTGCATTATAACCGGCATATGTATCTTTGCAACCAATGGTCCATTTGTAAACTATCCCCATAAGGTTTCTGTGAATCAGGATTTTACAGCACAGCGCGGTAAATTTAGCATCAGTTCTACTTCTCTCATCTGCTTCTGAGGAAACAATTTACAAATGTGGGGGCTTTTTTTGATAAGTTTTTCTAGTGTCTAAGGGAACTGCAATATAGACTCTCCAAGCAATCATAAAGCCTATTAATATCCTTTCTGGTAGAAGCATATGCTATCTTTGGACATTATCAGCTGAGAACTACACTGACAAAAAAAGTAATTTTATGTAAGATCCTGAATCTTGTCTCAGTGATACACATCACAAAGTAAGTAATATGTGTGCTTGTAAGAAATGCATATTTTGATGTCTTTTGGAAAAAACCAAAAAAACCACCAACAAAACAGCTGTTCTATGTATCAAAATGGTGTTCATGACATGCAAACTAATGCCTCCTTCGTTTCTCTTAATAGAAATCAATAATCCAGCAGCAGCTTTGAGATCACTGTAAGCTTTACACAGAAGCTGATTAGAAGTGAAATTGGTATAGTTAAAATGAAACCAAATAAGATGCCTTGTACTGTGGTATTTTAGCAGAATAGGAAAAGAACTATTATTTTCCTCCTTGTGGAATAAACAGAATGCATAATAAGCACTTGCAGCACTGCATGGAATCGATTTAACTGGAGAACAAATACATTTATTACTCACTTGTGGCTTTGACTTCAGCTGAATTAAGAGGTGTTCTCATTATTTGTGGAATGCTATTGCTGTTCCATAAGTGCCTAGGCACCCTAATGTGTGTATACTAAGCTCTGAACTTCATGAAAGAAATTCTATTAATCCTAACTATAGGCTTACTAGATAGAAATAAGTGTATAAAATAATACAACTAATGATTATTTGGCATGTTCAGTGTACACTGAGACAAAATCTCATCAGCAGTAAAAGAAGAGAAGGGTATTTTCCCAACATATCTATATTAATCTTAACATAAAAGCAATGCCACTTAATATTTCACAGTGACCTCTGATGAAGAACCTCATCATCTCATACCATTTATCTTGTACTATGGCCTCACTATCAAAGCATTTCAGAATGTGACCATTTTTAGCTGACATTTTACACTGCCATCAGATACAGGGTTTCTTAACCTGTGCTCTGAGACAACTAAAGCCGTTATGACATTTAAGTCTGATGCAAACCAGAATCATTCCCTCTGTGATATTTCAGAGGATTATAGTCTGTGTTTGACATAGTACTACTATTATCATGCTGTATTTGCCTAGGAAGTAACTTGTATCCTTTCTGCTCAGAACACCAAAAGATCAAACTCCGTTTTACCTGGGATGTCTTACAAAGGAGTGCACTAAGTGCGGGAAAATCTCTGATTTGGCTTTTCTTAATGTGTTTTAAATCCTTAAGAATTCATTTTTGTCTTTGCAAGTAGCACACAAATGGTGTTATTGGACTGATGATGCCTCCCAGACTTACTGTACAGAGATTTCTTTGCTAGGAAGCACAATTGTGGTCCTCAACCTTCTCATCAGGAAAGAAGAGCATGTACAGTAGGATTTCTTCCAGCATCTCTTGACAAAGACTGCAAACATTCAATATCATAAACATTCAAAGATCATAAAAATGGAGGCAATGGAGATGAGCAGTAACAAGTACAGTAAGTTAAGGCGTGCTCCTATCTTTATGTAGAACATAATCACAAATGGCTTTCTCGTGAAGGAACAAGGAATATTATTTCTGCAAGGAAAGAAAAACTATCAGAGGATGGCTTCAGTCTTGCTTGTACTGAATCGCATGGGAGAGCTGTTTACCGTGACTGTAACTAATCTAGCTTTACCAGTAATTGAGGCATTTCACTAAGTTCGGGCTGTTGAATAAAGACCTAAGTATTTTATTAAACGTTGATTCATTTCCTCTCTCTTGTACCTAAAGTTAAGATTATAAAAACTTGTTAAATAAATTTGTGGAAACTCTATTTAGATAAATGGCCAAAGCATCCTGTATTTTAGAGTTGAGTGACAAAAAAAGCAACCCAGATTAAAAAAATACCCAGTCTTAACAACAACAGAAACTTCACAATTAGAGGTAATCAGATCCACACAATTGACTGAAGATGACAGAGTAAATGGTTTAAAATCAAATTTGGCTACCCAAAAAGGTTTATAAAAAGGGTACTGAGAAAGTCTACCCATTTTTAATGCAATATTGAAGGATGAAATGCAAGATTTGGGGAAAAATCTTGTTATATGAACTATTTATCCTTGAATTTTTCTATAACAGAAATGAGTTAAAAGAAGTAAACTTTTGCAAATATACATGGTCATGTGGGTCTGGATCTGGGTCTGTATGATAAATACATCACCCAGATGCTGAGGCATACATATGATATTTATATATGAGTGTAAATATATCTTTTCAGCTGATGTGGGCATATATGCAGTAATACCAGCTGAATTGGGAAAAATTCTTATCTGAAACTTTAAATTTTTGTTCAGTTTCCTCATTCTGCAGACACATTATTCTTACATTTCATCCAAGGATTTTCTAGAACATTTATTTTAATTCTAGATTAAAATCGATGTATGTAATATCCTTTTCACAACTGGCAAAAGAAAGACTACAAAAAGAATTGCTAATCTCTCATTTACTGGGGGAAATTATATAACCTAATAAGACATAATTTGCCATGCATTGAAAATTACCTTTATGGATGACAATACTGCTTATGCAGACAAATGTCTACATAAAAAAAAAAAGAAAGAAGAAAAGTAGAAGCCATTGGTATTCTGTGTTGTTTTAATTTCTATTGGTCTGCAGTCAGCAAAGCAGTATATAAATTGATACAGTGGAATGGAGTGTTTTAGGAGTTTCTTTCTTCATTATTTCTTTTTCTCTGCTTTGCAAAACTTGTGTTTCCCAGGCTGAACTTTCTGCATAACCTTATGTTTTTAAAATCCAAACATTTATATATGTGATATATTTCAAACATTTGTATTTTTTGAATTGTTATGGTACACTGCTAAAGGAGTGCCTCTAAAATACCTATATGATAATTCAATCATATTGAAAAGTTAAATAATTTCTCCTTTTATTTAACATTTGAAAATTCTGGATAGATTTTTCACCTTTGAAACATCTTTTTATTGTCTTGTGGTTTTTGTTACATGGGGAGGCACAAATACTATTTAGATCCCTTTTCTTGTACTTTCATGGAAATTGTGTGACTTGAATAAAACCTCATCATTTTCAAAATACTAAACCAAATTTCCATAAAACTCTTTGTTGCATACCCATTCATTGAACCTGCAAAGAATATAAAAGCTAAGTTACTATAAAAACAACAAAGGAACAAAATGAATGCACTAACTTATTCTAAAAAGTTGAAACAAAATAGAAAAGAAAGTAGAAAGAAAAATATATGCAGCAATTATAGAAAACAATTTCTTTGATACTAACAACAATAAAGAACTAACCTATAAAATAATAAGAATGTTATCTATATTGCTATGTCTGATGATAAAATTGAGGAAAGGTGTTAATTCTTATGTGCACTTTTTTTCTGTGTTTTAAAAAACTTTGCTGGGAAAAAATGAACTTAATAAGTGATATATTTCAAAATTTTTCAGAGCTTTTTTGTTTTTTGGGTTTTTTGGTGGGGGAAGGGGGAGTAGTTGTTTGGTTCGTTTTTTGGGGTTTTTTTCCGGGTGAAAATTCTCCTCAAAATTTCCTGAGATTTGGACATAATTTCATGCTTAGAGCAATTGTTCATGCAGGATGTATAACCATTGCTTTGATGGACACAACACATATACAGCAGTATTGTGGCTGTGCTCTTGTTTCAGGTTGCTCCAAGCAACTGTACTTAGGCCAGGTAACCTGGGTGTATTTATAGGAAGATGTCAATATTAATTTGACCTAAATTTATCAGAAGAAAAGGAGGAGACATACAAGGAAGCCTAAATTTATGGTTGTTTGTGCAATTTGTGGTAGTTCAAGAAACTTACTGCATTAAAAAAAAAAACACCCAACCAACCAACTAAACCAAACCAAAATAACAGAAGCTGTCATTTTGTCTACAGCCAATGAACTTTATTTTTCTTTTCCCTAGAAATAAAATGCTTTATCAATGGAAGAGGAAAAGGACAGGGGCTGATTAATGGTGCAATCCTCACATAAACTGTAATTATCCATATTAAGCTCCATTTCTGTAGTACATGAGAGTCTAATAATTGCTAATATGTTTTCTCCAGCTCTGAGAATTGCATTCATTTTCAGAAATCAATGGAGCTGTACACAAAGAGATTTTAGGAAGACAGTTCTATTTAAGCAAAATATTCAAAATGTAAACCTTTAAAACTCCTATTCAGCAAGCACAAAACACTATAGGTCATTAAGTTTCACAGGGACCTACATTCACTAATTTTCTGCTTCAATTTGAAAAGTGATCAGTAATTCACCATGAAAATGCTCTTGGGAAAGGAAAAAGACATTCTACCACCTGTCCCATTGAAGGGGTTTTAGCTGTTTAGTGCAAAACTAGTACTTGAATTACATTTAAAATAGAGTAAGGCCTAACTATGATGATATTTTGCCTGCCCTTAACACAAAATGACATATCACCTCAGTGGCAGTAATTTGAATAATTGATTCTGAACAGATTCCATGGTTGGACTTTGGGGCTTAATCTTCACAAGCAAGCAAACAGCAGGAAAACAGTGTTTCACTCTTCTACTTCCCTTATCTCTTTATGGTTAAACTGCTATTAACATATATCAAATCCTCAGTACAAGACTCCATAAAATAACTTTATGCTCTGATAAGGAACAAACTTATCTGGGTGTTAGGAATGTTTAGCTTATTAATTTTAAGTTATTAACTGGTATTGTTTGGGTATTACTGATCTTACAAATGAGTGGGTTGAGGTGGTATAATCATTTGCAGAAGGGATTGCAGATGCATGTGTCTGGTAAACAGGTGTTCTGAAAGCAGATAGTGTCCCCTTTTTTCTCAGCTTTGATTCTGAAATTTTCACAGTTAAAAACATGTTTGCAAGGTTTACTCTTCCAGGAAGAGAAGTAGAGGTCATTACTATTAAAAATTCAAAATCTGAGTTTAAACACAAAGTGTAGAGGATGCTGATGAATTTGCTGCTGTGTGATAACCTTGCAAGTCACCAAGATAGACTAGTTTAAAAAAAAAAGCCAAAGTACTAAATGAATAAGAGCTTGCCTGTCAGAAAATCCAGGTCAGTATGTTAAAAAAGAAAATTATTACAACTGCTAGTTCTGCAGTCTAACAATGGTGAAAGAAAATGTGTAAAGAAAACAATTATATGATCCATTCTTAGAACACAATGTAGAGAAGCTCTGTGCCAGCCAAGAAGTTGAAAAAGGTGAAAGGAAAGTTGAAAAAGGGAGAAAGGAAAGGTATGTCAGCTTTAAAAATATTTCAATGAATCCACCCCACAAATACACATTCAGACAAGAAGGAAAAGCCTTTATTCACTTACCTGCACTTTGACTTTTAAATACAAAAATCAGCATTCAGAGTTTCATCTATGTGGTGAAAAAAACTTTCAAAAATAAGTGAATATTGGAAGTAATAGTGTGAAACTAGATTTCATTAATAACCATGCTCTTTGAACTTACCATTTTGATTTCAAAAATAGCTTATTTTTTTCAGCAACACATCTTTCTATGTTTTAATAATATATAAATTTTTATTGTTTATGTTAAATCTTTCAAATTATTTAAAACTTTGAATTTCCATGTTGCAGCATCATTTGTTGGAAATTAAATTACTTTTACTGGTAGCATGACATCTAACTGAAAAACCTGAAAGACCTGCAGGGTTATGCTGTACAAATGCTATAGTAATATATGTAAATGTGTTTGTGTTTTGGGTTTTTTTTTGTCCTGGATACTGAACTTCATTCATTCGTTTTAAAGACTTTTTAAAGCATACCAGAAAGACATATCATTTCTATAATATTTATTTTTGATCAACTGTTTTACATAGTTAACTTGAGATAACTTACTTGAGATTAATCTCAAATCTGTAAACTGTCAGGTTTTTACAAAGGCATGTAGTGTTCTTTCAGAAAATGTTGGTACCTCTTCTTACTCGGGAAATTGTTTAACTCAGAATTAGATATGAAGCACTTGAAATGTTTTATCACATCTTTAGAAGAAAGAAATAATCCCAGATGGCATTATAGAAGCTGCTTAAATTTGTATAATCTTGGTACTGTGTCCTGGGTTGCAGTGCATTCTATTATCATCCTCATGAACTGTTGAAACTAGGTGGGGCAGTGTTTCCTTGCCTCCTCCCTCCAGGCTATTGTTCTGTTAATGGCCCATTAATGTTCTGCCGCATGACTCAGAGATAACTCCCTCCGGACCATCTTCTGTTAACGAGCCCATCAACACCTGGCCTCATGACTCATCATCCCATTGTGAGAGGCTCTGCCCAGAGTGGGGAGTCAAGCATTCCATGCTAGATAAATCTGGGCTTCTGAACAGCACGGGAGAGGCCTGTCGACTGGATTCCTGGAGGACAAGCGCCACCATTGGACTTTCAGCTGGAGACTAGACTTTCCACAGGATCACCACTCCGACTGAACTACCTCATCTGGACTACTACCACCACCCTAATAGGACATCAGGTTGTATCTGACTTTGTCTGTGTTTTTCCTTTCCTCTTTCCCTTGTATTATTTCACTTATTTTTAATTTTTTTTTCTATTAAATCTTAACCCTGACTTGGGATCGCCCTCTGGTTTGTTTTCAAACCATTACATACTGTTTTTAACATTATGAGGCAGAAATAGACAGAGGATGAAAAAAAAGTACAATATTTCTGCGGAAAACCACTCATGGCAGAGAAGATTAATATGGCGTAAGAGCATCCATCTTCAGTCAGAAAAATGTCTTACTCCTTCTCTGGCATGGTCAGTGAATAATTACCTACAGTATTCCTGGTTTGATATCTGTCTCAGTTAATTAGCTACAACATTAATTCATAATAGTTTAACACACAAGTATCTTCATTTGAATGAGTAAGCTTCTCTGGCTTAATTTCAAACTTGTCTGAATAAGTTTTTTTACTAAAATGATATAAAAAAAAGGAGAAATGAAACAGTAAAAAGATAATAGGGGAAAAACAAATATGGAGTGAGCAAAATCAGAAGTAGATATATGGTTATTGCATGACTGAATACAGAATCTGCACAATGTCAATAAGAAAATACACTGTATTGTGTATTTCAAAAGATCATAGGAAAAATATCCTTTTACATTCTGAGTAGATGTTTTAGAAATAGTTACCCTGTTTGGATGTTTGAATATATTATTTGAATTTGAGACTAAAATGAAATTTTTTATAGTTTAGATGAAGGTGATTTTAGCATAATTTTGAGCTTAAAAAAAATGTTTTATGCCACCAACATTCTTTCATCTGTTTTGAATACTCAGTAGAGCAGGAACCATGTAGAAACTCTGAAAATGCATTTAAGGAGGAATAAAAACCCTCCCTAAAATTCTAAGAGACTCTAATTCTCAGAGTGGTATCCTGGAAATAGAAGAAATTGGCTTGATAAGAAGTGAACTGTTAAACAAGACATAGTTCTGTTCCCAAGTCTGTTATATAGGCTTGGGTTCCTTGGACAGGCCATCCGTGACTGCTTTCCAAATACTATGTTTAGAATGGAAATGTTTGGTTCCTTCTTATTCCCTCTTCCTACTTCCTATCCACAAACATAGGGAAAGTAATTTTTTTCACATTCATCTATTCTCCATACTCATAGAATCTATCAGATTTTTGATAACCAGATAGTTTCTATTTTAATATTTTAGAGAAATAAAAAGGATTATTAAGTAATTATATTCACTCTCCTCAAATAATAGGAAAAACCTTCATGCTTCACCATATCCTTGCCAGTCTTTAAAATTCCTTTCTGATTTCTATCAGCATTGTAATGCTAATAGATGAGCCTGTAAGAACACTAGATGAAATCCCTGGGCCTCCAAACCTCCAAAAGATAATGTAAAGAGAGGTTTGTCCTCAGAGCTCTTCCTTAAAAATGGAAAGATCAGACGTTCTTGTTAGCTTTCCATCATAATCACTTGCATAAGGTAGAAATATTTTCCCATTCTTTGAGTACTTTTAAGGGGCAATATTTCTGAATTATGTAAAATCTTAGATATAGAATTATGTGCATAAAATTATACTATTTGTAATGCCCACTACTTCTAAGTAGAGAATTAAGTGTCAGCTGCAGGTTTCTTAAAAATTCAACTTCTTTGACCCTATACCTGGTTTCACAGCTGCAAAATAAGTAAAATTTTTAATATCAGAGAGGTATAATGTAAACAAGAAACTAAAGTTTCAAAGTCAAGTCTGCAAAGTGGTCCATGGAAGAAACATAACTTAAATTCTGAATATTTGATTAGTACTAATTTAAATTAATACTTTAAAAGGAAGCTACAATAGTTTTCTTAAAAAGAATATCAGTATTTAGGAAAATGTACTGTAGAGCCAAAGGGCTGCAAGCTAGTGTCTTATATTAGTAAATTAATTTCCCATAATCATCCTGTAGAGATTGTGTGTGTTAGATAAATGCTTCATATACTGTGTTCTTTGCTAACCTTCAATAGTTCTTGAAATAAACTCTAAATGAACTGTTCTTGAACTTCCTTGAGAAAATGTCATATAAGTGCTTATTTTTTTCTGCATTAATCTCATGTACAGTTACTATTCTAATTGAATATAAATTGAAAGGTGAAGAATATGGTAAATGGTATTCAGGCTTTCGATTAGAAAAATATTAGCCATATACTGTGCCAGCACATATAACTAAATAAATGAGCTTGACGAAGTTGTGTACATTTAAATGTAAGCTACATAGGGCATTCAATTAATGAAGCACATAATGTGAAGCATTAGTAGTACTAAATGATCTGTTTATCATTCACATCAAATCATCTCTTCCCATTAAAATGCTGGTATCCCCTAATAAGTATTAGCCTCTTGTCTCAAAATGAAAATAGCAATTTACTGGCTTGCCATTATGTTAATGATAGCAATACTCTGGAAAGTAAAAGAACAATTAAAATATATATTTTCCAGTGTGTTTTTCCTCTTCCCTTTTTGAATAAAGACTGTTGTAGACAGATAACATGGACAAAAATCTGATAAAATAATTTGTTTTCTTTTTATGTTTCTTTACAATTTAATTTACATATTGACTATATAGCTCAAAAAATCTAGCAATTTGATTAATTGAAGCAAAAAATGCCTAAGAGTAAATTGATAGCTGAAATTGCAGGATGTACTTCATCTAATTGTATTAATAAACTAGCCTGATTATGTTTGTTTGTAAGAAAAAGCCCTTTTGTCATTTATATTTAGCATAGACTGTAACACATTCCATCTATCTTTTAACAGTATTCTCATCTGTCTTTTTACAGTATTCAGAATACAGTATTTAGAATATTTGGTCAAATGGAAAAAAATAATGGAATAGTAAAGGCTTGTCAATTATTTGAAGAGGTAGCTTTGTAGTGTTTGTAAAGCTTTGTTGTTAACTGGTTTTGTGTTGCTAGATGTAAATTGTAAGACAGAACAGTTGTAGTCTGACATTTTCCTTAAAGAATTTTTTGTCAGTGTTTTGTCCATTAATATGTTTCACGAATTTTACTGTATGTGAGAGTATGGATTTTTTTTCCGCTTACAGAAAGTAAGGAAGCTTTTTTTAGTAACTTGCCTTATACTTTTAATCAATATCAGGCACACCATGAGTTTGTTCTTTGAGGTAATATTTAATATCATAGACTAAAAAACTTTTCTGGAAGTTGTGAATAGATTGGGGAAAGAAACAACAAAACACAAAACAAGTTAGTAGATTTTAAAACATTTGAAACAAAACTATTTTTGTGGGATGACATTTTGCTTAGAGAAACACATTTTCTCATCTCCGTAATGGGGTATACAAGAGAATGAACAGTCAGAAGCACTGAAGAATCCAAAGATATTCATAACATCAGATTTTAAATATTTGTCATAAGAGTGTCAGAGGAAAAGAAACACCAACCAACATGAAAAACCCAATGAGAGTTGCAGTATTACTTATTTCTGTTGTTTATTTCTGAGTCATATTTTTTTTCAAGTTGAGAATGTAACATTTTCTCTTCTAGGATGCATAGCATATCTGCGAGTCTCAATGGCCACTGCAACTCCATCTTTCTGTTTTGCTTAATCACTTCTGTTTCTTTTTCCTAATTTTATCTTGTAGTCAACAGACTAAAAATCCCCTCTTATGGATCAGTCATAGAACATTACCAAAAGTCACTGCTGTTCTCTGCAATAGGTCAGCTTCTTTTCTGACCCTCCAAATCTGTGTTTCTACATAGAACAGCTCCATTTCTAGTACACCATACAATTTAGTTCTCTGGAAAAACTCCTTTGTTATAATTATATCAGCTAGCTCTCATCTTCAATCCAGTATCTAGGTTTTTAATTAAATGAACCAAACTTTAATAAAAAAAACCTGTCCTTAGAAATCATAGAAAAAAAGAAATCACTGTTCTACTTTTTGTAAGTAAATTATTCCCCATCTCTTCCTATTCTCTTACTGTAGTTGTAGAATGATTTAAATGTCTTATATGTTTACTGAAACTTTCTTTCATTTTCTTCTAATATTCAACATACACAGAGGAAAAGGAAATTTAATGGCACTCTGCTTATCTGAATCATACCATATCTGTAGAAAAAGATTTCATTGCAAATATAATTGAGTAAATTTACAGACTTAGTACTACACAAAGCTGACAGTTTAACATTATTATACAGGGTATATCCTGATGTAGATTTGTTTCTTGTTTATTCTCATTGTTTTGGTTTGATGTCTTTATTTCAGGACTCTGCATGTTGTCTCTTGAAGGCTCAGAACTGATTTGAAGAAAATTCCTCCCTTCACAATGGACAATGTGAGTTTTGCTTTGCCTGGGAAGTCCAGAAGGTCTGCCTGGATATCATTCTGATTCATAAGAATTAAGCCAATAGGAAGTAGGTTATTTCTGTGTACAAAATATACCAGTACATTGGAAATCAATGATATTTTCTCTGTAAAAGGCCATTCATATGAATATATATGTCACTGTATGTTTCTGTGGCATCGTAGCTTGTTTCCTTCTTATTTGACCTCCAAATCATGAGGTAAATATATATATCAACAGAATGTATTGCTCACCCAGTAAATTTTATAATTAAACAAATGTCTTTCTTTTGAGAGTTATATTATTTTCTACCAAATGTAAAACCTGAAATAAAAAGTATATACATTCTTAGGAAACTTATCCCTGTGCAACATTAAAAAAATAGGTAAGGATGAAAGGTCTAAAGCCTTTGTAATAGCAGGGGATCATTTGGGTAGAACAGATCTGGGTATTTCTGGGAGCTGAATCATTCCTGCACTGTGAGGAGGAAAAAGGGAATGGAGAATAGGGAGAGAAAAACTTTAGAAGAGAATTTATTCAAAATTTCTTAGGAGTGGTGGGAAGAAACTGCTCAGATTGAAATTTAGCTGTCAGTATGTCCCTGAGGAGGTGAGCAAGAAACATCCCTCAGTCATATAACACGAAAAGCATTCTTTGAACAGTCTGTGATTACTGATCTCTTTTCTTGACTTTATAATGGCTGCTCTCCAATGGGAGAATAGATGACAACAAGCTGATTGTGCATCATACACACAAATGATATATAACTCAGAGGATAGTATCTGGTCTGCTGAAGTACGAATTTTTTTTTCAACTACGAGCTGCAACTGTCATAAGCATGTAGCACACACATTCAGTTTTGTTCATTGAGGCGTGCAAAAAGAGAATTAAGGTGTTGATTCCAGAGCTTCCAACCTCCAATGCCAGAAATGACCCTTACACAAAAACACTGCTGAAATTTTTACACAACTGTGTTAGAGAACATCTTTTGAAAGGTTAGCTAATTCTTTTTAAAAGACTTGTGTCACCTGCCATATAACTGTAGTGGCAGACAACCCTCAATGCCAGGAGCAGACTTTGGATCCTTGCATTTTCTCATACCTCAGTCAAAAGGGCTGAAAAGCCTCCCATTATAATTTTCTAGGTGTTTGTACCTATACACACGGACCAAATTGTTTCCCAACTTTCTCTTCAATAAGATGGTTTATTCATTATTTAGAATCCCACTAAGGTTTATTAGATTTTAAATCAGTCTTGGATTTTGATATTTTGAATAATAAACCAGTTTAAAAAATTAATCTTTGGAATATCTTGAGTACTAGATCTCTGAAAAATAAGGTTAATTAGCATCAGTGTTTTGAGATCTGTTGATGAACCAGTTTTTATTTTGAGATCCTTGTGCACATTTTCCGTGCAAGTGGTGAAGTAAAATCTTCCCAAAATTTCAGCATGAATACAGAGGTTTTGAAACACTTCAGAAGACATGATAAACAGAACTGTTGTAATTATACAGACTAAAACCTTTTAACTCTTGGAGATGTACCAATGAAAGACAAATCCAAAAAGATCAGAATAAAAAAAAAAAAGCCCATGAAAAAAGTACATGGCTGAAAAAGAAGACTTAAAAAGGGTCTGATTGATCAAAATGTTAAGAAGGTAAAATGAACTAAAACAGAAAGAATTTTGTAATAACAGAACTAGAACTGAATACTGATATTTAACAGGGAAAAAAATGTTCTTTATCTGAGATTGGACTAATGAAGAGGATAAAATAAGAATTTAAAATATTGGCTAAGGATATAAAGGGTTGCGGAATAAATCTCTTCTGAATAAAAGTTCTCTAGGTTAGTAGCTATATATACTGAAGTGCACTGAACATAGGAAGGAACAGCTGAGAAACTAATTTTATTTTTTTAATTTTAAGGGCTTTTTTTGTTTTTAATTTAATTTTTTAAAAAAATATTTTAATTTATTTTTATTCAAAATACAGCATAACATTTTCTAAATTCTGGCATATTAGAAGGGTGATCTAGAAATGACAGACTACGTACTCATTCTTGACAAAAGTAATAGAATCAAAATTCAGGACTTCATTAATAAAGAATTAGACACTAAAAATATCATTAATGACAGTCAATTTGCTTTAAAGGAGGTACTGCATTTCGCATAAAATTGTTATTCTCAGAAGCAATGAAAGCAAGTATTTCTTTTCTTATCTGTTATCTGGAAAAGTTTAACTGCATCTGTGAAAATCTGGCAATTTCTCAGTAGAAAATGTATGTTTTTTTTTAAGACATTACAGAAAAAATCCACTATATAACAGTGAACGGTTCACGAATAAACTAAAATGGTAAGTTATTAATCATTGCTAATACAGGATTTTGACAGGTGCTGCTTAAAAATTTGCCACTGAATTTGTTCCTGAGAGAACCTGATTGCATCTATCACGTCAGACTTACAAGGCTACCCTAAATTCGAGAGGTATACCCAAGTTAATTTCATCTTCATTTTTGCCTGGATTTTTAAGACACTAAGAGAGCTATTCAGAAATCCAAATTACATTGGTACCAATCAGTAGCAGATAGGAACTTTTTATGGTCTGGCCATATTCTATTCTTCAACTTTTATTTAGCTACACCCAGTTACAAGAGAAGATACAGAGGTGTTCACTCAGATAATGAGAATCCCACCCCAATTTAAGAGTACTAGCTTTTTAATTTTTTTCAAGTATTTGCCATTCCGTAATAGAGGAACAAGGCTTTCTTCAGCTAAATATAATGTCAAAATAGAAGTTTCTTCTAATGTTCTCCCGTCTTTGCACAGTAACATTGTTGCACAGCATTAATTTTTTTCTTTTCACTGTTGAAATCCTCAGATAAGTACCAAAGGCACATTTAGGTTACTAACTCCACAAAAAATATTCCCACTTCTTTTAATTCTACACTTGTAAATATTTTGTACAAACCCCAAAAGTATGGAATTGATAAAGTTTGTAGCACCTTTATCAAAAATTGCTAAAGCAACTGCATTGTTATCAGCAAGCATGCTATAATTGCTACAGAAATTTATCACTGTTAACACCAAGACTATTTTTATAAATACTTCTGAGCCTCTTTTAGCTGCGTCTTCAGATTCTCAGCTGCTAGTCAGAACCACTGTGGGGGTGGATGAAGTGGGATTCTATTGTTTCACCTGAGCTTCTGCCTTGAGAACACAAATTATATTGAATTCAGACTCCAAAACTGAGATGAAAGGCTTTGCTCTAAAAAATTTAGTTCACATAATGAAAACTGAAGAGGCAGTAATTCTCTGTCAGGAATCATAGGAGAAGAAACTCTGATACAATTCCGAGTCATTGACAAACTACAGATTCTTTGCAAAAACAAAGAAATTCAAAGAAGTCAAGCTTACTAATCAATTTGGCCCAAATTTCATATTTTGATTAAACAAGATCAAATACCAACTCCATTTTAAAATATTTAAAGACGTATTGGTATTTAAGGCTTCATGAATATTTTTTATGTGCTTGTAAGCTTCACTATAAATGAGTATTTCCATTTTGAGTTCATGATCCTGAAGCAAAGGCAATATAACACATTCTCAAATACAGTGATCTAGAGCATCTGTGCTTGTGCCTTTCTTTCCTGAATATATAAACCATCTCCTCTAAGTGGTTTCTCTCCCATTTCTTACCAATCAGATTATATTTCATCCTNAGACACACACAAAATCTTCAGTTTTTCTTGGAACTTAGGAATACAGAGAATATAATTTGTTAGAAAAATCAAATTAGAATTCTTAAGTGAGGGTATCTTTAGGGGTGTAGTGTTCAGGCAGGCAGAAAGGAGACAAATATAGCAAGAAGGTATAAAGGTGCACATACTTTCAGAGTAACAGAAGCCAATTTTTTCAGGAATGCCAAGAAGCTGGAGGTTTATTACAGCCCAGAGGAGAGAAAATATTGTTGAACTGAGGACAGTATCAGTGAATAGGACTCAATGACTAGACTCAGTGTCTTGCCCCCTTGTCAGAGGGCATGTCTATGCACAAATTTTTTTAAAATTAGTTTCCCTATCCTCCCCAAAGCTCCCCATCATTCCACCTTTCTCAGTTTAAAACCTTTTGATTCCAGTCTTTCCTTAATTGTTTACAGCTTAAAATAATTTGACTGGTTCTGGTGTCCTCACTTTAAGAAAAACTTGTCAGCCAAACAACCCCAAAATTTTATCAGGTTGGGCAGAAAATTGTATTTTTGTTTTAATTACAGTTTCACTCTACCTGCCAACATATTTAGCCTTCGGAAAAGTCCTAACACCTTTGTACATAAAAGTGTTAAGCATTATATCATAAAACTATTATCTGACAGACTACAGCTTAGTGTTAACCTATTAAGAATGCCCATGAAATTCTAGTAATTGTAGCATGTGTTTGCACCTGAGAAACATAGACGTGACAATGATTTTCTGCTTTGTTGTCTAGCAATGAGAAGACAGGAAGAGGCTATATGTTATTAGTATAGAAACAGGCTGTCCACTGGATTTTGCCTCCAATAAAAATAACTCAATTAAAAGTGTCAAGCCTGGCCTTTCATTAAGGATGCTTTCACATTTGCTGAAAATCTACAGTCGCAGTAGTGGCTTTATGTTTGTTCTTTGTCATGACTTTAGAAATAAAAAAATACTTCACATGATTCTTATGTATTTTTCTTTTGAAAATAAAAAAGTTTTCATGAAATCAAACACATTTGCAAACAGAATTTGTTTCAACAGTTTCTCTCTCCAAAAGTTCTTATTGTTTTCTTACTGTGTTTTCTTATGTTAACTTTGTTTGTCACTGGACGATCACAAGAAAACTATGGTTATACCTGAAAATATTAAGTGGTCTCCCTTTAAGGTACAATTCATTCTTGAATCCCAAAATTTCAGATGAGTTGAGGTTGAGGCACTTCTGGGTATGAAAAGTGTTATTTTCTGCTATGATATTCAATATTTGAAAGATCTGAGACTGAAACTAGCATTATTTGTGAAAAGTTCTAAGAATTTAATTTTCTAAATTAATGTTTTTTAATTGGACATAGGATACATTTTTATTATGTATCACTGCTACAATCAGTTTTTGATGCAACTGTTCAGGTCATGGATTCCACAATTTTTCTATGACTGTCTAGGAACGCTTGCATTCAATTCCTTGCTAAACTGAATGCCGGAGATTTAATGCACTTTTTAGTACATTAATAGGAACTAAATACAATAAAATACCATAAAAATAAATATTTTAAAAATAGGCCTATCTACTGTAGTAGATATATACTAATATAGTAATTTCTAATTTTAATACTCCTTTTTAAAAAAAAAATATGTTTCACATTTAAACTGTTGTTCTCCTTCTAATTATCTGTTACTAGAACTCATCAAAGTATTACCTACTGAGACAAAAAAATTGACTACTATAGCTGTTTTTCCATAAAGAAAAACATGGAATTAACCACCATTATAAATACTCATAGGTTCTTTGGACTGACAAGAGAAAAATTTCATTCCCCCTTAACCCCTAAACCTTCCCCTGAACTTCAGAGAATGAGGTAGCAAAACCGCTGTAGCAAAAGGTTCTTTCTTTTCATAGCCAGTATCAGAAAGGCTGGAGTTTCTTCTGCTGGTTGCTTTGTCTTGTTCATGCTCCTGAAAAAGACAGTCCAACACACATTGAATTTGACATTTCACTTCAGGACAAATCTGCAAGTGTGGTTTTTGCATTCTCTCTTCTATTCATAAATGCCTTGAAAATAAGTGGAGCTCCATCAAGAGTCAGGACTAGAGGTTGTGAGAGTGACAGCATGTTTTACACACACGCATGCCAATGTGACAACAAAGTCCATTTTTAGAAAGCTGCATAGAAACCTCTCTGCATCAGTGTCAAATTAGAGATAGTGTTCTGAAACACTGATTACGACTGCATATTTAGCCTGTGTCAGCTGAAAGTATCTGACTTATCTATCCATCTATTACTGCCTGCTGCTCAAATGAATGTCATCTTGTCAATGGGCTCGTCATTACGTTCAGCTGGAAGGTTTGCAGACTTTCAGCTCTGAAAAAGGACTATCATGGTGTTTGTGGATGACATCGATACTAGCACATCCCTTTTTTAGGAGTGTCAAACTTCTTGGCAATCCATTTTGCTGAATAAAAATGAGTCCCTGAACAAAAGTGAGTCAGTTCATGAGCTCTCTATACCATTTTCTCAAGGTATAGCTCCTCAATGATTCTTTAAGCCCTGATGAATGGTCCACCTATACACTTCCTTTAATGTAACTCTGCCTGCTTGTGTAGTATTATTTGTTTCCAAGGGTACAGTTCTGTGTGAGAATGTGCGTAGAAAATTCATGTACAACAGACAAATTTTATGACAAGCTGAGGGACAAGATAGAACCGTTTAAAAATAATTTTATGTTTAACGTGTCTTCTGTAAGTTAAATGTTTGTTCAATTAAATTAGTTTAATGTCTTGTAGAAAAAAAGTATTTTCTACAAAATCTGCTATACTTGCCCAGGCTGCCAAGGTTACAAGTTTTTTGTCTTCAGGTTTTTCTGACAGTGAATTTGTGTTATCTGAAACTTATGGAAGGCAGTTTTGCTTGAGTTTTGGTTGGGTTGGGTTTTTCTGCTTTTTTTTTGTCTGTGTGTGCAACTAGAAATTGCTAAAAATAATTTCATGTTTAGATGACTGTTTACACTCAAAAACCTTGCAGGAAAAAGCTGCTAGTCTGATTAGATTACTGAATTTTTCTATGTCACGTGTCACAGCAGTATAAAGTTTTTTGCTTTCCAAAATTTCTGACAGGTTAAAAATACTCTATGGATGATATAAGAAATCTCATTGGTTTGCAAATATGAGTAAGATAAATAAACTAAGAAATGCTCTTAAAAGAGTAGTACCTGGTAAAGTGAACTGCATAATGTGATTAAGAGATATGTAAAAGAAAATAAATTAGGGTATTTGTCAGGAGTTTCTTTCTGTGGTCTGGACTCTATTGTTGGCCACCTCATTGAACTACACTCCTGCAACACCAGATGTCAAAGAGGTGATATGACTGAGCATAACTGTGTTTATTAAAGGTCATGATAACATTGCAGAGATGGAAATAGAACCATCAGAGCAGAACAGAGCCAAGAAGAGGAAATATTTTTCCTTCTGGCTTCTGTCTACCAGTGGTATCAACTGGATTGATGCAAGTGGTTAAGGACTTATCTGTGAACAAGTATTTTAGGTTCCTATTAAGCATATTTATTAAACAGTCTTACTAAAATTAGACAAAAAAAGAGAATAGTTATACTAAAATTAATTCCTGCATCATTGAATGATGAATAATTCAAAAGCAATAAACTGACCTTGAATTTGCTTTTATTTTAGCACTGAATGTTATTTTATTCTTTATTTTGCACTGTGCTAATTAATGCCAAGGGGAGGAGTGTTACTAGACAGCTAAGGAGTACATGGAAACAAAGGAATCTATAAGTTCTGTGAATAACTCTGCAGTCCTTTTCTGGAAGAAAGTATAGCCCACTACTGTATTTGAAATAGCAACTCCCTATGAACTGAGGCAGTTTAGAAGGATTTTCTGACCCCTACGTATTGTTTTCTGTTCTGTTATTCTTGAGTTGCTTTATAAACAAAAAACCTTATGATTTATATTTTTTTCTAGCATGGAAAATAATTTGAAGGCAACTAGTGATGCTGATCTAGTAATCTCATACAAAAGTGGATACTTTTGTAAAAGACAGCAAAAATATTTTCACAAATGCATCATCCACAAAAGGAGGGATAAGGAAAATCTCCATCCATCCTTTATTGCATACAAGGGGAAATATAATGAGCGAGGATACAGAAAAAGATCAGATACTTGGTTCCTTCTTTGCCTCAGTCTTTAACAGTAAGGTCAGTCATCCTAAGGGTATCCAGCCCACAACCTGAAAGACAGAACTGGGGAGCAGAATGAAACCCCCATACTCAAAGGGATGAAGTAGCTCTCCTTATGAAGAAAGGCTGACAGAATTGAGATTGTTCAGCTTGGAGAAGAGAATGTTCCGGGGAAAAGCTTGTAATAGCCTACCAGTACCTAAGGCGGGGCCTAGAAGGAAGCTATAGAGAGCTTTTGCAATGACCTGTGGTGATGGGGTAAGTAGGAATGGCTTTAAACTGAAGAGACTAAATTTAGATTGAATATTAGGAAGAAATTCTTTACTGTGAGGATGGCAAGACACAGGAACAGGTTGCCCAGGGAAGTTGTGGATGTCCCATCCCTGGAAGTGTTCAGGACCAGGTTAGATGGAGCTTTGAGCAAACTGGTCTAGTTAAAGCTGTCCTTGCCCATGACAAGGGCATCGGAACTAGATGATCTTTAAGATCATAGAATCACAGAATCATTTGAGTTAGAAAAAACCTCTAAAATCATCCCATCCGATGTTTAATCAATCACTGCCTTGTCAACTAGACCATAACACTAAGTGTCATGTCCAGTTGTTTCTTGAACATCTCCAGGGATGGCAACTCCACCTCCCTAGGTAGTCCATTCCAATGCTTAATAATGCTTTACATGAAGAAATTCTTTCTGGTCCCTTCAAATGCAAGCCACTCTATAATTCTATGAAGAGAAAGAAAAGTATTTAGGCAGGTAGTAGTAACATTAAAATGGAAATTTTGTCAAGACAGTGAGGTTATGCTAGAGTGTAGTCATGGAACCGTCTCTTAGTTTTAGAATGATTCATTTTCCCACCATCCTGAGGAAAGGGAATTGACCAGTCTTATTCTAATTAATAAAAATTCAACTCTTATCCAGTAATTCAGATGGCTAGATATAATTATATGTTTTTCATTGTTATGTTAAATGGATAAAATAAAGACCATTCCAAGAGGGAAATGTTACTTAATATGCAAGGTACAAAAAGGAAGAGTTGTTTAGTAAACTGTAAATACTCTGAGGCATAAGCTCATTACTTCTGTTGCAATGTGAAAGAGCCTCACTAATTCACATAAATGACTTAGAGACTCACCGTAAATGACTGAATTTTATAATGAGACACTAGGTGAAATAAATGGTAAAACTCTCATGGACTTGCAATTTTAGTTTTATAGGTAACAAGGCAAATGAGTTAGAAAAATAGGAAGAACGAATTACAAAATATCTGCTGGTCATTTTTATGATGCACAGTTTCAAGTATTTGGGGAATGAACATAGATGGAATTAGATTAGGTTAATTAATCTCTTTTTAAGCAGAGAAAATGGAGGAGAACTATATCAATTTTCAAAACAAAATGGCACATTTATTTTTGAAACATTTCCTCATATTATTGAGATTGTTGTTTTGTCTCCACCTTTAATATAATACAATAATACTAATCATACTACTACTAATAATAAAATTGGTAACCATTATTTTGGCCACAAAAACACACTTCTAAGGAAAAATGCTGATGAGATACTGAGACAGCTTTAGAACACTATTACTGGCTCATACTTTCTTTATTTTCTTGGTGCTATTACATAGAAATTTCTTAATTTCATATCCACTCACTAGTTTGTGATTAGATGCAGCATGCTAGCAACAGCACCATCCTTTTCTGGTTACCTTCTCTATTTTTTCTTACACTGTGTTTTTCTTGATACAACAGGAGAAAATAAACTATTCTACATCTTAGATTATTAAAAAAAAATAATTCACAAGGAGTTTTCGTGCTTTCATTAATCATAAATTCCCATCTGCTCATCTGGAAAAAATCTGCTAACAATTATAAGCCATTGACTTCATGAAAGAATGTTATTTGGTTTTGTACATCTTTTTCTTAATACTCTGCTTGCCATCTGGATCTGAATTTAAAGATGTAAAATTTGGTAGAAATTGGAGGTGTACAAGGGGAAGGATCTATTTCAAAATAAGTGTGGGAAAGAAAATCACATGGACTAAAGGTGTCACAAAATGAACCAATGAAATGCACAGGAAAAGGTGTATGAGCACTTAACTACTGAAAAACATCTAGGATTTGTGCCCATTACCACAGAAAGCTGGAAAATTGGTTCACACATACAACTTCACAAAAGCAATCCTGTTTATCTGTACTCTGATAAGTAGCTTTTCTACATCAGTGGAATTAATTTTCAGGATTCTGGCAACTAACTTACATAGAATAGGGGATTTCTGGAGACTACTTATGTGAGAAGCTCCAGCTTCTGATGTCAATTCTACTGGGGTTTGTCTTTTCTCCGTTAAATGAAATGCAAAACAACAGATAGCAATGGTGCTGAACATTTTATGTGGCAATTATTCACGTGCATAGAAACACAGGTCCTGAAAGTATTAAGGTGCTACTCTTCCTAGAATGGAAAAGTGTGATTTTTTTGTGTTTTTTTTTAAAACAAACTAAATAAAGCCCTGAGGTAACACTTTAGGTCTCTGCATCTAACAATTTAATAGCGAGATCTTCAAATATCTCTTTCTGACACAGGGGTATTGAATGCACCCTGTATATTTTACCATCTTACACAGCCCTATAGAACAGTTGTTGCTTTGTTGTGCTTAGTCTTATAGGTGTGCTCCAAATTCCATGTAAATGGCAAACTAAAGTGTCAATGCCAGGGAGCAGGGCACTCTGGAGAGGAGGAACAGAGACATGGGCCTGCTACCTCGCTCATACTGATGCCATGAAGATTTTTTACCTTTCTTTTATACCCCTTTTGTACCTTTTTACAAATTCTGTATTGGTGTTTTCTAGCCTACGTTCTTGGACTTGTTTGTCAGCCTAGGAGACTAAACATTTCAGAAGCTTTGTAGTTAGGGATCAGTATGCCCCAGACCCCAAGGTCCTCTCCAAAACACATTTTGTAAACTAAGATATAATCATCCAGGGGAAGGTTCCTTGGGGAGGGGGGCTCACTCTAGCCTCTCATTGGGGAATCTTTGATAGATATGCTAATTAGTAAGACCTATAATGTTATACTCGATCTATCGTAGGTGTGCACTGCAGTGTGCATTTCTGTGCATTCAACCTGGACGTAGTGCACCTAAGGATCCTTAAAATAAATATAAAGATAAAATCCCTTTTTCCCTTCTAACCATGTTTGATTCTTGATTTTAACACCAGGAAATGGCATCACTACAATATTCAGAACAATCTGTGGCTCAGGCAGGCACTGTCTTCCATGACACTGTTCCACAGGCCTCCATAACAGTACCCTAAAGTGGACATCTTCATATCTTCTGACTTTTTCAGCTGTAGAATTCTCCTATTTTTTTTCTTTTTTTTTTTTTACCATGAATTTATTTACAATAAAGAAGATTTCTTGAAACAGAATCTTTTGATTCAGCCTGCCAAGCATCTAATGAGGTTATATTGTCATAATCAGTTTCTGTTTTTCTGACTACTTTGCCCTCAAATAACTTGTGAAGCTTCACCAAGTATGAGTAGAAGAGACCTGAAACATCACTCAGGAGCTTGATAGAGAGAACATTTTTGCCCAAACTGGCAGACCTTGGGCAAACATCCTTCTTTGAAAGAACATAGTGATCTGAAGGCTTGAATGACCTCAGTAAAGTGATGTATTTGCTACTGAGACTCATGAAAGAAGCCATTTTCACTGCTCGGTTTCATAGGTGTAGTCTGAAATAGGGTTTTTTGTGGAAGACAGGATAGATATACATTTATTAAAATTACATTATTAAACAAAAAGAAGGAGAAGACTTTCATATTTAAAAGATGTTATACAAATAGAAAGCAAATAAAATATAAACTCTGGTGTCAAATGCACAACATGCCCTCATTTATAGTGCATTTCTTTAAATGAGTTTAACGTTAAAGAGTTAAAAAATACAGCTTGATAGGAAGTATCCATCAGTTATATCAGTTCAAACTGCATTCAGAGAGAAAAGTCTCAGCTAAGAAAGAGAAAGAAATAGAAAGCAGATCCCACATTCCTGTGTATTGAAAAGAGCCCTACCCTCTTTACCAAATAAATCTTTCTTAAAGGCACCTTCTGACATTCACTGTGACAGAGAATATGGCCATCAGCAACAACTGGCAGCCAAAGAATATTGAGCTGCTTTGAGTTGTTCTCAAGAGATAGGAATTCTAGCAAGGAAATCCTTTTACACTGGCGAAAATGTCCATTTTTTTTACCTGTGATCACCAGATACTCAGCAAATAAATCTCTCCTGCAGCATCCCTCTGCTGCAGAGATCGGTGAGGTTTTTTAAAGCATTGTATTTCTATTGGCTTTTTTATACCTTAAAAGTTTAGTGAAGGATTGAAGGTGTGGTTTAAGCCTGAATTACTTCTTCATTGTTGCAAAATATGTTAAAGATTAATATCTCATATTGGCTTTTCTGTGATGTAAGAAATACAGCACCCTCTTCTAAAGATTTTGCTATCATTGCTTAAATTTCACAGATCACCCCCAGTTAGAAGTCTCTGTAGAGACTACATAGGTATTATATTACTGATGATGATAATAATAATAACAATGTATAAACATATATATGTATCATTTATAAAATAAATAATACACCTTTATAGAGTAAGAAAATTTGGCTTATGCAGCGATTTGTGAAAATAATAGACCTGAATAAAAATGCAGTTCTTCCAACTAAAACTAGCACACCGGCTTTTGCTAGAGTGTGGTTTGAATAACAACGAGGATGTACAGTATATGACTAACTGTTTGCAAGCACAACAACTGTGTCCATGTAGCCCAATAATAAGTATTGCCATGGCTATTAGCAGGCCATAAGCTTTGTATTGAATTTGCTAAACATCAGGACTGAGGCTTGTCAGACTTGGTCTGTCTGAACTTTACTTGAACTGCTTTACAGATTTGTTTTCACTGTGAAAACAATTTCTTTATTTGGCCAGGTGTTTATGGCTAAATAATTTTACTTTTGTTTATTTTTATGTGGTGCAAACATGGGTTTATAGAGGCTAGCAAGCAGTTATTCTGTATAGAATGAAATATTTCTACTCTAACATAATGCAGTAGAGAAATGCAGAGCTGGTAGAGTAACAAAGGCCTTGAGAAGTGGAGACAAAGGATGTGGCATAGAGGAGTATAGGCATGGGATGATCAGGTATGAAGCCCAGATAAAGAGATCACACAGTAATGTATGTTTCTACTCGTGTAAATAAGTAAAATTAATAGTGTCATTTCGGTGCCCTGTAAAGTTCAGAGTGCCTACTGTGGCTGCATATGGATTTATAGGACCTCTAATGCCCTTATGATTGCTAATATTAAATATACCTGTGTATAAAATATGATGCCATAGAATATCTTCATAATGATGTGTATTGAAGAAGACTGACTTCCTCTGATTACTCAGTATTGTTTTTGTCTGCTAACTTCAGAGGCTTCTGGGAATGCTTAAATAAGGTAAACAGTTATGCAGAACTTGTGTTTAAATATTCTGGTTATGCTTCAGTAATCCAAGAAATTAAATAAAGTTACTACAGGATCTTATCTAGGTTCAGCAGTTACAATATAAAGTCCACATTTAATTTATTTGGTTTTGGTTAATTTGCATGCATGCAGTATAAGAGCAGGAGGGTTCTATAAGAATCTGAAATCTATTGCACTCTGAGTGTTCTGAAAACCCAAAATTTTTTAACTCTTATGGCAAAATGACTTTATTTTCACAGATATTTTTTCAAAAAGGTTTTGAAAAATGTTACTATAAAAATAGATATCTTGGTGAACATGCGAATTCTTTTGCATGAGAGGACACCAGCTATACAGGTGGCATCCTTTTCCAAGCTATTCAAAAAAGAAGTAGAGATAAGGATTTGATTCTTCAGGAAATAAAGTAGGGTAGGTCTTTTAAAGAAGTGCAATAACATTTTCATTGAACCCAAAAAGTATTGAAAAGTACCTTGAAATTATGTGAAAACATAAATATCTTTTAAGTGCATGGCCTTAAAAGAAATAGAATTCCAAATTGTTTTGGAGAATTTCCTCTGTTACATATACAGCTCTTCTTCACAGGACTGAGATTTAAGGAACTGTGTAAAATCTTTCTTCTGTTGTGCTACATTGACGCTCCCCTTTTTTTGTATCCAAAGATATAATGAAGGGCAGCTCAGTTCATAAATAACTCATTTGCATTCTCCCTCACTAAATCTCAATGATATGTTTTGTGTACAACACAAAAGCATACTGCAGTTAAATAATGAGAAAAACATTAATAATTACACAGATGACAAAAAGAAGAAAAGAAAATACCTGTTACAACACAGAATGAATTAAAAAAAAAGATTAGAATAATGGGATACATCCAATTGCATTAAAAATACACAAAAATTATTTAAAACACAAAGGGAAATTCAAAAACAATAGCAATGAATTCATTAAAAATTAGTTATTAAATTGAACAAAAAGCAAGAGATAATTTAGTCACTGACAACTTGACTTTATATAGAGTTTTATTCATGTTACAAATAAATGCTTTTAATTAGTTTCTTTGAAAATTCTTTCCACAACTCTCAAAAAAGAGGCCTCTGTACCTTATTTTTGATAGTACCAAAGCTCTCATTACCAAGGTAATAATTTGATTTGAGTTTTCTGTAGTTTCTTTAAATATTTTTCTTGTACATTTCTGGCTTAGGAGTTCTGTAAATTCATTCCTGTGAAGTAAAAAAATCAACACATAGGGACATATACAACATTTAAAGAAAATAAAAACATAACTGATACCCATCCCCATTAGTCCAAAACAGTCAGATATCTCTGTTTGAGTCATTGGCCAAAAAATTATTTGGAATATGTCAAAGGGTCCATGGCTCTGTACGGTTGCTACCTGTAGACCTGCATATCAATTTTCAAGCTTTACTGTACTCTTTAAGAATTACTCTTCAAGAACCTTAATGTCCTAACAAGGGCCCTTCACTAGCCTTTAGCTTCATCATCTTATTCAACACTTTACTCTCTATTCCTCATATTTTCTTTCTGACACCCTACTCTTTTATGACATTTTTAAGAGGTATTTACCTTTGTCTGTCAGTTTAGGTTGTTCTATAATGGAAATTTTAGAAGCTTCTTTTTTAATAAGCCTACTCTCTTCCCATGAAAGAGAAAGGAAAAAAAAATACCCCAAACCCAAACTCATTTATTAATTACACATATACGAGAATTAAATTTTGCAACCAAGTGCATAGTAGAAACAGTTCCTCTTTTTTTAGCAGCTTTTTTTATAAAAGCTCTAATCTTTGTCCTTCTGGTAGCTATGCTTCTGAGAGGCTTGCAAAACTAATACAGAGAAAAAAAGTGCTTCTTTTATTCTTACATAATGATGGTATGAATCCTTTCACTTGTTATGTTTAATTCTTCTACCATAAAGGAGAATCAGAAAGTATGGTCTTCTGTTTTAATCTGCTCTTCTAAGAGGCAAAAAATTAAGAGACAGTGGCGAAGATCATCTTACTTTCATTTAATATTTTTATAGTTCTATTCAATAGTTCAGTCCCAAATCAGAGAGTGTAAGAGACTGGAGATTGCTTACTGTTGCATAACAAATGTCAGAAGATATATTTTATAGAGTTTTAAGGAATTTTGTCATAAGAATAATTTATAAAATTATTTATCAGTGCAGCAAAATAAAAATGGGTTTCTCAAATTTCATGTCAGGACCCAGGAAACTCAAAAGTTTATAAATAGGTACAAAATACCAAGGTTCCTAGCCTTTTTAAATCTCACTGTAGCAACTAATTTTACTTTGGAATATTTTAAATAAAATGGCAAACCTCCTTGAATTAAAACTGCTTTACGGGTCCTTAAAGAGAACAACAGGATAAACAAAATAAGTAAGACTCTATTTTCTTGATGAGCATCAAAGTATTACTTTTTGCACTTTGAATATGAAAAAAAGCTAAATCTAGTTTGCTGTAACGTGGGAACAGCTGAATTACTGGTCACTAGAAGTTGTTTAAAAAAAAGATAGAAAATCGAGGAAATGTAAGTGAAAACAACATTCCTTTTAATGAGAAGGTAAATGGAATAAAAATTGATGAAGTGAAACTCTTCTAGTAAAAGTAAAGATTTTGATTTTGAAGCATTCTTGTTTTTGTGGGTTTTAAAGTTTTCTAGAAGTAAGATACTTTTAAATAATTTAAATACTTTTGATGATAGAATTACAAAACATTTGTTGTTCTCTCTGTCCACAAGTGACTGCAGGGATAAATCAATGTATAATCCTAGTTCAGAAAAGCAGTTGTGAAGAATGATCCTTATCTAAAAATAAACATATGAGATCTATGTGCTACACCATATTAGAATGTAAGGCATCATAAATATGTGGGGTATTTTGAAGGTCAGCAGGAGTTAAGCTCTTAATTCAGTTAAGTGTTTTTGTAAAACCAATGACTATATGCTCCCTAGTTCCATGAGGGTGCTAAAAAAATTAGTCTTTTATATTCTGTTATTTAGATGACATAAAAAACGGTTTCCAAATATCATTTGAAATAACAGTAATAGATTATTTGCACAATAAAGAATGATACATTTGCCAAGAGGTCTGTAATATAGATCACTCAAGCTTTGTCAACACTAGTGAACAAATTCTTATAAAGGTGGCAGAGTGTAAACAACCAGCAGAATTTCCTTGTTAGGAAGTAAAAGCTACTTTAAAACGTAGCAATTAGGTCAAAAACTGTCTCTTGCATGGAGGATGAAGTATGAAAAGGGGTTATGGTGTCTGGACTTGAAAACAGAGGTGTTTAAATATAGCTTTATTGTTATATTCTTTTCGCCAAGTTACTTGGTTAGTTATATAGGGTAACATCCATCTTTGTGAAGGCCAAAAAATAGAGTGAAATCCCCAAAGATCCCTTTGCTTTCTTCCCCTAGAAAAGACAATGAAGAAAAGAAAATACAGGACCTTCACTTGATAATTCTGTGCATGTTCACTTACTTTTCACAGAAATTAAATATCTTGATAGTAACTTTTAAAGTGAAGTTTGCAGTTACTTGCTTTTTTATCCTTGGCAGTTCTTTTAATTTTGGAACAGGTTAAAATTTTTAAGAGTTAAAGTAGAATGATTGCTGCTGCATCAGAGCATTCAGAACAGGAGCCTGAGATGTATGGTTGACAGCAAAAATATCCACACAGACAAATTGCTTCAAACAAATCTAGGGATTTATAAAATATGCAAAAAATGATTGGGGGATTAGTTTATATTCTAACATCAACCTTCCCTCAGATATTCTTTCTAAAAGTTTGTCCTTGAAAAAAAAAAAATGTGTATGGCTACCTATAGCAAAAGGTATTTTCCTGGAGGTTTACATGTTTCTGATTTAATGCAGCACATCAAAGTAATGATATCTCACACGTGAGTTCCATACACCTTCAGTGCACCTTCAGCCTGATCTGCAGAACTCAAGCTGTCATACTCTGAATCCCTTCTGGACACAGCTGCCAATCATGCTAAACTATGTGAACAGCTTAGTGACACAGACAGATGTTCACAGAGAATGAGACAGAGACCACCAAACTCACTCGTTTACAAATTTAACAGGATTTGAATATAGGGCGTCAGTGTGAAAGTCTATTTTATTGTTCTGGTAGTTTCTTTCAATTGTATTTTTAGAAGATACGTCTGCAAACAAAAAAATCTCAACTCTTTTATATTACTACCACCAAAAAAATGAGAATACACTTGGCCCCATTCAAACTTTCAAACTCAGCATTCTTCATGATTTTGCATGAATTCAGAAAACAGCTTTTCATACTGAGCTCTGAACTTTATTTCTCAAACCATCTTTCACTAGGAAAGAAACATGACATTGAGGTTTAAACATAATAATTTTAAAAGGAAGGAAACTCAGGAAAATTAAATACTTTAAAGCAAAACCAGAAACATAGGAACACAAGAGCAGAACAGCCTACAAAAAAACCCCCCACAAACTAGAGACGCAAAAGGTCATAAATATTTACAAAGGTATGATTCTGACTTAAATAAGAAATACCCAAAAGTTCTTAGTAACTGCAGCAAAACCAAAAAGCATTAAAACATTTTTATCTGTGCCTGTGGTAAGATCATAGGCACAAAATTGAACAAAATAGTAACAGGAATATATGTAATCAAGATAAAATATAAAATCACCACACTTTTAAGTCTTATTTTTAGTGAAACCCAGTTCTGATACATGTAATGATACATTTTCTTCAGTTATAAGTTCCATATGTTTGAGAAGACTTTCTGAACTAAACTTTTCCCCCCAAAGGTTTTGCCAGTTACCCTTATTGAGGTATTTTGTCTTTTATGAGATGACTTACAACACATACCACAGGAAAAATAAATGCATGTTTTAATACATTGTTATCAATTCTTTATTTTACTTAATATTTTGAAAAGCAAGTAACTTACCTCTCCCATTTTCTGAGACAAAGCTAAGGCAAAATCCACTGAGGAATTTATATCCAGAAATGGTGAACAAGAGATCCTTTTAAGCATAACACTGAAGGTGGACTTACAGATCCAGGGATGATTTTTTTTTTTCTGGGAATATTTCTTGGCTCTTTTAGACCCATACACAAATATTAGCCTGTGTTCGAAATAGTGTTTGAGTCTGGAGTGCATTCATTCTTTAAGGAAAATTTAGCTGTTTCTCAGAGGGCTAAGAGAATCCATAGATTCAAATTACCTCCATATATGTGGAAAGTTAAGCACATAGGTATGAGATAAAAAACCAAAAAAATTGAATCTTCAGCATTGAGTTATGAAAATTAATGAAAACAAATTGAAAAAAAAAGTCTCCTACATCTTTTTCCACTGCAGAATATTTCTTCCACCAGCAGTAAATATTCATAAGGATTTAATAAGTTATTCAGTAATCACAGTATAAATGTTTATTTCAGGAAGAGAAGAAAAAATAAGAAACTTTGAGGGACTGGTTAAATGTCTCCTATTTTACAGTGGAGATTTCCAGTGAGTTGAAGAGACTAATTTCTCTATCACACTGGGTTGTTGTATTTTGAATAGAACATCCAATAATGGGGAGAAAATCTCAATGGAATAGTCATTGTGTTATTTCATTGAAGAAGGGAGACATGGACTCTATTAGTTCTTTAAAATTTATCTTAGATGCCATTATGTGAGAAGAAATTTAATCTGTTTCCTGAATTTTTATCTAGTGAGTCTGTAAGATTTTGCCACCTGTATTACTTTACTTCAAGTAATTCTTTCCTGTGGAATGGAAAAAAGAAATCATTTAACTGAGAAAAACTGATAAAAATCACCATAGATTTTCCTGCATAGTGGAAATTTTTTCAGCAACCTCCAGAAAAATTTAAATTTCAATGTCCTCATACTGGATCTGTCGATCCTCTGATGAGTGTTTCAAGTTACCAAACTTGTGAACACTGAGGTGATGAATGATTACTAACAATTCCCAGGATATTCTAAGATTGACAGTATTTGCACAACTCTGGAAGGTAAGTGAATGGAAGAAATCACAAAATTTGGCCCTTCGATTCAGTGACTTCCTTCTCAGCAGTGAAAGAATTCAATATTTTTAAGAATTAAAAAACAATGAAGTAGAATAAAAAAAAAAATTAGATTCACCTTGGTAGATAACTGGCTTATCCAAAGCTAGGTGACAGTTAAGCAGGTGTCAAGTGCAGTGGGACAGTTATGCGACTATTCTAATTTTTAATTCAAAACTTTTAACTTTTTAATTACTTTTTGTTCAAATATTTAACTATTAGTTTAGAAACTAAGATTCAATCTCAGTTTGGGTTTAAAAAGAAAAAAGAAATGCTCAAATAATGACAAATTGGTCTTTTTCTCTCTTTTCATGAAAGCTGATCTCTTAGGATTAGAAAATTATTTATTGCTCATTTTTAGTTAAAAAAATACATTCTTCAATGTTGATCCTCCACATATTCACAAATGCTTCTTTCTTATGTTAGGACTCAATCTCCTAGAACAAAGTGTCAATAGGACTCAATCTCCTAGAACAAAGTGTCAATACAGACAGAGGGTAGGAAAGAATTTATTTTCAAACACAAATGAAACAATTATTGAAGCAAAAGAGTTATATACTATATCTGCAAGGAATGCATTTACATACTTTAATTTCTAAAAAGGACTTCTTGCTTTGAAATGGAAGTAGTTTTCTAACTTAAAGTAGGTAATTACACACTCCATTAAACAAGTAATTAACAGATTACAATTTAAAAAAAAACAACTTGAAAATGAGCAATTCACATGCTAAATGTGAAGCGCACTGTTACAATTAGCATAATATTTTTTGAAATGGATTAACAAATGCACAATGAAAATGGAAAAAAAAAATCTATTTTCTCCATGCAAATCAGAAGCAACAAATAGTATTTTATAAGTCAAATAATATCACAGTATAAGGACCTAGTGCAAATACCTCATGTTAAATTGCTTATTTAAATAAATAAAAAAATAACTTCTTAATTCCCTGGAGGAATAGCTAAAATTTTTGGAAGATTATTATTGTGTATACACCATGCTGGGAGCATTCATTATGTGAAGTAAACAAAAGGTCAGATGTTGGGCTTTTGACAAGCAAATATGATTCTTCTATTAATCTGAAGATGCAAGTGAAATTTTACCTACCACTATTCTAAACATCAGCAAAAGCTACCATAACAAGAAACACTATCCAATACTTTATGCTTCCATGTCTTGTGTTAATTTTGTACATCTGATGAAGTTTCTCAAGGTAATAGTTAATAAGCCCAGATAGGATCGTGAAAGGCATGAATGGGTTTATGAACTAATTTCTTCAGCTCCTTCAGTCCAGCTGGCACATGCTGGCCACCTGTCTATACCACCAGTACAAGATGTGTGCTTTTCAGCTGCAGCCTTGAAGAAATATTAATTCTGCTTCAAAATTAAAGAAATGGAATTTAATAGGAATCATATCCTTTGTACATAATTGGCTTATTTAATCTTCTTTATAGTTATCTGTTTTTATTTGTTGAAATTATAAACTGCAGGAAAAAAAAAAGATCAAGAAAGAATCTAGTTTAACCTCTTTTCCATGGGTATTTAATCTAGTTGTTCTCCTGAATTCTCATTTTAATCATCATTTTACTTCAAAGCAGTACATACTTCTTCTTCTAACCCACAGGAAGACTTTAATTATTTAAACATTATTTTTCAAATATTCTTTCTTCCATTAAAGGAAATTACTAAAATAAGTAATAATACCATTTTCATTATTTTTATAAAATAAAAATAATTAATATAGAGGTTTCTAATCAGAAAGCCAGTAAAAGGTAATAAACAGTAAACAAGAGACTTAAAATTTTAAGAATATAAAGTCCAAAACAGAAAACAAAATATTCATATTCTGTCACTTTCTTTTT
>VWZQ01004964.1:69291-86115 GCA_013397015.1 Myiagra hebetior | reverse complement strand
TTTTTTTTTTTTTAATTTTCTATGAATTCTTGAATCCAACTACTGGCAACCCAATCTTAATTTATAGGACCTGACAATCAGAGCCCATGGCAATATGGCTGTAGGGGAGCAGTGTTTTGTTGAATGCATTAATGTCATGATAAGCTGAATTACTCTCTTGCTAATGGAGTTGACCTCTTCTGGTGTTATTGCTAGCCAGGCCAGTAAAGAAATTCAAATATCCCAGAATCACTCAAGGCTTAATTAGAATTGAAATAGGGCAACTACAAAATATAATAAAAAATTGATTTACTGTGTAATACTGAATCAAACGCAGTATCTGTGTATAAAGGAGACTGGAAATCTTACAAAAGGGAATTGTTGTAGGGCAAACATATGATGACACATCAGAGTGATGGCTTACTCCCACGTACAGCACACTAGTTTCTTCAGCTTTCATTTACCTAATAGGTTGTTTTGATGAAGTACCATTTCATATGGTTGAAGGAGGAGGGTCATGAGATGAAATCAGAATGGCTAAGGTGATTACTCTTCCTCTGAGTATCAGCAATAATTTTAAATTCTTCAAGTAAATTAAGCCCTCCTCAGTTTCCTTCTCGCACGTCTTCTCCTTCCTTAAATATTTTTCTTGGTCTACTTTGACAGTTAACTATTATCATGGATGGTCCCCATCACAAGATCACACATGAAAGCAACAGCAGTTTAAAACTTTTTTTTTTTTTCCTTCCTTCCAGGTATGGTTGAATGCTACAAAATTCAATACAACATCTATAAATATACTGTGTTTTTTATTTTTCCTCTATGGAGGAATGATTTGTATGAAATTATCAATTTCTACCAAACTCCAAGAATGTTAAGACTCTGTAATGATGAATAGTTGAAACTAATTTCATAATCAGTTTGAATTTCGTAAGAAAAAAACCTACATATAAATACACATAAGTGGCAGCAAGAGACAAGTTGCTTAGTCTGATATCATATTGTAAAATATCCCAAATGTGAAACTTTTGGTAGTTTGCATTTTTGTTTGTTGTTTTAAATCTACAAATATAATTCTGGGTTTGTTCCATTTAAGTAGCTTTCTTATCTACTATTATTTCCTTTCTCAACAAGTACAGAAAACTTATAGAATACTGTAAGACTGATTATTTTCATTATATTCATATTTAAATAATCTGTTTTCTAGAGTTATTCAATTTCTGAGAATGCAGCAAAAAAAAGTGAGGAATAAGTCTTATTCACAAAAAATTTATTTCCAAATATATGTTTTAATGACACATAAAATGCAATACTTTTCCTACTTATTTGAGATATAACCTGATTGGACTTGGGTCTTTTGAATCTGAAAAGACAGATATTTGACTACAGATCTCCCTAAAACTATGACCCATATATTTTCAACAGCAAATAAATGTCCAGCGTTCCTAGTGTTTCTGTGGAAAAAAAAAAAAAGAAATTAAAAAAGTATTTTGCTATCTATATTAGACTTACTTATTTTGATTTCCATTGTAATGTCAAAAGAGGAGAAAAAACTTGATAACACCACCATTAGACTAACAATGTAGTCAATAGTGACTGCAACGGTCCATCATATGTTATAAAAGCTATTGTAGGCAAAAATTTAATCTAGAAAAGTGCTATAGACAGCCAGCAGTTCTGATCCTCTTTCTGCAACTGCTAAAGACAAAATCCCTCTCACTTTCTATCTGTAGATTAACTTTATGATTAGTCTTCTTTTCAATGTTGTATTTTGCTGTATAGTAAAAAATATACGTGTGAAAAGCCATATCAAGAAATGCTACCTTGAAGAGCTAACAAATGTTAATAATTTCAGAAGATAAACCAATACAAATTCACATGAGACTGAATCTGAATATCTTGTAGTGCCCATTTCCTCTGTGAAAAGAAAGCAATTTTAATAACTGACCTTGATGCAGACTTCGCTCTAGCTCACATTCTTGCTTCATGGCTTGAGGAAGTAGTTTTGGAAGCTCATTATAGAAGGATAGCTTTCAGAGGAACTTCGCAGTTATTCTCTTCAAACAAAAGCAAATCATTTCTAAGAAAGTCAGGTAATTTCTAAGAAAGAATGTAACCTTCTCTTCCACAAAATTGGGAAGAAATAAAAGGCAAGGCAGAGAACTTCTATTCTTATTTTGTAGGGTTTTTTTTCACATAGTGATCCTATGCATTTTAAATGAAATTTTAAAAGATGTACAAGTAATTTGTTTGTTGTAGGAGAAGAATATATCAATTTCTTAAAACTTGGAAATAGGAGAATTCTGTGCTTTTGATAAATAGCATTTATCAATTTATCAAAGTGAGAAAATAAATTTTGTTTAGATTTTGAAGAAATACACTGTGAAAAATGTTGCAGGCAGCATCACAAAAATCATCATCGATATATTTGGAAATAAACCAGTAAAAATTCTATTATGGTGTCCCCTATTTTCTTCTAGATTCCACTACCAGATGGTCCCCTTTTGCTAGAAGTAACCAAAATCCAATGGAATCCACAACAATATCCATAATAAACTTCAGGGTTCACTCCAAAAGTGACAGATCCTAGATATTACATTCAGACTAATAATTATTCGGTCATTGTTGTGGCTCCATTAGATATCAGAAGAAAATGTCTTTTACTATTGCCAGCTACTGCAAGTTTCTTAAATCGGGCACTAATATGCATTGTTATATCTTCTAAGGAGGTATCAGAATGTCATCTTTATTAGAGGCAGACACACAATACGAAAGTGAAGTAAAGTTTGGTTTAAGAAATGTCTGGCATCTCTTCTTGATTTCATCAGACTGCAGCCTCAGGTGACTTTAGCTGAGGCATCTTTCTTAAAAATAGCCACTTATGATTTTGCAATAAATTTTTAGTATTGACTGAAAATAAAAGCCTTAGTTAACTGTTAATAAAATCTGCTGCATAATTAACTTTATACAATTTTAATAATTTTTCTTTAGATCTGCTAGGTAGGAAACTGATGATCTGCTCTTGTTCTGCTAGCCAACAAGGTGTGGCATAGCTACTCTGTATAAGCCTTAGCTGCCTATGGCAGTGATAGTGCAGTAATTCTTCAGCCTGTCCTAATAGGATATGTAAGACCTTTATAAAATGTGAATCATACAGGTCTCATGACTACAACTTGGGAGATACAAGTGAAATGTATTCATAGTTTATTGTCTATACCTGTTGAAATGTTGAAATGAGTTAGGAAGGACTTTGACTCAATGTCAAACAGACAAAAGCCTTCTGGATATTGAGTTTCCTCGATTACATGTTGTTCTACCTGTTGGGATCATCTGTGTGTCTTTCCATACTCAATTCCCCTACATCACTGAGGCTACAGCACTTGCAGTATATTGAATATCTTGGAGAACTTATGTACTTCCACATTTCTGACGAATTTGAACTTCAGCTGTCTATGGCATTAATTACAAAAGAAAGGAATCACAAATAACTCTTAGGATGTTGAAATACTTTTCCCCAATGTTATATTCCAGTCATAGATGTGAGAGACACACAAGTTCTGAGGAAGGGTCTGCCCCTTCAACCCTGTTTACAGCTTCTATGAAAGCAAAGGTGTGAGGTAAAAGGAAATGGAAGAACATGTTTGGAACTGTATGCCTTAGTATCATAGTGGCACTGAGATGGAATCGGTTGGAGGAGACACACAGACCTCAAAGCTGATAGGTAGGTTTAAGATATTGGTATAGAATACATTTTCTGTATAATATATAATATTAATAATATCATATGACTGTGATCATTGTATGTTTGCTCTTAATCAGTGCTTCAGGAGCGAGATGGCAAATATTTCATTTAAACAAATATAAAAATGACAAGTTGAATAGAGTAGTGTGTCATGACAGAGAAGTAAAAAACAACTCTACAGATTTTATAACCTCTTTGAACTAAAGATCCTATAAAAGCCAAAGAACTCTGTGAAACATTACGGATAGTATGCCATGCTGTCCTATAGTCCAAAAGAGCAGTTTTTGACTAATTTCTTTAAGTCTTTTCATTGCACATAATTTTTTCATAAATAAAAAATATTATTTGTTTTCCTAAAATTCATATGTCCAAGAAGAAAAATACAAAAATAACTACTTTGACCAGTTTCACCTCAGCTTCACAAGCTGAGAACTACCAAGTGTAGGTATTATAAAACATGTGTATCAGCTCTGCATGCATAAAGCAAAGGAGCATTGTCTATAAAAATCTTGCACATCCATTGCCTGCCTCTTTGGGCTATCATTCATACCTGTACAAAGGAAGTGTAGAGTGCAGTCATACCAAAAGACTCCCCTATTCCAAGTACAAAGTAGCACTTTTTGGTCTTATTATGCATAAAAATACGATTTCAGAAAAGATTTGAGTGAACTGTGTCAGAATTTTGAAACAACTTATAAATCACTTCTAAAAGGCTTTCTTCATTTTCAAGAAAGACGGTAGAAATATTTGTTGCAAAGTTTTTCATTCCCAGTCTGAGATAGTCTAAATATTTAATCAGGCACAGAAATACAAATCAAAGCATGTTAATAAAAATTATGCATACCTCAATAAAGTTCCCTGTAATAATTTAAGAGACAAAGTGACTGAGGCTATGCTAAAGGGCAGTTTCCATTGAGTACATTTGAAGCTGTAGGCAAAGCTCTTGTTTATGAAAGCTGTATGGAAGATATTTTATATTTCACAAGGTACTGCATCTATTTATCTCTTATAGCTGCAGTGAAAAGGAGGAGATCCTTCTTAATCTTCTGCTCATCAGCATGTATCAGAAACCTTTGCTGGCCATACTTAGGTATGATGTATGTTTCCTAAGTTTTCAGTGTTTCAGCAAAAGTGTCACACACATTACAATGATAGTCATTAGTGCTACTTGCATCTAATTGCTTTTTACACACCTCATCCATGCAGCTGTTCATAGATCAGTGTTAGAAATGGGTTTGGAACACCAGTGTCAGCATCTTGATACAGAGGGTTGAAACAAACACATTTGTTATGATTCCCCATGCCACCTAGGCGATTTGAATGCTCAGTTCCCATTAATTAACATCCAAGTCCCCTGAATGCCTGATGATCTCAGCTTTCACCTCCCATGAATCTTTCAGGAAACAGTATAAACTTTGACACTGCGAAGTTCAGTATGCTTAAATGTTTGTACATGGGAAGTAAAGTTCTTTACTAGAACTATATAGACTGAAAAAAAAAGGTTAAAAATTCATAATAATATGCAAAAAAGATACTTCAGAGATATCAGGTATACTTGTTAGCAATATTTAGAATTACTCTGACAGCTTTCATTACAGTTACTCTCCCATTAATTTCTTTAAATATTGTCCCTCCAAAGAAATGCAGTCAACTATGTTATAATTAACTTGGCTGCCAAAAGATATTATATATCATCTGATGCTCTACCGGCCTAAGGTAGTCATAGAGTGGCAGCTGTATTGTTCAGTGTTTAATCAGGTCAAAGCTGTGGCAACTTTAATTATAGTTATTGTCAAGATGCTGCTTAATGTTTGCAACAAACCTTGTCATATGTCAGCTCTTGAATCTTTTCTTTTAGGCATGTGTAAGTGAAAAGACCGTTCCTGTTAAATTTGACAGGCATGATTCTATAAGAAAAATTGGCATATTGCTAGATAAATTTGGGGTAATTTGGACATGTATGGTGAGGATAGGGAGTAGGCAAAGGTACTGAGATAAAACGGAAAAAATCTTATTCTTTTAGCGAACACAGGGGATAAGAAACAGGTGCAGAAAAGTGAGGCCAGCAAGTCACAGAATCCTTTCCCTTTTTTTACCCAAAAAAAAAAAAAAATCCCACTACATACACTCCACTATTTTAAAAGCAAAGCATTATCATGTGTTATTATGTATCATTATATTGTACCCACCTGAAGTATCACACTCTACTAAAGATGTAGACCTGTCATTCATGCATCTGCCACCTGGCTCATGAAATGAATTAGTCTAGTGGTGCTTTGCCCTTTGTTTTCCAATTTATAGTGTCTTTTTGTTCTGCATAAATATTACATTTTGCAACAGTGTTTCCCTACTTTTCCCACACTAATAATTTGGCTCATTCTCTGTTTTTCTCCAGGTGTATCCACCTTGGATCCCAAGGCCCCATCTGAATCAAACAAAAATTACTTCTCTCAAGGAAATGAACTGAAAGGATAGTTGGCTTCAAAATCTTCTTGTAAGTCTGCCACATCTTAAGGATGGATAAGGTTTCCTTCTCTCTGCTCACAACAATCCCTCAGCATTATTCTGACATATATCAAATCATATCACACTATGCCTCCACGAGCAATGGTTGAGATGCATGCAGCCCACACTGTGGATATCATGTTATCAAAAATGAGAGAACAGTCTCATTATTTATCTGGCAATTTTATGTTTTCATAAAGGTGTTTGTTATGAGCAGAAACACCTAAGATGTGTCAAGCACAGAATAATAATTTAGGGATGTAGAGGCAATGAAACTCCTTTTTTCTGCTCAGTCTTTTGCTGTGATTTCTTTGGTGATCCAGTCACCATGCTCTAAATATGATCTTCTAAGGAGTGAGTTGAAAGAAATAATCACTTCTCTCTAGCTAGTGGCAGTGCTTCTGTATTAGGAAACAGGCTAGGAGCTGAGCACAGGTGCAAGGCCAGAGGGGTCAGGAGCCAAACCACAATGACCTTATTCCACTGTACCTGGGCGAGGTAAACTGCGCAGATCGAGGAGTGGCAGATGGGGTCAGGCCAGAGTTGAGATCACCATACATATTTGTGGTGATGATGCAGGTCTGGGTCAAGTCATGAAGTCAATCAACATTTCAGGTTTAAGTCCAGCAGTGGTAACCGGTATCAGAAATAACCCAGCAGTTGCCAGGCATGTCTGTAGTGATGGAGCAAGACTGAGGCCAGGCCAATAAGTCTGTCCACAGATCAAGGCTCAGATCGAAAAGGTCCCTAGCCAGGCACATACAGAGCTAGGGCAGAGCTAGAGCCATGTACATGGAAAAGCATCTCAGGAGTGAACCGAATATCCAGGCATGCGCTTAAAGAAAGCCCAGGGCCCAGGGGCAGGGGTGTTTCTGAGGCCTGAGGTCTGCCCAGTCGCTGCACTATTCAGCTGGACAGGGGAGAGGAATTATAACAAAAGGCTCATGGGTCAAGATATGGACAAGGAGATATCACTCAATGATTACTGTTATGGGCAAAACAGACTCAACTTAGGGAAATTGATTTAATTTATAACCAATCACGTCAGAGTGGGATAACACAAAATAAAATTCAAATCCACTGTGGGGTCCTCTCTTCACAAGGCTGCAGGTCCTGCCAGGAGCCTGCTCCAGCATGAGCTTCCCAGGGGGTCGCAAACTCCTTTGGGCATCTACCTGCTCTGACATGGGGTCTTCCACAGATTGTAGGTGGATCCCTTCTTCCTCATAAATCTGGAGCACTTCCTCCCCCTCCTTATTCACCAACCTTGGTGTCTGCTGAGCGGTTTCTTGTGTATGCTCACTCCAGCTGCAACTGCACAGGGGTTTCTCTGCCCCTTCTGGAATCCATTATCCCAGAGGGGCTACCACCATTGCTGATGGGCTCAGCCTTGGCTAGCACTGGGTCCATCTTGGAGCCGGCTGCCATTGGCTCTGACAGACATAGGGGAAGCTTCTGGCAGCTTCTCACAGATGACACTCCACTTCCCCCCATGTCTACCAAAACCCTTCCAGGCAAACCTAGTGCAATTATTCATGTCTGGCCCAATAGTAATAGGTTCAAAAGAAAGAAAGAGATAATGAATATGAAACATTTGGGAAGATGAAGCCTAATTTGTAGTATATATGAGTGAGTAGGGGGAGTAGCTGGGGGTTTTTTGTTTGGTTTTCTTTTTACTGTGGTAGAAAAGGAATATCTCTTACTATTTTGGGATTTTTTTTAGAGTCAGATATAAAAAAGGTCTTTTTTTTGTTACATGTAGAACTTTCTTGCATTCATTCAGGTAGTTTACACTCTGATTATGAAGGCTATTAATTTTACTGTAATAATTGCCTCAAAAAGAAGTTAAATATTTCTAAAAACCCAAAAGGTCCCTCTGATTCATAACCAGTTATAGTTATGATAAGAATGGACATTAATTTTCATATATTGCAATAGAATCTAGGAAGTGAACTGTAAATCATCCTCCTAACATTTGCAGAGGTGCCTCATGCCACTGTAGGTATACATTGATGTCTATCCTAGGCACCAATTTTTTTCTCCCTCTAATAAAAACAATAAGACTCAATTCCCAGTTACACAAAGGCAAAGCATGAAACAGAACTAAAAAGCTACCTAGATGTCCATTTCTGAAGAAGAGCCATGGTTCTTGGTGATTCTTGGAGTACATTTCTTCCAAGAAGGATAGAGTCTTTGAGCAATAGAAAAGCCAGCAAGAAACATAATAAAAATGATAAGGGAAGATATCTAAATTCTTTTGCCCTTTGTTGCCATAGAAAAATAGAATGGTTTGGGTTGGAAGGGACCTTAAAGATCATTTAGTTCCAACCACCCTGTCATGGACAGGCATAATACCTTCCACTAGACCAGGTTGCTCAAAGCCCCATCCAACCTGGCCTTGAGCAGTCCAGGGATGGGACATCCACGGCTTCTCTGAGGAGCCTGTTCCAGTGTCTCACCACCAGCACAGAAAAGAATTTCTTCCTAATATCCCATCTAAACTCCTTCTTTCAGTTTGAATCCATTTCCCCGTGTCCTATCACTTATGCCCTTGCGAAAAGTCCCTTCACAACTTACTTGTCAGCCACCCTGAATTACTGGAACACTACTGTAAGGTCACCTTGGAGCCTTCTCTTCTCCAGGATGAACAATCTCATAAAACCTGAATTCTTTGTATGCAAAATCCTTAACAGGAATCTAAAAGTATCATGGTACAGACAGCTTGAGAGCCTAGGAACTCAAGAAAATTAGAACTTCTCAGTTATTTATGTTGATTTTGGGAGTTAGAAAAATAACAGTCAGCTTTGGAAACATCATGGAAACATTAGTAATTTTTTAATCTTTACGTATGTATTGGTAGGCTTTAGAGGGTCAAACTCCTTTTAAATTTTTATTAATATATCACTTTTTTCAGTTAAGGGATTGAAATTTCCCTAATTCAGCATAATGAGTGGAATTCATAACTGCTAATGCTGTTTGTTTGGAGAATATAAACGTTTTACTGGAGACTGAAAAGTTATTAAAAGAGATTACCTTGATCTGTTAATCTGTCATCATTATTATCTCTCCAGAATCAAATAGGTTATATTGCCTAGGTTTTGGAAAATAGTCATGGATAAGATGGATGTTTATCAATTATGAATCAATTAATTTATACTATACCTATGCAAACACTGTTTTAATACTATGTCAGATTTTATTCTCTTGATGGATTTCCTGAAGATATATTCTCAGCTCATAGCTTCTAATTTTTCGGATAATTTCTACTAGAGGGTTATGATACACAAATCATTGGACAAAATAATTCAAATAAATGATGATAACAAATAACTTACATTTTTATAACATCTTTTATCTTGATTCAATATCCAGTATGTCAGTAATGCCTAATTTCGAGATACTTCAAGCAGAATCTGTCCCTCATGGGTACATTGTCTTAGTGCTAATTACTATTTTGCTGTGAAAGTAGGCAAGTAGACAGGCAGCTCTTTTCAGAGTAGCAAACACACTAACTGGTCTTTGAAAACTGTTCTTTTAATTTTCCTTTGGAGTGTTTTTATACAAAATTTTATCAGAGATTATTAATAAATAAATAATCAGTATATATTTATTATGTTTTAACTTATATTGGTGAATAGTTTATCATGTGAAGAAATGGGAGAGTCTTCCTAGTAGTATTATTTGCCCACTGACAAGATATTTAGAAGAGTTACACAGATATCGCAGTTTTCCTAAAAAAACCCCATCAGTGTTTTTACAACCTGGTATTTAAATAATGCATTATAAATAACCTGCTCCTTAGATGGCAATGACTGCATCAGCAAACAGCAACTGCAACAAACTACAGTAACACAGACCTCCGTTTCCAGGCTGATCATAAAACACAAATTCTGGCAGTGGATCCTGAGTTAAACATCACTTATTTAACAGCTCTAAATTTAACATCTCTATCCCCTGGACAGTTTCATCCTTAAGATACCTTGGTTTTTGGATTTATCAGTCACAAATTAATGTACTGTAAACACTGAAGATTTCACATAAAAATATTTAATCTATTTTGGGAGTGATACAATGCAGAACGTTATAGTTTAATGTAAGTAGAATTAAAATAATGTATCAAATATTTTTCTTTTTTGAACTGCAATGATATCTGATCTATTTGTAGAAGAAACAGTAGTCATTTAGAGGTGAAGCTCCCAAAAGTATTAATGCCTGATTCTATCCTCACTGAACGCGGTGGTAAATTTTCATTATATTTAACAGGAAGAGAATTTGGCCAGTGTTTTGAGAACTCCACATTTAGGCTAAGCTTTATTCAACTACTTAATTAAAATTTCTGCTTGTTTTCTACTTGGTTATTATTCCTATGGTGAGCTTAATTGCTGCTATATGAGCAGTGCATTTGACTGGAGATGTTTATTAGTTTTTAGTTGAGAAGCATTCACTTGTTATACACAGTTTGTGGTAAGTTATATTTAAGTACCCTACTTCTACGCACATAGGTCATACGATGAAGTCTGTAAGTGTGAAACCATATAAAGCAATTAGTTTCTGTTGTCATTAAAAACTGACAGTAATATCTTTATTCCTTCAGATGCTGTAAACTCCTCTCCCTCTACTTGATTGTGTAAGTATTATTATGGTGCTCCATTATGTTCTGTGTGTGGCTGGGGATTTTCAGAGGTTGTGCAGCATTCATTTTCCATGCATATACAACATTCCATCTCAAGTTCATACTGAAAGCATTTAGTTTTACAACCCCTTTTTTTCCCCCAGTATCAAACCCAGAAGGAATAATTATGATAATAATAGTAGGCAAGAAAATTTGCAACAATTAATATATCTGTCAAATACAAGAAATGTGTTTTTCTAGCATTTTCTGTCTGTTATGTATTGAATCATTAAATATGCTTCCTTTTAGTATTTAGTACTTGACAGAAATATTTTTTAATACTTCCTTTTTATACTGTACAATTCTGACAATACTCCACCTTCCAATATCTTGTTTAACTGTGGATCCACATCATTAACTTCAAAAAAGTGCACTGATCACAAAAGCAGGTGGAGGAGTGAAGGAGAAATAAGTTGACACATTTTCTCAAATACAAAATTCTGAACTACTCAGATGGATAGTGAATGCAACCAGTATATTTATTTAGCCACCATCCCTCTGATGAAATATGGTATTGTTTCAACAGTATATGCTACACAGGTGAATAGTTCTAGACTGTTTGTAGTACACAAGACTCAAATATTTCTTCAGGAAAACAATGTTTTCACTTACTAAATATTTTTAAAATATCTCTTCCTGAAGTTTGTGTTTTACTTAAAATGTCATCTTTGTGTACCTTGATTTCAAGGCACATTGAATTTCATGCATGTGAGGATGTCTACAATTCCTTCTGTTTCTTTTGTGCATTTAAGTCATGTTTTTAACAGGAGCAGGTCTGAGTAATTTTCTCAGTGAAAAAAAATTGATATGTTAGTTACCTAAGAGAAAAAAGTATTTTTGTGAGTTTCTATTGTGTGGAATTGTGTATAATGCATGATTTAAACAGAAGTCATATGTTCCTTAGTCATTCTAATAAAGTTTCTCGTGTAAAGAAGAAACAAAATGCAGCAGGGGCCAAAATGTTAACCCAGTAATGTTTTCAAAGTCATGTGGTTTATTCAAATCCACATATATTTCTGATAGAAACTTAAAAAATTCCTATTCTTTACAGAAGTTTACAGCTATTACACGTTTTCTAGGTACATAGAAGTTTTCCTAGGACATAAGAACAGGTTAAATACTTCTCAAACATTTTCATGAAATGGACAGCTTAGCAGGTACAGCCAAAGGAGAGGCAAAGACAACTGAGAGGCCATTATGTGGATTAATTCAAAAAGTCATTTTAGCCCTTGGAAGATATCCCAGTGTCCTAGAATTAGGCAATGACAAAGTTGAGCTTTATGTCTCTTGTGTGCAATCACTTACTTCTCCACCTTTCAGCTGGCACTGCATGCCCTTTGGCTATTACTGAGAGTGTAGCTGAGTTTTAACTCATTAATGTGATAGCAACTCACCAGCTGACACCGGATGCCTTGTGCATATATGGGCACGTTCACTGAATTCTAGTGGGATTCCTTTGTTGTGAGTGAGCATGGATCAGAGAGAACAACCTAATTGCTCAGCATCAGCCAACAAACTGACTCTGTATAAGATAATTTATGTGATTGACTCATGCCAGTTGTCTGAAGAAGTGGGGACTGTGACTAAATGCTTTAATGCCTCTTTTAATAATAAAATTTTAGGATGGCTAGGGAGGATGTAAGAAACACAAGGAAAATTAAAATGAGCTAGAAATATTATCACTAACTAGTCTTGCAGTCTTTCTGGAAGTTACTTAGTAATCCTACTTTGTCAATTAAGGCTTATGTTTTCATTTAAACCAACAAGACTGATGTCAATACAAAATAATATACTAGGAAATAGGCTGCCAACTGTCTTTAAAGTAAGCTCCCAAAACCCAACTAAAAAGAACCACCTCAGCTGTGAGTGTAGAGCCTATTTTGGCTTCTCAGTAACTTAACCATTTTACACTACCTGAAATATTTTTTCATGTATTTTATATCTCCACTTACTCCACTGTAAATATTAAGATGAAAAGGAAAAATATAATCCATTAAAACAATTATTTTAAAAAGTTTAACTTCTGACTCATTTGATATTGAAAGATGCTTTTAGGGAATACTAAAGTAGTTGTGTGAATACAAAAAATGTGTTTGTATGATGGAAGAAGAGAAGGAATGGCACACTCTTTCTTAGTTTGGAAAATGTCACAAGTGGTTTCACAAGTAGGACTCCAAATATATAGGGAGCTATTACTACTAAAAGATTAAATTTGTTTATCAGGCACAGAATTATGTATTGATACATTTGAAGACTTACATCTGCTGAAATGATAAACAACCAAATTACAATTACGGTAGGACAAATTCAAAATATATGAGTCTGTCAGTGAAACAGAAAGGATACATGACAGGAAACTCAGGAATAAAACTGTGTGGCTTACATTGCAAATTTAAATGATTGTGCAGCATCATGTCTCAAATTGTGGAAGTGATTCTGATCTCTGTAGTAATTGCATGTTGTCGACTTCAGTAAATTTTCTTCAGATCTGCACAGTTGTCAAACAGCAAATATAGCCTATAGCTTTTGGGAGGGACATTTCACTTTTGAGGGTGATTATCTAACCAATCTAAAGCTTAAGCTGTTGGTAAAAATCAATAAATAATTAAATTAACAGGAAGACGTAGGAAGAGGGAAAAATGCTCTGCCATGATTACAGGGATCATAAGAACCTTGCAAAAGTCAGTGCATTTACCATGCCCCTGGGATTTGGAAACAGTGGGTGTAAGGATAGCAATGGAGTTACAAATGATAATGCTACCAAGAAAGCTACTGAAATAAACTGCAAGCAACTTACAAGTTCATGGATTTTGCAATTCAATACATCCTAAGGGAATAGTTTTAGAAGTGAGCATTGAAAGTTTAATGTCAGGCAGTGTGGAAATAAGCATTTCACAATTTCTAGCACTTGATTTAAGCTGTCTTGTGTAAAGGATTTATATTTTCTTTTTAACATTGCATTATATCTGGCTGCAATAATAACAATAAAAACACTGAAGCCTGTAAAATGGTTTCTCCTGGAAAAGGAGTTGGTATTAATGAATGATTCAGCACTTGGAAAACAGTATATTTATCAGTATGAACAGTAGACTAAAAGCAGAGTGACTGAGCAGAAAATTTCACTGGAATAAATCAGTGACAAGCTTTCCTAATCCTGGTAAGATTTTATGGAGGAATCTCAAATGGACAGAGAGATTTTTCATACACATGAAATAGCTTTACTACTATACCTACTAGGTAAATTTTTGTAATCAGAATAAGTATTGTTATTTTGTTATTATGACATATTTTTCTTCTTTATTTTAAGGTGGATTTGTTAACTATTTACTATTAGCGTATGTCTTAATTTCCACTGGTTTCTAGTAATATAACTGAAAGTTGCAAGAGATCAAGGATCAAGTGGCAGCCAGAATTTATTTTCTCTCTTAAATTTTTGTCTAGAGGAAAAATTATATAGATATATAATGAATTCATAAAAACAGTGTCACCAGTGATATTTAATGCAATTCTGTAGCATAAAAGCTTGCTCTATGCCATTCAGATCAAGAGCATTCTTTTGGTTGGGGTTTTGCAGTCGTTTTTTCACAGAATCACAGAATATACCAAGTGGGAAAGGACGCACAAGGATTATAGAGTCCAAATCTTGGCCCTGCATAGGACCATCCCCAAGAGTCACACCATGTGCTCGAGAGCATAGTCCAAAGACTTGAACTCTGTCAGGCTTGGTTCTGTAACCACTTCCCTGGGGAGACTGTTGCAGTTGAACCTCGTACAGTTGGTGATTGCCCACTCCTACAATTTATCAAGGCATCTCTGCAGGGCCTCCCTGACTTTAAGGGAGTCAACAGCTCATCCCAGTTTTGTATTGTCAGCAAACTTAGTATCCCTTCCAGTTCTGCATTCAAGTCCTTTATGAAGATGTTGAAGAGTACAGGGCCAAGGATGGAGCCCCGTGGATTTGCTTTCTTGTGGTTATATTCCTATCACCAGTCTGATGTCACTCCATTCACCATAACCCTTTGTGCCTGACCCCTGAGCCAGTTGCTACATGATGTGTTTATCCAGCTGTGCGCTGGAAATTTTATTCAGAAGGATACTTGAGAGACAGTATCAAAAGCTTTACTGAAATCCAGAAAGATCACATCAACTGGCTTCCCTTGATCAACTAGGTGGGTAATATTTTTGTAAAAGGAAGTCAGATTTTATAANTATTTTTGTAAAAGGAAGTCAGATTTGATAAGCATGACTTGCTTCTCATGAAGCTGTGCTGGCTGTGACCAATGACTCTATTGTTTTTCAGGTGTTTATCAATACCTCCCAGAATAACCTTATCCATAACTTTACCAGGCACTGAAGTGAGACTAAAGGCCTGCAGTTTCTGGTGTCCTCCTTCTTGCCATTCTTGAACATAAGGACAAGGTTAGCCAGCTTCCAGTCAGCTGAGACCTCTCTGGATTCCCAAGACTGCTTGAAAATCATCAAGAGAGGCTTTGAGACGACATCAGCTTGCTCCTTGAGGATGGCTTAGACAGTGTTATGAAGGACTTTTTGCCCATTATGGCAAAACTGTATAAAGAAGTTGTGACCACCAAAGCCCACCCCTTCCTGAATATACCTCCTGACTGGAACTTTGGACTGAGTTAAGCTGCCTGAGGGAATTTGGCATAAGATAAAGATGACCACATCGTACAGTTATATCAGGTCTAGGGAGAAGTAAACAAGGCTGAAGGATAGGAATATATCCACAAGAAAGCCAAATCCAGCAGCTGTTCTGAAAATCAGCTCTGGCTGCATTCAGGTTGGGGAGGCCATAGAGGCCAGTTTTGCAGACACACTCCCCCTCATTGAGGGGGAGAGTTTTTGCTTGTGTGGCACAACCTCGGCTCAGAGGGAATTAACACCCATCCTCCCTTACAAAAACTGACTCAGTTGTAAAAACTCCCACTCTGAGAAGGCCATGTAGACATGGGAGATTCACATGAGAGGCAGCTGAGGAGGTGTCATAATCCATCAAAGACCCCTGAAGCACTCCCCAGATGTATCCCTGAGGCCTTGCAGCAGAGCACTGCACGTAATGCAAAGTGGTGCAACAGACCCAGAGTCTGCTGCAAGAGACAGTGTCAAACTTGCTCCCTGAGGGGAGGTACTTGGGCATTCCCACCTGACCCGAATGTACATTAATCTACTGAACTCTGTTGTGTGGGACTCGCCACCAGGAAGAATGGTAGAAGAGGATCAATGGGACACCATTGGGATCCACAGAGCGGTGATATTTTCTACTTAATCGGTCTCTGTCACTCTCTTTGTCTTCACCCCCCATCTCTCTCTCTCTCTCATTTACTGTTAAATACAATCCATACTATTGACTTCAGCATATGGTCTCCTTTGCACCTTAACTCAGGCAGAGGCATCTCTCTACAAATTTTAATAATCAGATGGTAACATCTGGGTAACTATTTTGTACCACATGACAGATGCTAAATCAAGCTGAATTACTATAATATTCATTGCAGTCCTATTTGAATACAAGTTTACTCTAACCCCAGAGTCTTGATGAGGTTAAAGATCAAGCCAAGGGGAAATTTTTCTGTTCTTGAAGAATCTTGCAGATGGCTTATAAAATTCTTTGGCCTCTGAGCTTGGCATAACTCAGAAATTGCCATCAGTTTTAAAATTTACCTTTGGAAATATTCCCCAACATTCCTTCTCTCTGAAGTTATGGTTAAGATATGATAAAGTAAGAGCTTTGCAGATTTGTAATTCTGTACTTTTAAATTCAAGTTTCAAAGCCATACAAACAATGTGTCCAGTGTTTAAGTTTGTTCCTGTACATTAGTCAGCAAAGTCTTCCACTAAGAAAATAGAAACATGTAGACAGCATGTCAAAGTTACTGTAACTAGCAGAAAATTATGCTGTCTTAAAAAA
>VWZQ01004964.1:0-69249 GCA_013397015.1 Myiagra hebetior | reverse complement strand
AAAAAAAAAAAAAAAAACCCAAAACAACAGAGCTACTGTAATTCTGCCCACCAATCTGAGTCTTTTTTGTGCTCTGCTGAGAGAACTGATGAGGGAGATAATTTCTCAGGAAATAGTGCTTGAAACATGAAGTAATCATAGCAGCAGGAATTCAAAAAAATCTTCACCCATGTTAATACTCTTGAAGTATTTATATAGTCTATTGTATACAGAAGTGTTTGTAGTTTCTTGGTAGTCAAAGAATACCTTGCCTTTAGTTATCTTGTTTTATTATTTGATTACTTAATTGATAATTGCTTAATTTTTATCACCCATTTAAATGTCATTGCACTGAATGTACTATTTAATGTTTTATTTATTGTAACTTGGTAATGTTTTTTTTTAACATATGGGTAGTTAAAGTAATAAAATTAATGTAGCACCTTACCTTGGGAGCTGTCACTGAGCTAGTGTTTTCATAGGACTTTTGTTATATTTCTTGTCACTAAGGGGTTTTTTTGTGGCAGTTATACAATAGTCTCCTACTGAGATATTCTTTCAGCACTTGTTCATGTCTGGATTTAGAGTGTTCAGCAGCCAGAGCTGTGCATTAAAGGTCATTTTTTATGAATGCCAGGAACCAATACAAGCATGTGTACATAAGTACCTGCAAAGGAAATGCCACTTAAAAAAAAAGATGTTTTTATCTTGGGCAATGATATGTCAGGAAATTAATTTTAAAATCCAGGACATTTCTGTTCTCTTCACCAGAGAGAACAGAATTATACTAGTTGAAGTTATACAACATACATATGCAATGAAGAAACATTGAATTATAGTCGTCTTAAGAGTCTAGTTACAAGATGTGGGGAGATTTTTAAAATAATCTTCTCCATATATCCTTATAGAGAGTAAGATTCTATTTATCTTCGTGTGTTCATTCTTGACTGAAGGATCAGTTTTTAGCCTGTAACAGATAACATGGCTCAGATGCCAACAAAGACAGCACGCCAGGGAAAGATTTTTCAAAATTTTCATATGCTACTTTTTCTGCAACAAAACATTTAAAATCACAAAATTATAAGTGAATAAGGAATGTGGATACAAAAACTATATCGAACAAAAATGAATTTGTCTCTATTTCTTTATTTTCGGTACAACTTTACAATAGGTTCTATAGTAACAAGACATAGGGTATGATTCTCTATTTACATTTATTTCATACTGGTTCATCTTCTTTGACTAATGATTATAATATAAACTTTGCATAGTTAAATGGAAAATGAAGTTCCATAAGTACTATGTTTATCAGATTTTATCAGAATTATTTTGATGAGTTTATTTTGCTGCATTAAGTAAATTCATTTTCCCAGGGAACACACCAGTTATTTAACAGCTCTTGGGAATACTAGATATCAGGTTGGTCCTTACATGAAGATACCATCTTTGTTTAAAGCTTCCCTCTTCCTGTAATGCCAAATGAGTTGACAAACAGCAATAGATTTAAAATCTAGCCAAGAAACAAGAGATAATTAAAAAAGCATCTGAATGAAATCACTGAATTTAGGACTTAACTCAGTGAGCTAACAAGCCTCAGGAGGGACTTGCTAAAGATAATGCTGAATTGAAAAGTGGAAAATAACTGGTACCAAAGAAAAGTAAGAAAATTCTGCTATTTAAAAAAATGGCGAACTCTCTTAGTGAATACACTCTTTATACTTATATCTTCTGTTAGATCAAACAGAGGCTTTGTTAATTCTGTTGTCCAGTAAAATATTAATAAATAAATAATACTATTCAGATATTTTTAGTGCTTTCACCATTGTGCTTTCAGGGAAAAAGTTATGATGGCATGCTAAACTAACATTCAAAACAATAGACCATCCTTGTATGGCAACAAAGTAATACATCAGATGAGTAAGGGAATGGTGGCAACAAAATCGTATTTTCAGACAAACAGTTCATTAATACTTTCTATTTCTCAAGCCTTTTTACTAGCAAAGTTGAGATCTAGACAGAAGCAGATCAGAATGGAAATCCAGCATTGCATGAAGCAGAAAATTAGGATATTTCTTTGTAATTTTCCATAATATAGTATAAAACATACTTCCTGTTAAGGATTTACAGATAAAACCAACATTTTAATCAACATGAGAGAACTGGCAGACAGCATGAAGCAGAGATCATCATGGGTACATAGTGACTTCTTTTGTGCTCCTTTCTAAGAGGAAATATAAAGATTGTCTTCCTTCTCTTACCTTGTGTTTTGGTTAGCAATATTTTTTTCTGGTAAAATTTGGATGAAGTAATTGAAGATCTACAGCAATTTTTTTGAGGGTAAAATGACATGTTCTTAACAGGCCAAAGGAAATAAAATTATATTTTAAATCAGACTTCAATCTTTTCTTTCCTAAGCACCTTTTCTGAAAGCGTTTTAGGGAATTTGCTCCTATGTTTATGTGCAACAATACTTTTTTTTCTCTGATACCTTTTCTGGAACCCATGTGTGGCATGCAGGAATGTATTAACATTTTTCATGCTACTACAAGAAATTATTTGATCTAATCTGAAAAAGTATAAAGAACCTAATAGATTATTACATTTAAAGTAATGAGTAGAGTATTATGCATTAACTTGGCTCTTTTAACAACAACAGGACATCAAATACCATTTAACCTACAGATATTTTCTAATACCTACATACTTTAGCTCTATTCAAGGTTAAGTTATGCAGAAGAAATCTTACAGCAGTTAGAGCAAAGTCTATGTAGATGTACCATTGCTTTCAGATAGTCATCAATATCTGAAAAGCCTTTTGAATGGTTTTGAGAAGTAGTCTCTTCTTGAGCTGTTACAAAGGTGTCTCTGACTACTCGCATTATCTGTGTCCTTTTGGGCCTCACTTTGTTTGTTGAGGTTCACCCAGGCATGCCCTCAGGCACATTTCTTAATCTCATGTTGATGTAAGTTACATTTACAGAAAGTTGACCTAGGAGGTCATTTGAACTTCTTATTGCCTCAAATTTAACAGCAAATTCGAAAAACTATACTGAGTTTTCAGAGATAATTTTTTTTTTTTGGAGTTCTCATTCATCTATTTTTTTTTTCGGAGTTCTCATTCATCTCAGTAACATTACTCACACTTAGTGATGATATTCATCAGACTTTGTTAGGTCTTGATTAGCCTGCAGGAAAAGTACTTAATATCAATAATAGGAGGATATAATTCTGCAGTACTGACTTACCAAATAAAACTTACTTCTGCATGAATAAATAACACTTATCATGAGAAGAGATATTAAGATGATGCACTGCCCAAGAGTTTTATTATAAAGTCTGGCTATTACATGTTTGCAGGAACTACTATGAAATCTTTAATCTTTTATGAATGATGATGTGACACGGTTATTGACATGGAAAATAAACATGAAGTATTCAATTGAGAAATAAGACACTAAGATCTAAAGTCAAAATTAGAACTGCAAGCAAATAAAAGTTCCATAGAAAAGCCTAAATTACCAAGGAATCTAAAAATACTACCATGAACACTGACATTACAACTGGAAGCATACCGAATTTCCCAAGTCTCAAAGATGCGAAGAAGTTCAATGCCAACAAACCTATATACCAGTACTGTTCACAGAAAAAAACCTGACCATTTTCCTAACTCATGTGTAGAGTTTGAGCCTGTATAGGAGTTCTGAACAACTTTACAATTTCTAGTGTGAGAATCCAAGACTTGCTTTTCCCAACTATGCACTCTAAACTCCAGACTACAGAAACATCTGATTCTGTACCTGTAGACAAGCATTTTATGTTGTAAGTTTAACCAAAGGGAGTAAATTACATGAAAGCTTTTCCTTTTTAAATTTGATCATGGTAAAATTGGATGTCCAAATTGGCCTTGATAAAGTCCATTTGACTCAATGAGATTACTTTGATTTAAATTAATTTTTGCTTACAAAGCTGGAAGAAGCTTATATCCCCTTATAACCGACATTTCAATTGAACAGTTAAGTTGACCTTCAAATATAAGCCTCTTTGTAAACCTGAAATTCTCATGAGTGCCTGGTATGCACTGGTGCCTCATGACAGTGTTTTGTGCTATAGAAATAAATCAAATGTCCTACTGGAAGAGAGGGGTCTTTGAAAGCAGCACCATCTGTATGCTGCATCACAGCCACCTCTGTTAAGGGGAAAAGAAGGGTAGTTGTAACAGGAGACTCCCTTCTAAGTGGACTGGAGGGCCCAATATGCAGACTGGACTCAACGCAAAGGAAAGTCTGCTCTCTCCCAGGGGCTTGGGTAAGGGCCATTACTGAAAGAACCTCCAATCTGGTAAGGCCCTCTGATTACTAGCTGTTGCTGGTTGTTCAAGCTGGCAGCGACAAAACAACAAAGAGAAGTCCAATGGCAATGAAAAGAGACTTCAGGGCTTTGGGAAGTTTGGTTGAAGGATCAGGAGTACAGCTAGTGGTTTTCTCAATCCTTCCAGTAAGAAGGAATACTACTGATAGAAGCAGGCAGATCTGTCAGGTCAGTGTGTGGCTCTGAGACTGGCATAAGAAGAAAAACGTTCAGATTTTTTGACCATGGGATAATCTATTCAATGCCTGGTCTACTGACACGTGATAGGATCTAGAGGGGAAGAAGGGCTTTTCTCTAGAGTGGAAGAAGATTTCTAGCACAGGGCGATCATTGATAGAGCTTTAAACTAACTTGGAAGGGGGAAAAAGAAAATACCAGGCTTGCAAGTGATGAGCAACAGAATAGTGTGCCAAAACATGAGGAAAGGGGATCCTCAATCTGCATCATGAGAAGTTGGCTACAAAATACCACCCCTGAAACTTTTCCACACTAATGCATGCAGCATGAAGAACGACCAAGACAAACTTGAAACTTTGGCCCAGTTCCAGATATTTGATATCAGATCAAAGCCTTATGAGGAGCAGATAAAATCACTTGGTTTGTTCAGTCTAGAGAAGAGGAGTCTAAGGGGAGATCTCATTGCAGTCTACAACTTCTTCATGAGGGGAAGAGGAGGGGTAGACACTAATCTTTTGTCTGAGGTGATGAGTAACAGAAGCCACGGAGCACTGGAACAGGCTCCTCAGGGATGTGGTCACACCACCAAGCCTGTCTGAGTTCAAGAAGTGTTTAGACAATTCTCTCAGGCACATGCTGTGATTCTTGAGATATCCTGAACGGGGAAAGGAGTTGAACTCAAAAATCATGATGGGTACCTTCCAAGTCAGTTTATTTTGTAATTCTATGAAATTAGTAACTCAATATGACTGTTTCTCAGAAACTTGCTGGAGAAACATTCTGTTCTAGGCACGTGGCAAAATGTGGAAGCATCACAGTTCAAGTCCCTTGGGATTAAAATAATTAAAACTAAGTGTCAAAACCAAACGTGCTGTATATCAATGAAAACATCACTTATATTTTATTTTGTGGCCAAAGAGATAAAGAAACCTGCCATCAGCCTAACTGCAAGAGGAGCTTTTGTGCTGGTGGCCAAGGTACTGGGGTCGCCGGGCCTCAGTGATTGCTTTTGCAAGAATACGTTGGGGCTGTTCCTTCCAGACACAGACAATTCCAGCAATTTCCAGTGAGTTCTATAACAGGCCTGCCACGGCAGACCTGTTGATGTGGTGACACCTCTGTGAGTGTATTTAAAAAAGGGAAAAAACACCCACCCAGGCAGAGGAGGAGGGAAAAGAATTCAGTGAGGAATGGTGAACACAAAGATGAGAGAAGGAGGTGGGGAAGGTACTGCAGATGCCAGAGTAAGTGCTTCTCTGTAGTCCACAGGGAGGAGCAGATACCCATGCTGCAGGCCATGAAGAACTCCACGGTGGAGCAGGCAGGCATCTCCTGAAGGATTTGCAGCCTGTGGAAAGTCCAAACAGAAGCAATCTTACCCTGAAATATTGTATCCCATGGGAGGGATTGCATGCTGAAGCAGGGGAAAAGTGTGAAGAGAAAGGACCAACAGAGAGGAACAGTTATGTACTGACCACTACCTTCAGTACTCCATTTGCCTATGCTGCCGAAGGCAGGGTGAGTAGTCAGAAGTATCCTGTTGAGAAGTAAACCAGCTGAGCCTGGAGAAAACAGCTGTGTAGAAGAGGTGAAGTTTTGATAGTTGTTTGTTTTTGCTTTTCTTTTTTTATGTTTTGATCCTCAGTACCTTAGTATTTTTTTGGCAATAAATACAATTATGTTTTCTCTCCTCAAATCTGTTTTGCTCATGACAAAATCAGGTAATTAATATCACTTTATCTTAATCGATGAGCTTTCTCATCTTATTTTTACCCTCCACCATGAAGAGGAGAGTGAATGGGAGAATTGCTGAGTGGACAACTGGCTGCTGGACAAGACTAACTCTATTGTAGCTTTCTAAGTGACAAACTATTACTCAAATTAGGTCTAAGAGCTCTGTGTGTGAAGTAGAGGAATGTTACTGATGTTATATGCCAGGGCTAACTTCAGTGAAAATGTGCCAGAGGAATAATACTTAGGATACCTCAGGATAAAGAGGGAAGCATCATCATCTTCACAGGAGGATTCAAAACAAAGCAAAGATACAGAATCATTCATACTGAAAAGTATAATAAAATCCTTTAAATACGGACTGTTATGTAACAAACTGAATTCAATCCCATAACTCAGACAAATGTACTATCTAGATCAACTATCTAGATCAACCTCTCAATCATTTAAAATAACTTGAGAAGCTTTGTGTGTGTTTGTTTTCTCATTTCATTTTTTTGAAAAACCAGATTTTGTTGTAACCCAAAGCTGGTAGCTGGCAGAAGCACTGATAGCACTGCACACATACTTCAGTGTCAGGAATCATCTCGGGAAACACCATGCACAGGAAATAATGGTTGCTATTCTTTTTGTCTAGTGTGAACCAGAAGTTCTGCCTTTTTGTGCCTTGCTTCTAAGGATAGTTGTACCATTTCCACCACAGCCATATTCTGAAAGGACTGTATGTTTACCATTGACTATTTTTTCTAGCCTTAGATAAAAGTATGTCTGAAATCGGAACAATAATAAATTCAGCAGGTGTTCATGGCTTGTTTATATTTTTTTATACTTTTTTTTTTTAAATATCTCTTCAGGGACTATGGCCAGTAGTGCTTTCTGCACCACAGGGTACCTTATAAAAAACAGCTGCCCACAGTGACAATTAAACTACTGAAATGAGAACTAAGAGAATCTCTTCAAGAAATAATTTCAGCTTGCCTCATACTTTAAGAAGTGTTCTAGTGGAACCATATGTATACGCACTTAAACAGAATGTGTAGGTTTTATGGGAATAGAAGTGGTTTAGCACATGAATTATGAAGGGGTGAGAAATAAAGGATATAAGCACTGAAGCATGTAACAAGCTGTATAATTTTAGGGCTTAGTATATGTGTTTACAACTGAAATATTATTTGCTATTTTCAATTATTAACTCGTAGAATGTATTAATTTCATGTAGGATGTTTTTCATAGTGTCTTTCTGAAAATCCTTTGTTTATGCTTTTTCAACATATATAAAACACAGCTGCTTTGCTAGCAGAAAGTGCTTGAAAGCTGTCCAGTTTCCAAATGTTACTGGACAGCTAAGAAAGGTTAACAGCCTTTGTTTATTCTGCAAAGTGTGCTAACTTACACATAAATCCTACTCGTGGTGGACTTTTAAATATGTTTTTAATAATGTGTAATACCTGTAACGACAGATTTCATTCTTTTCATCTTTTCATCCCAAATAGGAAGGTTGTATAGAGAATAAGGTAAATGGCAGCACCAAAGCTTTGCAAAACTGTGAGAAAGCCAAGAAATAAACACAAAACATAAGGTTGTAGAGCAGGGCCAAAATTGCATATTAAGAACTAAATCAATTATGGTGCAATTTTAATATGAACAATCTGCATCTACAAGAACAAAATGAGAAAAAATCTTTTACAGAGAGAAAAACTTGGTTAAAGCATACTATAGTCAATCCAAGACAGTTATAACAGAGAAATGAATAGGAATGGATAATAGACTACTAACTATAAGTCCATTTAATACCAGTTCCACCACTATTTTTCAATAATGAGTACTGAAAACAATACTAATTGGCAATGTAAACTAGTCGTGTCAAAAATGAGCAATATCTTTTTTACTCCAGAAATATTTGGCATCCTAAATTCTTCCCTTCAATCAGACACCACTTTTGTAGTTCTCTGAATAGAAATAGCTCATATTCTGTTTTCCAGGTTTTCATTGTGATAGGAAGGCAGCCACTTCTGAAATATAGCCTTCTGTAGTCCTGGGTTTGATCTAGATCTGTCTGCTAAAATCTGTATGTAAGTATTTTTTTTTTTTTTTCTGAAACAATTCTTTTAGAATCACTTTATGTTGGGTGAAAAAAGTCATTACTGCATCGGTTTACTTTCATCCATGTACTTAAATCATCATTCTTTTGTGACCATATGATTCATGGGTGACACTAGGAGCAGATGAGTAAATTATGAGTTCTCAATCCAATGTGATATTTATGTGGTTCTTTTTTTTTATGTGCTGACACACATTGATCAGTATAAGAAACAAATGCAGCACTGGAAAGATGAAGCAATCTTTGTTAGAATATACAATAAGCTATGACTTCTCAACTGAAAAACTGCAGATACAACTGCAGATTCAACTGAAAACAGCAGATTCACACCTTTTTCACGTATGGGTAAATAATGCATTTGTGAAGATATGATTCTGAGAAAAATAATATCAATGTATATTTTAATTGATGATGTAGAATTTTTATTTTGTAGCAATACATTCCTACTATGAATTGTGGCAGAGAATAGAAAAAGAACAATGAACCTGAATTAGCAGTTAATTTGCACTGGGAGCTGTGTCAAGGCGTGTGGACGACAAGGAGGTGACTACAGAGAGCTAACACAGTTTCAAAAAGGGCTAATCATGCCTGGCTAATCTAGTGGCTTTCTACACAGAGTGTCTGCTTTGGTAGATAAGTGAATAGCAGCTGATATAATCTACCTTGACTTCTGCAAGGGTTGATACAACATCTGTGCCATTAAAGAGGAGAGATGTGGGTTTCATGGATGGATTTTTTGATGGGCAAGAAGTTGGCTCAATGGCTGCACCCAAAGCGTTTCTGTTAAGATCTCAATGCCCAAATGGAGATCAGTAGCAAATGGTGTCTCTTTGGGGTCTGTACTGGGACTCATGCTGGTCAGTGCCTTTATTAATGACATAGTGAGATTGAGAGTGGTCTCAGCAAGTTTTTGGATGACACCAAGCTGAGTGATGCAGTTGAAATGCTAGAGGAAATGTATGTCATCCAGAGGGATCTTGACAGACTGGAGAAGTCAAACACTGTGAACCTCATGAAATACAACAAGGGTTAGTGCAAGGTCCTCCAAATTGGGTCATGGCAAATCCCAGCATCAGTATGAGTGAGGCATGAATGAACTGAGGGAAACCCTGTGGAGGAGGACCATGGGGATATTGGCAGGTGAAAAATTAGACACGAGCCAGTAATGTGGATGTACAGCCCAGAAAGCCAAATATATCCTTCTAAAGAAGTGTGACAAGCAGGTCATGGGAGCTTATTCTTCCCCTCTACCTTGCCCTCGTGAGATCCCACCTGGAGTACTGCAACATTTTCTAGAGCCCCCAGCACAACAAGGACATTGACCTGCTGGAAGGAGTCCAGATGAGGGCCAGTAAGAGATCAAGGGACTGAAGAATCTCTCCTATGAAGACAGTCTGAGGGAGCTGGGGTTTTTCAGCCTGGAGAAGAGAACTATCCAGACAGACCTTAAAGCAGCCTTCCAGTACCCTAAGAGGACCTACAAGAAAGCTGATAGGAAAATGAGGAAAGGATTTAAACTGAAAGATGATAGATTTAGACTAGATATAAGGAATAAATTCTTTGCTTAGAGGGTGGGAAGGCATTGGAACTTGTTGCCCAGAGGAATTGCAGGTGTCCCGTCCCTGGAAGTGTTGAAGTTCAGATTGGATGAGGCTTTGAGCAACCTGTTTGATGGAAGTTATCCCTGTCAGTGACAGGGATGTTGAAATTAAATGATCCATAAAGGTCCCTTCCAACTCAAATAATTCTATGAATTCTTCAGTGTTATGGTTGAAGTTCTAGCTTTATGAAGGGAATTAGTGGAGGTATATGTTAATAACCAAAAAGCTATGTCTTAAATACCTCTTATTACTTCTATTATTGCTTTAGCTACTATTCCAGCTAATTCCTAACTGAACAAATTAATTAAACTCAGTTTAGGGATCAAAATCTGCATCGTACCAAAAGGAAGTTTACTGTAATATCTGCACTGTTGAACTAGGGTTTCCTTCCCAACCCCCAACCCAGCAGCTTAAAATAGAACCAAAATTTTTCATTTTACAGAGAAGACTCATCAGTTAAATTTAGCAGGCAAGCCTTTCCTATTCTGCTACTCATGAATAAAAGTACAAACCATTTAATATGTCAAAAATAATGGAAACTTTCCCCAGGGATATTTTCCATCTTGGCCTTTGCCATCCTGCATTCTCAGCATCACATTACTTTTCACATTGTACATTGCTGTTGTTAAGGTGGAAACATAAGCAAGTAAAAAGATAATACCCACACTGTTTCCACAGAGGCCATTAGTGCTCTTCACTATGGTGGTTTTTGTGGTTTTGTTTCTTTTTATACCAATGAAGCCCATTTCCTTATTTTTTCATTTTATTGTAAAATGTATAACACTAATGAATTAGACTGATTTCTTCCTGTGTCAAGTCTAATACTATGTAACAGATTGTTTATACTGTTGGCTGCCTTTAAATAAATAAATAAATAAAAGATGAAGGAAAAAAAATAAGTAGACCAATTTTATCACTTATATCATTAATGGGTAAATTTGTTGGCACAGAAGTGACAGTGTTGCTGACAATGACTTAAGCAAAGATGGGTATCTTTAGCTTAATGTTAGATAAGATGGTATTTGATTTGCAGCTCTGAGTTTAAAGACAGTGGAGGAGCAGAAAAAAAAAGTAGAAATCATTACCATGGAACAGCAGTTGGAAGGAAAAGCCACAAGTAAAAGCACAAGCTTTGCAAAAAATGAAGGTATATAATGTTTTGAGTTTTTTTTATAAATTCTTTTTATAGCTAAGCTTTTATTTCCCAAACATAATTGATTTAAATTAGTTTCAAGGACCATTTTCTTTGTCACTGTTACAGAACAGTACAAGTTTTTCTGTTTCCATTTCATTTTCATGGTAAAATAAGAAATAGGATTACAGTGTTTACTCATCTTTCCAGATTTATCATTGGTACAAGCTACTGCATCACATTAGAAACAGATCCAAATGGTAGATTCCTCAATATTATTGTGTTTTTAAAAATAATTTCTTTTCTTGTGTTCAGGAGATTTTAAAGATCATACTCCTCGAGACTCAAAGCATGGATTAGTAGATCTGATGAGTCATCTGAAAATATAACCGAAAAACAATTGCATTTTTGGCTCTGTTCCAACAATTCAATATCTTAAACAGCATTTATTCCCTCCCTCTGTGGTTATTTTATATATAACAATGCTTCCTTTGAATGTTCACTGACAAGTTTTGACCAGCCTAGCTGAAAGAACAAAGCTATATATAAAGTGTGCATGCACAAAGGGGTTCTGTCCTTCTTCATAAATGTACACTCAACAAAATATAAAATAAAAATGCGTACGAAGATGCTGCCTTGGCAGCTGAAGCTCTAAGACACAGGTTTTATTCACATGCACACATACATAACCTTCTCTGAAATAATTTGGGTTGTGGTAGCTGAGACCTGAGAAAAAAATAGTTTGTTGACATCAGGGTTCATAGAGAAATATAAAACAGTTGTGGTCTGAGGATTTGTGGCAATCACATAATTTCTGGTACATAACGGATCTCATCTTTTGTCTCTCTTGTTAGGAAAACAGGACTTCGGTAAGAAATTTTTTTTCTTAGATGTTTGGCTTACATCTACCACTTTAGTAGACTTTGTTCATTTCCTAACTCATGAACATAAAGAAAAACAAATCAAGTATGAATTCTGGAATTCATGTCCTTTTAGCCCATTACACTTGAAAGGGGATTATTAATTCTGGTTGGAGAACTATGTCCTTAATGCTACCACTCTCCTGACAGTAAGGAAGGAAATTGTACACATAATGCAGGCTTGAAGAGGTTTATTTCTTTTCTTATGTAACATCTGGATAAGAAAAAACACAAGCCAGGCTAAGAGGTCACATTCTGTCCAATGCTGCTTGTTACATTTTAAAGGCTTGATTTGATTGAAAACAACCTTCTCTTGTAAATCTAATACCACAGTTAGAATCTGGGAGCCAAATCTTTATGTTTTTATGCATGCATTCATGATTAATCCCTGACTTCAGGGGAGTAATTCAGAGGTGATACGTTTACAGTTAATTTTTCTTTCCAAGCAAGGACACCCAATTAATACTAAATTGAGAAACAAATTATTATCTAAGGAATAGAAAGTCCACCTCCTCCATTCTTTTCTATGTAAGGATGCACCAAAAATAATCCATGTACTGTCATAATTTATACAATGTACCCTGTGAAAGGACTGAATATAGATCTGGGAGTACAAGTAGAACAAATCCTTATTTAAACTTAAACTATTTGAAATTAGAATTGATGCAAGTGTAGGGTATACACTGAATTTTTTACTTTTCTGAAATATCAGACATATCTCCTTGGAGACAGTCAAAAGTACTTTGCATAATAGATCTGAAAGACAACAATCAGAAGTTAATGTTCATGCAAAGCCTTTCGTTTCTATTATATCAGTAATTTTAATCAAATCACTGGAAAAAATCCTGGAAGTGTGTTTTGGTTCAACCACAAGATATGAGCAAAACCCACAAATAATTAGCTCATTCCATGTCATTTAGGAAGTGAGTTTAAATATGTAACAGGACACAATGGTCTTAAAATGACTTGAAATAACGGGAAAATTTACTAAAAAAGAAAAATCAAAACTAAATCAGTAAAGGGTTACTACTCCAAGACAGCCTTTAAATGAGCGAAAGAGAAAGAAGTACAAGGACATCTTTTGAATGAAGGTAAGTTTAATATTGATCGTGAATAAATTGGTAATACCTGAGGATAACATTCAAAGTTGGGAAAATTTATTGGCTCATATCAAAGACTGTAACTTTAGCCAAAAGTAAAAAACCATAGAGGATATATGTGCCCAAATCCCAAATTTTAGGTTTTTTCCACAGAATGGAAGTCCATGCTCTTTGACTAATATTTAGGTTTTTCAGGTGAACAGTATGGAGCCTTAGATCTGGATATAAAATTATCTCACTAAGTAACAAGACACTTAGATCTTGCATTCCCAAGGTGAATTAATTTAATCTAATTTTACATCATATATGAGCTTTTTTTACAAGAGACTTAGTAGAGAAATAAGCATCACCAAGAAGGTTTTCGTTCCACATGTTTTAGAGATCTACCTAAGAATAAGACATAAGATGTTATAGAAGTTCTGTTCTTTTTCTACTGTCTGGTGAAGTGATTGGAGTGAAAGAGTTCTTCACTATTTCTCAATGAAGGCTGAGGGGAATCTGAGAGATCTCAGTGCATAGCTACACATAGATAATTCATATGAAAAAACTAACAGCATTTAGCTTTGAATCTTATCATACAGAAATTTACTTGAATTTTTTAAAATTTTACTTCTCTTTAACTACAGCCCTAACCTTTTTCTTAAAGGAAAAGGACTCATGTTTTTAGCAAATGGTTTAATGTGTCTCAATATACTTATGGTTGGAACACTCACCCAGGAAATACCTGCTGGCATTCAGCTCAGTATCTTGCCACCAGGTTGCACTGTATGCTGATGTTACAGGAACATTCCTCAATCTTCCAGATAAAGCTGTGTTGCCTCTCGATTCTATTATGAAATGTCATCTGATTAAGTTTATTTGTGCTGGGAAAAAAACATTGATAAAACAATATTTCCTTGTTATCAGCACACTGATCAAGAAGAATAAAGATCTGCATTCTTCTCCCTGTACAATTAATTGTTCTATGTTTTATGCAATAGTTATTTCATGCAAATTTGTGGATAGTCTTACAAAGTTTAGATTTGGTCTCAAAATTAATCATATTTCTTGTTATTCTTACAGCAGTGACTATAACAGAATTCTCAGAGTTCAAGTGGTATAAAATCTTATGTAAACTATCTACCATGTTTTTTGTCTTAAGTACTAAATCCGTGAGCTTCAGTTCCTAGAGGCCAGGAGGCTATCTAGGATGCATCATATAAGACTGCCTTTGTTTTATACACTTCCTAAAGTATCAGCTAGCAAACTGCAGTCTACTGTCAGAGTCAGACTACACGACTAGATTTGGTTCTCATCTTTCCTATTACAATTCATAGCTTAATAAAAGGAGATAATGTTCTTATTTGGGCAATATAGAATTTATGTACTTACATTAAGCCAAAAAGTTGAATTTGTTTGTTTTCATGTGTTACTGGACCACTGGTTCCTTCTCTAACACGAAGTTTTAGAAATTCTTTTCTACAGAATAACACATTTTAACACAACTGGTGAAGAAATTTATTCTGTGTTTTCTTTGGTGAGAAAAGCACTGTAGATATAAAAGTATATGGAGAAAAGAATCACTATACCTGCATTTCTCAGATATTTCTCAGGCTTGCTATGTAAGTATGCTGCAAGAAATTGTATGAGGTAAAGAGTGAGACCCATAAAGATGTCACAAGGAGAAATGTCTGAGTTCTGACTGGCTGCATGATAACCCAGGTGGGCAAGGCCCAGCAGGAATCATCTCCTGGCACCAAAAGGTCTGCCAGCTTAACAGATATGGGAAGAGACAAAAAACATGGGTGACCAAAAGGCCTGATTTACACAATAAAAGTACTACAGTTCATCACAGAGACAGAAGTCTTCTACACACACTGTCAGAAGCCTTTTACCCACATTCCCTGAAAGCGTGTGAGACTTTTACCCAGAGTTTGGATGTAGATTCCGTGGTTACTTTCCTGGGAATTGAGGGAAAGGATTTTGATGTGTGCTCCATCAGGAACTGGATGGTAAGAAACATTGGATCCTAAGTTATGTTATTTCTTCATTAGCAGTAAATTTCATGGTACCTTTAACCCTGCGTGTATAATATTAATATCCCCTTTTGTTTTATTCCTGTGTAGTAATAGTCTGTTTTAAATCTTATGTCTGTTAATGTTTTGTCTATTTAGAAAGAATCCATTTTATAATAGACCAAATCAGCCATTATTAAAGAACTTAAGACTGAGAGTGGGTCTTGGGGTGCTGGCTGCCTCAATAACATGACTGCCTGCTGCCAGAGGCCCCAGCAAAAGTCAGGGAATTATTTAAACCCACATCATTCATTCATAACACTGTAATACCTTTGTTATTGCTAACTGCACACATATAGGGGCCCACTGAACTACAATCCATGATGGAGTTAAAAACTGACTCATTTTAAGTGCTGAGTAACAGATTTTGTTATCTTAATTATCAAATCAAATGTATTAATTGAAATGAATAGTTCAATTAACAATGAACACATTATTTTTCCTTAGAAATAGAAATCTAACTTCTGCAAAACAGTATAATACAAGGTTTAATTATTTATGCCTATAAATTATGAGGATATTGAGAGAACAGAAGTACAAGGCCAAGACCAAATAAAAGTTAAAAATCACTTCAATAAACTGATCATGAATACCATTCACATAAGAAATTTATTCTTTAAATCTTTTTTTCTGATGAATCATACTCCAGACAGAAGAAGAGGGGAAGTAATCTGTAAGCTGACAAAACTTTTTAAGATGCTTTACCAAAACCAGAGTGTGTACTGCAGCTGGGCTTGTAAGAGGCAAACTACAGATCCACAAGGATCTGTGAAGATGGTGTTCTCTAAGAACAAAGGAATAGGCTGAAAACTAAACCAAATAAAATAAGAAACCTCCTGGCCTTACATCAGTCTTATACAGGGATTGAAAGAAGCCCGGGAAGAAGACAGTTTTGAGACAGATCTTCATCAAATTTGGAAAAAAAAAAAAAAGGAGAAAAAAGCAGCAAGTATCGTACGTGTATTATTGCAGAACTGGGTTTAGTACCCCAGGAAATCCTATGGTTCATATTTTCCATATAAACTCTCTGAATAAGATTGTTATAGTTAAAAAAGATTGATGATGGGTGGGTACAGACATGGGAAGTGTCTCCTTTATGATAGTGAGACCCAGTGGGAATCCTACAGTGTTGAGCCATGGCTGCCCAGTGGCTCTTACGTGGACCTATCAATAGCAGAGGCTTACTTTCAGAGAGGCCAGGAATTTTGCCATCTGCTAGTCACAGAGATTTTAGCCTAGTCCTTCATTAATGTTCCTGTCAAAATTATTTTTTGTGATATGGGTTTTACTTTTTAGATGTGAGGGAACTTCTTTTTTTAACAACTCATGCTCCTCTCATCCATGAAACTGTTCTTTATTCGGTGAGTCACAGAAAAGATGTACATATCTTTTCATGCTAACTGTGGTTTTGAATAGACCCAAGCTCTTATACTTAAAAGGAAACTATTTAGAATAAATTTCTCAAATGAAAACAGCCTAATGTGATTCCACATGTTCAATATGTAAAGATAGCTGTCAACTGAAACTCAGGTGTGAGTATGTGAAGCAACATGGATAGGGAAAGGACTAAGATGTTTGCTGCTAAACTGAAGAACTTCACCAAGTCTCTGAAGCTATCCTTTCTTGCCGCTATTCTCACAGTACTATTATGTTCCAATGTTTTCTGCAACTTCTGAAAGTCATGCTGCACTTAGTGCCTTATTTTTTATCCTTTAATGCCACCAAATCTTAACACTTTACAATATCCTACTGTTCTCTCCTGCAAAGTCTGGAAAACTTCATTTAAACTTTACTTCCTTTACTTTCTTTCTGAGATGCTCCAGGCAATTTATCATCAAGCGATGAACCCTGCTTGACACCCTGTATTCCAGTATTTGTACATCATGCTGCAGCCCAGTAACTTCAAAGGTTTTTTTCAGGTAGGTGTCTGTGTCCAATTTAAATTCTACTTGCCTAAGGGTTTTCCCTATTGGAACTGCTATAAGCAGTCACACCTGTATGAGTGACATTTTCTTATTTAACCTTGACCCATATCCTAGTGAATATAATTTAAGTGAGTGATTTTTATAATATCATCATTAATTTTCTAATAATACAGTCTGGAATTGTTTATAAATCTTTAAGCTCTGTAAGTTATGATGCAAAATTATTGGATGTGACAGGACATCTAAATGACTTGCCCTTAATTCCTATGCACTAGCAGCTAAGAAGTTCTGAATAAAATGCTATGAGACTGAAACTAAAAAATGAGTTTGTGATTGACATACACAATGTACAAAGGTAGTAGAGATCTCCTTTAAGAAAATAATGCACTTAACCTTTTGAAATTATAGTAACTTTTCTCAGCATACCTATCATTCCTTCCTTTGTTTTTCTGTTAACACAGAGACTTATAATGCTTTTTAGCTTTTTTCCTCATGATTTTCACATCTGAAGATGATCTTTCATCTGAAAAGTTGTATCAGACTTTTTCCACTATTACCCCTCTTTCTGATTTTACTTTAAGCATTTCTTGATCTCCTATTAAAAAGTGCGACTGACATACAAAAAAAAAAATTCTTTGTATTATATTTCTCTGTTGGTGACAAGAAGAACATTGTCAGTCTTCATCTATCAGAAGCAAATATTAAGCGATTCTTAACCTAGCTTGAATTTTATGACCCTACTAATTATAATCCTCAAATATAAGATATTTGCTGCAAAGCATGTTTGTATGACCCTGAAGTGATAGTACTATCATGAGCTTTCTGCTAATATAGAAGTTGGATGGTTTTGCATTGTATTTAATGTATTTTTTAAAACTGTTATACTCTTACCTTTGTGAAATGGAATAAAATGGTATGAAGATTCTGACCTTGAAACATAGTAAAATAAATTACTCTGAGTGTCCTGATGTACATTTCCAAGTGTGAAAACCGGCTGGTAAAACATTTGAGAGACATTGTTGCTGAATTAAGTATGACATGTAAACTTTTTTTCCTTGTTAGAAGAACCCTTTATAAAGCCTCGCTCCTAAGATATTTTGGGATATTTGGGGTTATTTATTTTAGAGATATTGATATGTGTCTTTGTGTTCTCTGTCAAAAAACTAATGTAATACTTGAGTAGCTACAGACTTATAAAAGTCTAAATAAATAAAGGTATATGCCCATCTAAACTGTTCTAGCTGTATAATATTTACAAAAAAACCCCCACTTTGAAGATATATAGCCTACCTTTAGGTTTATTAGCCATGAGATTTTTCATTGTTTTTCTCCATTTTAGCAGGGACTATGTTCTTTTTAGGCCTTCTCTTTTTTGTCACTTTCATAAATTGATGTTTGCCATAAAATATTCAAACTCTGTTCTGATCAGCACCCTTAAAGATACAGAGATCCTTGCAATGAGATTTCTAAAAATAGCAAAACATATCATGATTAATATTTCTGCTGATTTTCTAGTTGTATGGGAATATATAAAAGGCAAAGCTACTCTCTATACTTTCCCTACATATTGCTAAATTAAAAAAAATCCAATTTGTGTGAAAGAATTTGCTTTTGAAATAGCTTTGTTATTGCTTGTCCGCATTTTTTAATAAATTTGAATGCTTTGAAAGAAAATAATATAATATGAAATTAATAATAAAATGCTTGCTAATAGTGTGATACTCCTTAAAGCCTAAAAATAATGATTCTTTTGTGTTAAGAAAGACAAAAAAACATAAAAAACTAATCTATTAAATCTCATTATGGGGTTAATTTCTAGTCCACTTATGGGTTTAATGGCTTTTAAAATCTCATAGTATGCAGACTTTGTAAAACTATCATAAAATGAAGTGAATATATAATGTCCTCATCAGATTAAGTACTTGGAAAAAAAAAAAAGAAAAAAAAAGTGGATACTTATATTAGGTAAACCAAAACATTCTGGAGATTTGATAATTTGATCACCCAAAGTAAATTGAACGTGTTTTCTAAAATTCACAACTTAAAGTAGTATTATTTCATGAAGATATTCAAGAGAAATTCCTTCCATTGTAATTTTTCTGTCAAACATGCAATATTTGATGACCTAGTGCATATCATTCCAAAGAAGGGAATATTGATATAAGGACTCTGAGTAATGAAGAATCCGTTGTTTAAATGCCATAATTTTTAACACTTTTTCACTACAATAATAGTAAAACCTATTCAAAGGTATTTAGTCTGCAGTAAGCTTTATCAAGTCAAATTTCAGATTCCATTGAGATCGAAAGAATGGATGTTAAACACCAAACTTAAATATGATTCTGTTTTTGCTGCTCCTTACCAGAACTTAAAATACAATTTATCTTAACTCCAGTTTGAAGTGCCCAGGTATTTTTTTGTCAGTTTCAGGCTCTGTCTAGTTCTGTATTTTTGTTGCTAGTGTCAAAGTTCTGTTCCAGTGGAGCACGACTAGACTCATTTTATGCAGCATATAAACTAAACCTAACTGGGATATCTAAAACTGTTACATGTACAGATTCATGAAAGTTTTGGAATTAATACTGAAGCCAGTAGGCAGTCCGTACTTGAAAAGCAAGTTCTCTGAAATTTAAAGCAGTCTCCTCTCAAGGACTGCAAACTTAATGCACTCCTTTGGCTTATGGAGCTTTTTAATGAAGAAGCATAATTTTCATATATATATATATATATATATATATATAGATGTGTATATATATATACACACACACTTTACTATCCCTTACTTTACTGCACCCCTATGCAGCTGCATACTGTTTTAACATGCGTAATTTTATTTGATTATATATGTGGTACTTCTTCAGTATAATGATGAGACTTTGGTTTATTCCTGGTGCCCAGACACAATGAAAACAAAAATTCTCTATGCCCTAAGAGCCTGCTTCTTACAATTTCATCAGTGACCAATCTACATGAATGATTCCATTTTAAACTAAATATCAGGTGAAAAAGTTCCAGCAGGAAATAGTAGTCTGTGTCCCAGGAAATAGAAGGTTTTCTGGACTTATACGGTGTTACTAAAAAGGTTGGATTTGCCAGTCAGTATCTTATATGAGTGTTGAAAATTCATTTTAAGCTAATGATATGTAAAGTGGTCTCTCTAGGAAGTGCAGTTTTCACTCATATAGATTTGCAATCTCATTTACTTGTGTAGACTCCCTAATCTGATTGTAATCATATTACTTATCTGTAAATTTTGTGTGTGGCAGCTGAACATCAGGAATTACATACATTTGGGACTATCATATATTAAATCAATTTAATCACATTTAAATATTTCAAGGTTTGGTCTTCTGTACAAAGCTGGTTCTTAAACAAGCGACATAAAAAAACCTCAAAACATAAACTCATAGTTATGTACTTATTTCTAAGCAAAGTTAAAATATTTTAACATTAAAATTGACTTTAAAATAATATAATTATTGCTCATAATTAAGAAGACTCAGCCAGATGTTTGTACTTTGTGATTGAAGAATTGCAATGCTCACTGAAGTAAATATATTTTTCCACCTATTCAAGAGGAAATTACAGTCTTCAATCAATTTATATTTATAATTGAATATTTCATGTTCATAGGAATATTATTATGGTCTCTCAGACATGTATGCAGAACACTTAATTAGATTTCATCTTGATTGGTTACAGCCCAACGGGACTTGGATCTAGAATCCAGGAAAGCTCTTTCAATTCCTTCCATGATTTCCAGTATACCTTAATTTTCTGTAGCATTGTCATTTGTAGTGATGATAATTCTGAAGACAGGCATTCTTACAGGGGCTGTTGCTAATTAGTATCAGGGTAGTCTTCTAGTGGCAGTAAGACAGGTAGTACTTCAGGTGATACAATCCCAATCATGCCTGTCAGTCCTTTCTCCACTATCCATCTTCATGACATCTGCTGGGAGCACCTTATCACTACCATTAAAATAGTGATGTCTTTGGAATAGTGATACACATTACTTTAAGAACTTATGTAGCTTAACCATGTGTGTAGGAGCACCCTGTGTAAGAAATGTTTTATAAAAAAAACAGAATAAAATAACTTTATGCAAAAAATAATTTACATATTCTCTTCAAAAATTAATACATACATTCAATACAGCATGCATGCAACCTGTGTAGATAAGTCATTTTTAGCATATCTAAAGCTTAAGGACTTTATATGCCATTTTGTCCATATATTGATAGAGAGTTGTCAAATCTAACCTCAAGAGATCAAGGCTGCCACTGGTACCACTAGTAGTATGTATTCTCAGTAGGCACATACAAAAACATAATATACAATAGATGCTACTGTGCATACAGAGCCAACCACACTTATAAACACCTTCAGGCACATGCAGCACTTGCACAAGCACAAACACCACCAACAGCCTCATTCCATTCCTTTCTCTGGCTGACCAGGATAAAGATCCAATAGTGGGAACAGATAAAAGTATATAGTGTTCAATCATCCATTGTCTGGGATCAGACACTTGGTCTGCCCCTTTGCTGCCCCTGTAAGCCAGACTTCCCACTTGGTAGCACCTGGCCATGCCACCTTGAGGGCCACAACCCTGCTCTACCTGTAGGTCTTCAGACCTGCACTCACAGGTATCCCTTCAAATAAAGAGATATTAGATGCACTAGTCCTGGACCCTCCTGCTCCCCCTTTGCCTTTCACCGAGCTATTCATATGCACAAGGATGTCACACAGTCAATCTCCAGAGCCCACACGTGTGCATCTAGTCCCACCTATTCACCAGGGAGTCTGACTTGTTCATTTGTGATCATACACTGACTTATGTACAAACACTCATCATTCTTGCTGGTGACCCAGACACACAGCCTCTGGCACTCCAGTCACTGGCTCTTAGACTTCCCACACACATACATGTGCACATGAAAGGAGCCTTTCACCCAAGAAAATAGTTTAAATTTAATGAGAAAACAAGACTGACTGTGGTGATGGAGTATAGGGCACGGTCAGACAAGTGCTCTGACCAACATTGTGCAAGTAAACATCCTCTTCTGTTCCCTACACCTCTAGAGAGCAAGCCTTATGAGGAGCAGCTGAGGGAGCTGGGGTTGTTTAGCCTGGAGCAAAGAAGCCTCAGGGGACACTTGATTGCTCTCTACAACTACCTGAAAGAAGGTTGTAGTGAGGTGGGGATCAGACACTTCTCCAAAGTAAAAAATGACAGGACAAGAGAAAACAGCCTAAAGTTGTGCCTGGGAAGGTTTAGCCTGGACATAAGGAAAAAGTTCTTCACTGAAAGAGTTATCCAACATTGGAACAAACTTCCTAGGGAAGTGGCTCAGTTGACACCCTGGAGGTGTTTTAAAAGGCATGTGGACGTTACGGTTAGGGACAGGGCATAGTGGTGGACTTGGATGTGTTATGTTATTCCAGCCTAAATGATTTCATAAGCCTAAATGATTTCCCAAAATACCTCAGGCACCCTTTCCTCTATTTCATCACTCTCTGAACATCTCATTGTCTTGTACAATTCCCAAAAGTTCTTCTCCTGCATCCAATCACAAGTCCCACACCCCTGTAAGCATCAACCCCCCTTTAGTCCAGAAGTAATGGAGAAGCATTAAGTTTAGGAAAAAAGTCACAATCCTATACTTTTATTTAAAGGTTTTTTGCTGCAAAAAGAGAAAATATACTACATTATTTATTAATAATATAAACTAATACAAAGGAACATTCACCCAGAAAATATAGGTAAATAAAAATAGAGATTAAATCACAGAAATTTAAGGATTTATACACAAAGCAATTTGGAAAGCAACTTTAATTAACCTAGGTCTGTATTACACACTAAAGTTAGCAGAGTTAGATCAGTCAAACGGATTGTAGACAGCCATCTCACTAGTCGGCATGCAGGTGGAAGACCCTTGTTGCAGTTATGCCCTCCAGCTGCTCATTATTACCCTTTTGCCAGCAGAACTGGGAGGGCAGTAACCTCCAGCAGAGTAGTTCCTGTGATTGATCCCTCTTCCTCTTCAGGCAAAAGCAGCTAGGTAAACACAAGCAATTTAAATGGTTGGCTTGAGGCTCAGGACAGATATCCTCTTTCACATCTAGCTGTGCTGATAGCTATTGTTCCTAGTCCTCTCTATGCTGGAGTCTATGCCACTCAGAATATCCAACCAAGTAGTAGATATCTCAGGACTACTCGTAAAACAGGCAAGCTGAGATCTATGTATGCACAGTTTAAGCCCACTTGTTAACCTGTTGGTAGCAGATCCTGTGTTAATCTCTATTATAACAGCCTGGTGTGTTTTTCTGAATAATTTGGAAACTTCACTGGCTTTGCTCTGAATGTGGATTAGACAGAATTTGCCAGAAACACTTTACCAGCTGAGCTGTGAAAAGGGGTAAGCTCCAGCCAGTGAAAAAGGGATAGATTGAGGTTGCTATATCAGCACCTGCAGAGGCGTCTGTTTATAGCTTTAGGTACTTAAGAGCAGCAAGAGATGTGATTCCTGATTGTCATAGTTTTGTTCATGAGTGAAGAGGCTTTACAAACACCGTTATAAAACTTCTTTAGTTCTGTTTGAGCTGAATGTTAAAAAGACTTTCTAGAATTACACTAAGTGTACTTTTTCATCCATGCTAGTATCATGCTGCCAGTAAAACATTTGACATTGCATCAGATCTCAGGTTCTTAATATACTACCTAAACAAATGTTTTAGCTAAAAGAAAACTGTAGTTAAAACATTATATAAGAAGACATTTTTATTTACATTCTTTAGCTGCTCCAGCTAGTTCGTTTAAATGTGAGGAAGCAAACTGCAAGTATTGCCAAACCTGCCTCATAATAAACTCCAGACCTTCCAGAATGTAACAACTATTCAGTTTGATGTGCTTTTAAACAGAGGAAAACAACTTTAGGGGTTAATCTAACCTCTATTTTATTAAGAAAACAACTTAGAAAGAGAAAACTATATTTGTGATATGTATTGTGAAATCCTAAGTATTTATGACACACTGAAAAAAAGATAGATTTTGTTAGAACTGAGTGTATTACAAATGCATTAGCTATAAACATGTTCATTTTGTAACTGTTAAAACAGCTCCTAGGTAGCAGCGTTACCTTGGTCTGAAGTGATTCGACAAACCAGACCTTTTACTCAAGACTCTTCCAGACACAGAGCAAGGGGGAACTGGACAGAGGAACAGAGCTCAGCTGCTGTGCAGATGTGTTAGATGGGGCATCCCTTCAGTCATGGTCTTTGAGCACCTTTAGGTCAGCATGGTATCACAGTGCAATTTCTGCATTTGCCAGTGATACAAAGAGGCTGTGACTCCCATCAGTGATTCTTTCACTGAAAGGAATATCATTCAGTTAAAATGTACTGAGCATTTCTTTAGCATGATTTCAAAAAAATGTAACAAAGTTATGTGAGTTAAGTGAACTAGTAAGAGACAACATGAATACAGTAGAGAGGTCTTTGTAATGGTCAGGCAACTTTCTGCCAGGGTTGTTAGCAGGAACTTAAGCTGACATCTTCATTGATAGTTATGGTATTTACATGAATGAAATCAAGTTGGTACTTGTAGATTAAAGTACACTTTAATCACACAGTCATTTTGTCATATGGAAACACTCTCATTTTTTGGGTTTGTCCTGCTGTGGCATTATCTGTCAAATTCTGGTTTTACTGGTGCTCATATTCCCATTACATTTCTCCAATAACCCTGAGAATCATAACTGAAGCAATGGCAGTGAATAAATATCCTTGAAAATAAGCTACAGTAAAAGCTTCATACTAAAAAGCTAAATGCTGAAAAATTTACTGAGTTATTTAGTTCCATATACTATTGCTAGTTACATGACTGTCAGGTTAAATTTTACCTTGATTACTGCAACTTCTGTAGTCTGATGATAATCTTAGCTCTTTAATCTATTAAAATCACAGCCATGATAATCATCTTCATCTATCATTTCTTCTGTAACACATCAATGAAGAGTCCAGGCATTGACGCCCTCTTCCATAGTGCATTATATATAACATATTCATCTTCTTAAAGACCTTATACAATTTAGACCTAATTTTGATACCTCTTTATCTCTGCAGCAGATTAAAATCTTAATGTTCTGTACTCTCTACAAATTCTTAGATTTCAATATTAATTCAGTTGCATGCAGTATACTCATTGCAAATTTTTCTGATTCAAAAACTAAAAAATATGAAATTCTTCTCTGAAGTTAATAATAATTATGACACTAAGAAACCAGGGGAGAATCCTAGAACCTTATGTAGCTATGTAGATTAGTGGCCTACTTTTCATAAGCACTGGGCGTTCATTAAATAGTCTTTCACTGAAGTTGCTAGATGTTGGGAATGAGCTTTCCAAATGACAAGCCAGAAACATTCCATCTCCTTTCTAAACTATATTTCATGTATTATATACATGCAATAGTATTAATTGGGTTACTGATCTGTTAACCCTCTTTTCAGCCCTCAGTACAAAATGTCTCTTGAAATGTATTTCAGCATTCATTAATTCTGACAATTTATCATTGCTAGCTCATAGTTGGTGTGTCAGTGCCAACAGGTCTCATGGAGAACTTCTAAATGTTGTCCCCTGGGATGACATTCCATGGCATCCTCAGCCTCACTGTTAAGATCAGTGACACAGATTTGTTTTCAACAATGTAATCCAGTCCAAGAGTGACAGCCAGACTACTCAGCATGACATAGGCAAGGAAGGTTTGAAAAGGCTCTTCATTTGTAAATGACAGAAACAAGTCCTACTGGAAACCGCAACCTTTACCTACCTAGAAGCATCTTTGAACACAATGAATTAGTGTGACAATGACTCAGTCACAATGACTTCTTGATCTGGTTTAGGATGTAGTAGGTGTGATGCTGATGTTTTACCTTAATAATTTCCAGAATAATTAAGCCCAAAGGTAGTCTTACAGAAATTGTTAATGCCCTTCCAATGATTCTGGCATCAATATATGTATTTAAAATCCTTACATATGGAAACATCACTTGCCATTGATCATCTTTCTAACAGTTTATTTCCCACCCGCATCTTCAAGCGGGCGGACATGTTTCTTAATCCCCCATTTTATACTATAATTGCAATGTTTCCTTCAGTTCTGAAATTTCTGGAAGAATATATTCCCATGTTTAGGCATCAACCATATCGGTGTCAAGTCCTTCAATCATATGAAGAGTATATAACACAAATTTATTCCTAGAATAGAGGTTTTCCACATGCTAAAATCACTAGAATTAACTCATTTACATAAACACTTCTGATACACACGTGAGCATTTAGAAATGGAAAATGCATTTCTGTCTGTGTTGATCCTTGTGACCTGTTGTGTGCACATGAATGTGTATACTGTGTGTATGTGTGTGTGCCTGCTGGCACTCAAACTCGCTGACTGGACCTTGGAACATAGAGCTTCAGCAACCTCAGCTCTTTTGGACTATCAGACTTGGCAGTGCTTTGCAATTTCTACTTTCCTTCTTGTCCTTGAAATTTATTCTTCTCACTAATTGTACAGATGACAAATATAACCAAACTATAGCTGCTTTAAGCTTGGCTTCTAAGTAATGTAAAAACTTCTATGTACTCTATATAAAGCATTCACCTTTCAAAAGTATTTAAAAATAAAATAGATAAAACCCCCACAATTAAAAAAAAATTCCCAATGTAATTTATGACATATATTGAGAAAAAGTAAGGGAATTATTTAATTTGAAATGGAAGCAAATACATGAACATGTGTATGAACTGCACTGAAGTTAAAAGCCCTTGATGTTACATGAGCTCTCTTCAAACAGTCACTGAGTACTAAGTCTTAGTAATAATGTGCTCCTTTTCACATTAATCTTGATTATGAAAGCTTTTAAGCAAAATGGCAATGACTACTATATAATTAAAAAGAATGCAGGGAAATTGTTCTTTCTACACTGAAAAAAATTACTGCCTTTTCACCCTGAATTTAGCAATTAAGATTTTGCCAGTGAAAAGGGAAGACAAACAATATTAGAGAATTTACTCATTCATGCTAAAGAAGCATAATCTTTTCCTTTTCATGTAAAGGCCATCCAGATTTCATATTATTTACATTTAGGCATTGCCTTGCCTAAAACCCTGTGTTGGGTACTAAAGCTCCTCTATGAGATGAAAGCAGGGTACCTTAAAATTATTACCTTCAAAATATACCTATCAATATAGCTGATAATAACTACCCAAACAATAAGAATTTGCTTGCCATGAAGTTTACTCAGAAGTGGATCATACTACAGAACACTCTGAAATCCCACCTCTCTTAAGCTCTCATGACATGTTCTAGTCAATCAGTGCAGTGACATCTGTGTAACAAGCTGACTGGCTACACAATAAATACACTAGTTTTAGGCAGTTCAGAGGGCTACCACAGTTAAGAAGATTTCCTGGGAATGCGGGCAAACATTTGCCATATGGATGAAAATAAAGTAGGTGAAGAATCTATTCCTGCTGCTGACAGAGCAGAGGCAGCACAGAAAACATGTTCTTACCCCTGTCAGCTACAGCCACAGATCTTATTTGAGATTGAGCTGTGGCTGAGTTTCTGCACTATTTAAGTGCAAACTTTGCCATATTAATTGAAATCACCAAAGACATTGTAGACTAATTCACTGGATTTTGCCTAGAAAGGGCATAGAGGCCCAACACCGTCAGGTACAGACTACCAAAGAGACTGCTCCTTTTTGACTGCATTTTGGACTGCTACCACTAACACTTACACCAGAAATAGGCCTAGTGCAGGTAAACATTCATTAGCCAAGAATTCAAATTTGACTTATAAGCCAATGTACCATAGCTTAGATTATTAGCAAAGAGAGGTAATTAAAAACATGGATTTGGATTGCAACTGAACCAGGACAAAGGGAATGTAACAGCCTTTTTTCCACCCAGTTTCATAAACTGGATTTTTTTAAGAGGATAGGTGTTTGTTAGTTTGTTATATCCAGTTACTCAAAGGATTTAACAGTGTCCTTACTTTTAAAGTTGGGTGACGAGAAAAGCAAGCCTTCTGCCATCTATTTTTTATGACACATTTCGAAGGTGCACCAGTCAAAACCATTACAAAGGTTTGGATAGAGTTAATTTTCCTTATAGCAGATCATATGAGGTCGTGCTTTAGATTTTTGACCCATACAATACTAGTAACACATTAATGTTTAGCTTTTGCTGAGCAGTGTTTACACAGCATCAAGAACTTCTCTGTTTCTCACTCTGTCCCCAAAATAAATGGATTTAGCAGGTAAGGAGTGGTGCATAATACGTTGGGAAGACACACAACTGGGCAGCTGACCTGACCTAACCAAAGAGATATTCCACACCATATAACACCACACTCATGAATAAAAGGGAAAAGAGAGGCATTTAGGAGGGCCAACCATCTTTAGATCAGAAACTATCTGGCAATATTCTACCCATGGAAGGTGGGGAGTGATTGCCTTTGCATCATTTGTTTTGTTTTCTTCCATCTTCCACTTACCCTTCACTTATTAAGCAATTATTATTATTACCATTAACGTTTGTCTTGATACACAAGTTTCTCTTTATTTATCCTTTGTTTCCTCTTCCTCCATTTTCCTGGCAGAGTGGGAGAAGTGAGCAAGCATCTTTGTGGTGTTTGTCTGCCTATCTGAGTTAAGACACAGCAGGAGAATAAACCCTTCTTTCAGGGAATGGGAGCCAAAATCCAGCCCTGCTCTCATCCTCACTGACTTCAGATGGGTGTTTTTGCAGCCAGATTGTGACATCACTGCAAGATTATGATTATCAGATGTAATGGTTTGAAAACAAAGCAGAGGGAGATCCCAAGTCAGGGTTAAAATTTAATAGGAAGAAAAAAAAAAATAAGTGAAATAATACAAGGGAAAGAGGAAAGAAAAAACACTGACAAAGTCAGATACAACCTGAAACCCTGTTAGGGTAGTGGTGGCAGTCTAGGTGAAGTAGTTCAGTTGAAGCAGTGATCCTGTGGAAGGTCTGCTCTCCAGCTGAAGGGCCAGGAGTAGCTCTTGTCCTCTGGGAACCCAGTAGACAGGGCTCCCTAAGGCAGTTCCAAGGCCAGGTTATATCCAGGTGGGAATGCTCGGCTCCTCCCTCCTGGGCGGAGCATCTCACAATAGGATGAGATAAGTCCATGAGTCATGCAGTGGTTTCTTGCTGGGTCATTGTCTGTTATCAGGGGTGGGTCATAGCAGGAGATAACAGCTAATGGCCCACAGCTGCTGGTAATAGAATACAGCTGTATTCTAACCTAAGACATCAGATTATGAGCTATGTAGATTCTTTTACTGTCTCTTTCCAGTATTGTACTGTGCCACCAATAATTTAGATTCTTTGCTATGTAGTGATGTCAAATCGTTTTACTGCATGAGGAACATCAAATATAGTATGTTTCATACTATCAAAAATTACATCACATTCTTGTCATTTGTTCTGTTTCTTCAACATACTTCTACTTTGCTTTTACAGAGCTAAAAACACAGCTCAGTAAATGGCAGATAATGATGTTGTTCAAATGTTCTACTAAATAGCATTAAAATTTGAAGATGAATGTCAGAAAATGTAATGCATATCTTGAACAATTGTAGTCAGTTGAAGGGTTGTTTTAATTATTTTATTGTTTGGAGAGGTTTTTTTATTCCAGTAATTATCTGTGCTTATTTTTTTTTTTTCTTTTGCTGCTAGTCAGAAAATAAACTATTTCAATCTGGAAAGTCTTTATAATTAAAACACTATTCAGTTTTAATTTTCCTTCTACTCTCTATGGTCATATTAAATTAGGCAAGTCTTGTCTGTTATTTCTGTTAAGAGGTATATCAGTTATTATACATCAAGGCACATTTTAATTGTGGAGCCAAAAGACAGAAATGTAAAGTCATGATCCTATGGGATACATAAATGATTGGTGTCATATTTTCAAATATATTCATGTATGTCATTTGGGTACAGGGTTTCTTAAATCAAATACCTAAATAGCTTAAGAATCTAGTTGTCATTGAAAATAGACTAAAGTTTTTGCTTTAATTTTAGAGAAAATGTGAGATTTTCTTCTATTTTTTCCTTAAGTGAACTTAAATAATTACTGTATATTTTCATTGTCTCTCAATATTCTACTTCCTTACTTCAGACAGTTTTAAACATTCAAGATACTCTAATAGGTTTCTAGCTAACATGCTTTTAGCTAAGGAGTTTTTTATCTCCAACCTAAGAATTCTTAGAGAGAAGCTGGAGAAACTATCTTTCCAACACTGTGCATAATTTAAATTGCTATAGCTGTCTAGCTTGTTAAATTTAGTGACTGCAGGCCAGTCTGAAAAGAGAGTTGTGTTCATATTAACCTCATTCCAGATACTTATCTCACATCTAGGTCTGTTTTTTGGTTGGTTGTTTGTTCTGTTCTTGTTTTTTATTTTGGTTTGGTTTGGGTTTTTTTTTTTCAATCTCAGCCCTAAATGTTTGTTAAATCAAAATTTATTTTAAAACTGATATGCAGAATACATATAAGATGGATGGGGGCCCTTTAATCCCTAGAAGAGCTGCTGATTCCGTTCTGAGGAAAACAAAAGGGGGGACTCATTTCTGTGTCTCTCTGTCACCTGGCAGGCTTCATAGACTGTAAAAGCTGTTTTACAACAAGATGGTGATTCCTAAGTTAGTTGTTTCCTAAGGAACTATGTGTTCTATGAATTAAAGGCTAGTTTCCTTTTGCAGACAGAAAGATGAGATTACTGGTGCATTTTAGTCTTTATCTAGAAGGCAAATCTGCTCGAGTTTATTAAATTGTTTGGTGGTAAAGCAGCTGGGCTACCTGGCATTAAGTTTATTTAGCCCAAAGGAAGGAGACAAAGGTGGGCCACAGTGCACATGAAACAAAGTATGGTAAAGAAACTGAATTTTACTGTTGTTGTTATGTACCTACAAAGGACTCCTGCCTTCTTGTGCTTACTGCGTTGTCATAACGGCCCAAAAGGTAATTATGTGATGGTTTTGAAAATCTGTTTTCACTATTGCATTCTTCCTGTTTAGTCAAACAAGGAGAAAGTTGGCATCTGACATCTCAAATCTCATTTTTCTTTTTCCCTACTCATTGTCCCCCAACCCACCTCCAAAAAAAAAAAAAAATCCAATTTTCTGGGCTAACCTGAGAGTTTTTGAGTAGTTTTCTGTTTTCCTCTGTGTTCTGAATTGAGTAGATTGGTTCTGTTCCACCTAGTGTCAGGATCCTGGGAAGCCAGAATCAGAGCAGAATATTCAAAGAATCACTCATCTGAGCACTTCCACAGGAATTAGTAACTGTAATTCTATTTGATCCTTAGTGACAGCATTTTAATAGTCATTTGTTAGTTTGTAACTGACTACACTCATCAAGCTATAAGAGACCGCAGAAAGTATTTTCCTTCATTTTTTTTTCCTCAAAAGAAATCAGTTTTCTCTCCTGTACTTTATGTGAAAGGAGACAGGAGGTTAATACTATTCCATTGGGTAGGACAGTTAAGTAAAGAAAGAGACTGTTATCTCTCCTGACAAATATTCAATTTTGCAAGTTTCAATGGAGTAAGTCAGAGTACTTTACTGCAGAACAGTTTGTGACAGGATAGGTGTGAAGAAAAATAGTATTTAAGATGCAGAACAGGTGCTGCTTATTTGATGTCTGCTCTAATAGATGGGAGTGTGCCTTAGCACTTGCCTTGAAGAAAATGAAAGCCACTATAATGATCCTAGATGATATATGGAAAATCTGTTCCAAAGAATTTTTATTTCCCTATTAAAATTCAACTTGTGTCTGGTGAGCAAAATTCTTCTATTGACTCAGTCTGTCATACTTAAACTGCATAATGGAAAACTGATTTTTACTGTAAATTTCTTTCAGCTGTGTCAGCATTCTCCTTAAATATTTTACATGAATTTGTCGAGCATGTTCGTAACAGTTGCTCAAAAGCTGAAAGTTGTCAAACAAAGCCTCTCTCCTTTTTCACTTTCATTTTCATTAATGCTGCTGGGTTTTCTTTCGTATAGCAATGGTTCTAATCAGAACAGTTTCTCAAATTAACTGGGGTACTTAAGCATTTAAAATATGATTAAAAAGCCCTCACCTAAAATTACTGGTTTCCTGAAGTTGTATTAATAGTGGAAGTATATATTTATTATTTCAGAAGTTTTATAAGCTTCTGAAAAAACTTATTCTTACAATAAAAGATCTCTCAGTAGCAATGTGGTGTGTTTCTATAAGTGACTGTGTTTGTTTCACAGTGCTTGATTGATTTCCTCCTTCTTGCTTGTATGTACATATGTATACATACATACATATGTATAAATATATATGAGAATGTGTGTCTATGTAGTTTCATGGAAGTTCTCTAAAAGTACCTGTGACCTTGACTTTAGTGTGGAATGTTTTAGTTTAGTGAACCCAGAGGACAAAAGTCACATTATCATGTTAGCCAATTACGTTGTGAATAAACTGCATAACATTGAATTCTGACAGGTTTGAAAAACAGATTTGTAAAAGGTATGAGTGAAAGCAACAAAAGCATGACTATTTTTTATCAGCACAGATATGAGAAGAGGACATAACTGAGAATTACTCAGCTAATACATGGAGATTAATCTCCTGAAAGATAATCACCTCTCATCACAACCTAGGAAGATGAGTTGAAGTGTAAGCAGTTACGTACCTCTAGGGATGACTTAGCAATAGTGTTTTATAGCTTTACACAAATGTCTCAATTCACTGAAGTCTAGATTAGCCATTTGTTTCTTATTCTTGGTAATTAATACTTGAGATTAATTAGCTTTGAGATCACTGCAGAAATTGCAGCTAGCTTGCTGGTAGTAAGTATTTTCTCAGCGTATTACATTAGATAGTTTTGCTTTATTATCCAGGCAAATTACATTAAATCTGTAGTCTAAATAATAAAAGGTCAGTTGTGTTTTGTTTTTCCTTCTGCTCACTGATATAACCTTAGTTACATTAGTCCAATTGAAGAGATGTAAGCAGGTGTAATACTCATTTGTCAGTGTCTTACTTAAGGGCAAGGTCATGATCCTAGTAAAACTTTAGAAAACTTAAAAAATAAACTGCAACTATATATGTGTTTCACTGTTTCTTCAAAGCAAGCTTGCTCAGAGAGTTTAGTTAACTACAAGAAATAATAACACATGAGAAAAGAATAAAGATACAAGCAGTTTATTGGGTTTTATTTTATTTTTTAACAATGAATTATTAATGAGTGATTGGGGAACTGTACATTGAGGATCAATGTCAGCAATATAGCAGACAGGGCAACAGCTGAACACTTACAGAATGTTAAAAAGTGACCAAAAATTTGTGAACAGCTTTCCTTGACACATCCCCCAAGTTCTTAATGACATAGACATATTCTAAGAGTTACAACCAGACCAGAACCCATCTCTCATAGGGCACTATAGGATATCCTGCTTGCACACACCCATGTTGGATATGTGGGTGCTCCAGCTCCATTGTACCCACACAGCCCACTTCTTTCAACTTACTAGTATACACACAGGAGATGAAGAACCCCAGAAGGCCAAGAGTCACCACAGCCCCCAAAGGTGTGGGTCCTTGTGTACTGTTAAACTAGGAGCTGCTCTGTCCAGTCTGGCAAAGGCCATTCTGCTGCACGGAGTCTTTGGGAGCATCATACCATTTTAGGTGAATTTCTCTCTTCTCACTTTTTCAAATTTTCATGATTCTTTCATACCCCACTTAAGGATAACTCACCTTTTTTTCTGGTTTTCTTACCCAGAATTTTCATGGTCATTCACAGATTGTTTATCACAACAGATATTAATCATCTTTGGTACCATCTGTGTTGTTTTTGGTGCCATCAGTTGTTGGGTGGTTTTTTTTTTTTTTTTTTTGTTCTTGTTTGTTTGTTTGGTGGGTTTTGGGTTTATTTGGTTGGTTGGTTGGGCTTTTTTTGGAAGTATACTCTCAAACTTCTTTGAATATTCCACTCATATACACTGTTTACATTCACATTCCTATCTTATCATATATTGTTACCCAGGCTGTTTTACCGAGGGAAAACCATTAGTGTTTCTCCACAAAGATATAGTGCTTCTAGTTTATATGCCAGCATGTTGTTACAAGAGGAGCTTGAACTCAGGCTGCTCAGAGACCCCATCTGTCTTAGTGAAATATTGAAGTTTAGTGACAAAGGACCCTCCAGATCTCTGCAGACAGCTTAAATGACAGAATGACACCATATATCCTATATTCAAGCTGTACGTGTATGTGTCGGCTCTTTTTGTGTAGTTAACCACTTTCAAATGCTATTCTTCCAGGCCCTCTAAATAACAACAATTGCCTGTGGCTTGCATCAGCACAGCATGAGATGTGTTTAAGTACACAGTTTTTTTCCCCAGGTTGATACCAAATATGCACAACTAATTTTTAAGGTCATCTTCCAGATGTGTTAGAAGCAGAGAAAATAACACATAGAAGCAGTTATGTCTTCAGATATTGAAAGGGTAGATGCTTGGGGATTTGCTTTCTGCAGTTAAATTCATGCATGTAGGGTATTTTAAATATTTTTTTTCTCAGTAGCAGAGGTACACATATTCAATTCTTCCCTCTGTTTTGTGGCACCTATGATTATGAGCCTATGTAGCCTCAATTTCAGCTGTGTTTTAGTCTATTCAAAATATAAAAATTAATTTTGCCAGATTAATGTGAAGTAAATATAATGAAGAGGCTTCAGTTATTCCCAGAGAAAGAGATCTGTGGAAAATTTGTGAGTGTAGCATATCTCTAGCCCTGCTTATACATCTTATTGACAGATACTATGTGAAAAACAAACCAGCAGTATACTTCAAGGTATGTGAGTCTTTGCTGTCTTGAGACAGTATGATTTTGTGTACTGTGGCCAGCTCATCGTGCAAGTGTGTGTGCATGTAGGATGTCTGATGGGAGTGTACTACAATTACTTTCTGAGCTCTAATTTTTCTGGCTAGCAGAAAAATAACTGCCATGCACACTAAACTCCAAGACAGGCCTAAGGCTTTGCACAGATATATCGTATTTCTGTTGTCTACACACTTTGTAAAACTTAGCCAGACTGGTATTATATGACATGGTTTAAGTGGAACTCATGCCCCAAGTATGTTGGAAGAAGAAAGATTTTATTCCTACTGTATCTATTGGCTGAGTTTGTCTTTCTTTGCAGCAGGTCAATTCAATTTTGCCAACCTGCTGTTGGCTTTGGATTTTGGTGGCTTGGTCTTGGTTTTGGGGGTTTTGTTGGTGGGGTTTTTTTTGTTGTTGTTGTTTTGGGGGGATTTTATTGTTTGGTTAGGTTTTTGGGGATTTTGGGGGGTTTGGTTTTGGGGTTTTTTTGGTGAGGTTTTTTGTTTGCTTCTTTTGGTTTGTTGTTTGGGTTTTTGTGTTTGTGCTTTGGTTTTTGTTTAGGTTTGGGTTTTGCCTTGTTAGTGTATTTTTTTATTTTCTAATGTGGTGTGTTTTGTGGTTTTTGGAAGGTTCTTTGTTCACTTGTTTGGAGTGGAATATTTGGGGGTTTTTGGTTTGGTTTTTGGGCTTTTGTTGTTGTTGGTTTTGTTATGTGTCTTTTGTATCTTTGTGCATTATTTAACTTATCTAGTACATTTGAAAGGGTTGAATGAAGGCCAGTGGAAAGGGGAGGAGGAATCATGGGACCAAAATTCTGACAAAGAATTTTGTAAATAAATCTGTAAGAGGTATCAACTTTACGTTGTGTTCTCTGAGAAAAATCCAGATCTGATAGTCCATACAGAGCCCTCAGCAATAAAGTCTCAGTCCTTAACTGTCCATTTTCTGATGTAGGACAACAGTTTCTGAACTGTAAACATTTTATATTACCAACCACTTGAAAACAAGGATATAAATAAAGGAGTAAATAACCCACCATGGAGTGTGGCCCTCAACATCCCTTTACACTAATGTACTTTCAGGCTCTTGGATTCATCTTACAGAACTGTGCTTTTGCACAATAGTTGTTATAATGTGCCTCTGGGCTTTATCGTTATAAATAATTACAGCCATAATAACAGAAACCAGAAACAGCAGCTTTCATTTTTTTTTACTTTAGAAAGGAATCTGCCTTTCAGGAAATTTTTGTTATATGTAACTTGAAAATCTTTTGCCTCCTTTTACTCTATCCTCATAATTTCTTGTTTCAAATTCATGTTTAAATAGTTTCTGTATCTACGTTAATATTTCATTCTTGTAAATTGATTTTAGTGAACAAAGTAACCAGAGCAATTATTAAGTTTGTGAGAATGTAAAATTTCAAGGACAGATATTTGATCAATAATTAAGCTGCAAAATAGACTGGACTGGATTCTTTCCTTTGGCGTGATTGCCTTAATTACTTACTCAGTTTATTGTTCTGTATGTAAAAGTTTAAGAAACATTGGCATTCTAATGCTGTTATGCACTCACTGAGGGACTAAGAGCAATGCGATCAGTCATGATCGCTGAGTTTGGTCATGGAAGGGAAGCACATAGAAAGTGAAAGTGGTAGTGGGCTGCCTAAAAAAAATGTAAAGATCTCTCCTGAGCATGCAGTAATAGGTCTAGGAAAGCCAAAGTTTAGCTGAACCTGAAACTAAGGAGCAAGTGAAAGGTGTCGCAGCCGCTGGCCGGAGAGTAAAGAAAGACTCAGAGACAGGAATGCAGTCCAGCGAATAGATGGAATTATTTAATTAATAAAGAATTGGTTTTTATGTGTTTAGTTCTCTTAGTGTTTGCCTAAATGGTAAGAGGTTATTGGACCTCTTGCTAACTACCTACCAGAGTGATTGGTCAGTTCTCACATCGTTCATTCTCCTAGTCGAGATCATAACAATTCTAATTATATCTGCAGGTGCAAGATAGCAAACTCGGTTTACAGAAACCTTATCATGTTTTGCATAATTCAGCATGAGAAAGACAGAGCTTTCACGAACTACTGCAGAGAGCTGAAGAAATCAATCCTCTGCTGAGGCTTTCTCAGCATCCATAAGGTATTAAGAATTTCTGTAGCTAACTCAGCAGCAAAAGGAGGTGTAGGGAAAACGAGGTACTGTTTAGTGGGCCAGGTGAGGTGGTTGGTGATGAAGGACAAGGAAAAAACTGAGGGCCTGAAAGCCCTTCCAGGACACTTGATTTCCCTCCCCTCTCCCCTTCTTCCTCTTCCCATCCTCCAGCTTCCACTTCACAGGTATAGCCCCAGGTCTTTTGGGCACATTTCACTTATAGCAGATGACCAGAAGCTATTTCTGTATTGCGAAGGAAGATAGGGAAAAGGACATCACAGGAGATGCCGTATACTTATTTTTAGTAAGGCTTTTTACACAGTTCCTCATAGTATTCTGAAATCCATGTAGGATGTAGTTGTACATCCAGTAAATGGATAGATAATAAGGTGCAAGTCTGGATCATTGAGCTCAGAGGGTTGTAAGCAGCAATACAAAGACAAAGCATTGGTGTGATGATCACTGTAAGTGGTGATCACCAGAAATAAAAGTGAGGCCATTTACCATTGCTAATGGTAATGACAGCTATCTTCCACCAAGTTCCCCTGGAGTTTAAACACTCCTAGCAGCCCCAATCTCTGACCTGTTCCAGTCCTATGTTCTCACCTGCTTTCTATCACTATTTCTAATCCAACATTATATTAAGGGAAAAGCAAATTCCCTCTTGATTCTTGAGGCACAATTATGGTAATATCTTTCTGTTCTCATCAAATAATTGTAAATATAAAGCTATAGAATTTATGGGGGTGGGAGCAGAGACATAAAACTCTGTGGACAGCAAGAGAATTCAGAATCTCTTCTGTATTCCTCAATCGAACTCAATTTGTAATTAGGCCACTCTGTCCTTGTCTTTCCAAAAAAGAAATGTTCTGTAGTCTAGTAGGAACATCAAAAAACAGAAGCTGTAAGGAAGAGTGGGTTTGAGGCATATTAAGGCAGCATTGGTAGGTTTATAACAGAGATATGCTTTTCCTAGTCCTTTCTAAATCCAACAGAACAGCATTAGGACAGTCAATATCACCTATGTAATCTTTTATGAGCAGGGAAACAAACTCCTCCAGCTGCAGCTCAAAGGATGCTCTGAGTTGTTCTAACTCCATAAAAACTTTCAAAGGATGTGGAGTGAGTGACACTGAATATTCTTAAGGATAGCTTTATTTTTTGTGAATTTCTCATTTTGCAGCCTTTTCCTGTGCCACCCTGCAGTGTTGATCATGCCCTATGCTGACCTGGAGAAATCATAGCAAGGTACACTTGTTTTAAGAAAGGTGGTCAATTGTTATTGCTGCACAGATTGATCTGAGCAAAAATATAGTCCCTTCTCATTACACACACAAGAAACTCAAGTCTCGGGCAACCTTATGGTATTCCATTTTTTGTACAGTTTACTGAGAATTTTAAAAAATATGTTTTTAAAGATCTGCATTTCAATTATGTCTCATATGCCCTGATGTTTAGTTATGAAGTTTCTTGGCATATCTTGTTACATAATTGGTCACATTTCTGAAACTCTTAGAATATCCTGAACACCGCTGTGCTCCTGGAATTTAGGACAAGCATAGCTGTGTGTACAGAGTTCTAATATCTGCTTTACTGAAGCAGTAAGTGGCTTGTTAATATTACTTCAAAACAGCAGGTTTGCTATGCTTGACAAGTAAGTGATTTATTTTCTCAAACCTGTTTTATCAAACACAGTTTAACATAAAATCAAAATCCTAGACTCCCTCCTCAAAGAATATAATGTTTTATGCATCATGATATGAATAAATGAAATCTCCTTAGAACTAGAAAAAGTTCATATGGTTCCAGTGACACTAATCAGTAAATTCAGTCTTAAATGAAGATAAAATAATTAACACTTTAGAAGGTATAAGGTTCACTAATTTCCAAGATGGTAGTTCATTTTATTCACCTTAACATTTTATCTCTTGCTCTCCTACTGGGGAGTTTTAGGGAGGCAATGAATTTTGCCTGAATGCAAAATTTGGACAAAAAGTATTCTAATGCAGATGGAACAATATTTCTAATTATTCACTTTTGCCAAGTGATCTATAAAAGATCAGCTCCAGTCATAAGTTTCATGACAAGAGGGGAAAATAAATTGTGCAAGATAGGTTGCAAATTAGGGACAAGGTTCAGCTGACTATCAGAATGTGTAATTTTATTTTGATATGTCACAGAGTAAGACAGTCTAACTTGAATTAAATTTGCAAACTAAAAATATTTGACTGCAAAAATGGTAGGGAAAGGGTGTATAAAAACTGGTAGTTCTTGAGAAATGTAAATATGACCTTGAAAAATAAATCCAGAGTAGGTTGGAAAATAAGTTTCTTGAATGCAATTTTATCTTACAGTAGTGTAGTGGTGAATTTGTGATTATATTTGTTTTATGGATGATCTGGAATATCCATAAATGCCTCATTGTTGGTCTGAGGGAAAAAGATTCTAACACATGACCAATTGAAAAAATGAAATAATGTGCTTAATAATCCTGCATAATGTGCTGATAACGAACAAATAAAAATCAATAATTATGATGAAAAGATAGTCCCACCAAACTGTAAGACTATTTAAAAAGCAATTCCATTACCAGAGGATTTTAAGACTTGAATACAGTGTGTAAGTGAAGAATATATGTGGCTGCTATACTTCAAGGGCTGTGCAGCAGAATTGGTACTGAAAGTTGATGCTCCTGGAGTAGCTCACCCCTAAAGCTCTTCGGAACCTGATTTTGTTCTATCATTTCTTGGCTCTACATTTGTATGTATACCTGCCCACTGAACATTTGATGCTGTAAAGAGATATTTACGTGCATGAACTGTGTCTGCACACATGCAAATTGCCTATCACAATGTTGATTAATGAATGCAAATTCAGCTTTTATCCAAAGCTACTGATGCACTCTAACTCAGCATCTGTGGATACTAGAGTAATGTTATGTATGTAACATGGATTTAAGAGTTTAATGTGAGAGAATAATAGCCAAACAATAGATCAGCAGTCAAAGAGCAGTTATACTGCGCTGTTTGGTATCACCTTTTTCAACTAAAGTTAAGTTTACCCTTAAGCACTTGATTGTCTCTTTAGTTTAAGGTTCTGTTGTGTGATGCTGGCACAATGTTTGATGGAAAAGCAGTGTTTTTTTCTCAAACAATATAGGCACTAAAATGCTGACCATGAGAACAGTGGATTTTTTACAAAAGGGAGTGTGGTGATGTGCAGAGGTACTCATGAGTCTTGAAAACATTGTAGAAATAGCCTTTAGTCCCCTCTGCACAGCAGTACTTCTTTGCTTATTTGTATCTCAGCTCAGAAGAACATTGTACAGTTTGGATGCAAAGTACCAAACTGTATGATATTATTTCAAGTTTACAAGAAACAAAATAGGAAGTAGAGAGATAGAGGCAGAAGGCTGGTTTGTAGAACAAGGCAGAACGATAGTAAAATTTTTAAACAGGACAGGTTGTAGGATAAACTCCTCCACTTGTCACTGTCCTCTAGGCAGGGGAAAACACTTTAAATATTACCTTTGTTTTCTATCAGATTTGGGATGTTTTTTACCCACCTAGATTTTTTTTATTTTAATTCACCCATTCAAACTATAATATTGTAACTAGGATATAAGAATAAGGCAGGAGACAGTGTTGAAAGCCTTGATTAAAATCGAGGTAAATTTCTTCCACTAGTCTAACCTCATTAATAAAATCATTTGTTTTATCAAACCAGGCAAAGAGGTTTCTCAAGAATGGTTTACACTTGGTAAGTATTGACTCTTCCCAAGCACTTTATCCTTCATGTGCCCAGAATTATGTTTCAGGAGGATTTCCTCCTTGATTTTACCTAGGAAAAAAAAAAAAAAAAAAAATCTCATTCATCTGTAGTTTTCTGAAGTTGACACACTAGTCTTTTTGAAGATGACTACAATATTTTCCTTTCTCCAGTTCTCAGATTTCCATGACCTGTCAAAGCCATCCAAGAACATCAGCCATCTCTTTTGGTACCCTTGGATGCAGCTCATCTGATCACTTGGATTTTCATGTGTGAAGTAAATATTATACACAGCCAGTATTGTCTGTTCTTCTTTCAGAATCCTTTCAGTGAGCACAGGTGCCTGGGAGACATTCTCAGCAAAGACTGAGACAAAGGTGGCATTACGCACCTCATCCTTACACATCTTCTGTCACTAAATCACTGACCCCTTTCAACACTATACTGGCATACTACTGCAGTGCTAGAAGCAAATCTTCTCGCCCTTGTCATCCCTAACAGGTTTCCAAGAGAGCTGCAGCTATCCTAACAACATCCCTGCATGGCTGAACAATACTTCTAAATTTCTCTTTAGTAGCCACTCCCTGATTAACCATCTTGTACACTGCCCTTTCTTTTTTTTCATTTGAATTGCACCATGAGCTCTCTGTCATGTAAGGCTGGCCTCCTGAGACACCTGCTTGTTTTCCTGGGCATCAGGATTGACTATTATTGTGTTTGGCTGGTGTCTTTCACAACCTTCTTGAGATTTTTGCCCTTCAAAGATGCCTCCTCCCACACGATCCTGTACCTGTTCCCTGAAAAAGCTGAAAGCTCTTCTTAAATACAGATTAAACGCTCTGCTTATCTCCTTCATTCTCCTCAGGATCTTTAACTCCACTTATTCATGGTTATTCCAGCCCAAGTTAACATTGAGTATCACATCCTCAACCAGTTCTTCCTTGTTTCTGAGCAGCTGATCCAGCTGTATTTAACCCCTGGTTGGTATCAGTATTTGCATCAAGAAGCTATCCCTGACAAAAATCCTGTCATAATGACCTACCAGAAAATGCCAAAGTGTTCCCTTGTGAAAATTCGGGCCTGTGATCCAGAATTCCTTATTTCAAAACAGCTTCATTCATCTCCTTGATAGCATAGGGTTAAAATATTTCTAAAATCATGGTAGTTAAGATAGGCCTTGGGAACGGGGGTGGGCATTGTCTTTGCTAAAATCATGTTAACCTGTACCTGGTGTACCCACCTGTATGGTAGATGATGAAGTTAAATGTGATGATTGCTTAGTAAATATATTAAAAATAATTATTTAATTACAACAAGAATCACGGGGAAGGGACAACAATCATAAGGAACGTTGTGAGGAGGGGGCTTAAACTTATGCTTGGGTGGAAACAACATACACAATAGAACAATATCAAGTTGATGATTAACATATGATTATACAACAGTTATGTAAGGAAAGGGTATAAAAATGTATCCATCCCGAATCCATGTCAGAATCATGATTTGAGTCTGAACCCTTGATTCCCGAGCACTCAATAAAAGCACCTGCATATAATCATCCCATGATTATGTGTTTCTGTGCTAACATCCTCACCCTGATCAGGTGAACTTTAACAAACTCCCACCACTGTGTCTCCCTTATTGGCTTCTCCATTGATCCTGAGTTATGAACTCTCAGACAAATTGTTGTCTGTCTCATGGAAGGGCTTGTGTACTTCTGAGCTACTCCTTCACCTCTCCCTTACCCACTTTGTCCTCTTCTTGCTATGTCTTCCCTGAAGAATGTGTGGGTACACACATTCTTGCAATAACCAACCATCCATTGCAATAACCTATTTGTATGAGTTGTCCCACCACAGCTGAGTAATTGGAATGACATCATAGATGTGTAAACACATGCATGGTTGCAGTCTTTGCTGTTTGTTTCCCTGGCTGTGTGCATTTCTGTGTATATAACATGCTTGAGATGGACCTCTTTTCACCCGGTTTTATTACTCTGGGATTCTCTCCTGTACCTGCCACCTGGCCACTACTTCTTCGCTTGACTGTGGGTATTTCCTTCCATATCTTTTCCTGGGTTAGAGCTCTACTCACCAGGTTGGCCAGTCAGCTGGAAAAGCTGACCTCAACAACTTTGTCTTCAGCTCTCCAAAGGAGGGCCCCGTCGTCTAAACCCAAAATTTCTGTTGAAGACATCAGCTACACAAACCTCTAATCAATTTCCTAAAATAACTGAGGCCATACTCTATAGTTTGCAAATTTTTGTCATGAACCAGCTATTGAACCACAATCTGTGGCAATATCATCATCTAAACCAAAAAGAACACTTTGCAGAACAGATTTCTCACATGTGGATTATGTGCTGATTTATTTTAGCTGAGGATTTGGTCAACAAACCTCCATGCCACTCCTGTTAGATTAAAAATATATGTTTTTATAATCTCTAAATACCATCTCCATATGAATTCTTGGTTGAAATAGGTACTGGAAGGTATTAAAATTTTTTCAGAATAGGTTTTAAATCTCACTTTACTTTCTCTTTGAACTAAATTGCTGCTGCTCTTGGGTCACATATTTCTTTCTTGTGGATTGGGAAGGTGGAGCAAGGGGAGAATTGAGATACTGCTGTCATGTATGTTCAACCCTTGCTGTGTTAATCCAACACTGACTGCTCCTTTTTCTCCCCAGGAAGAACTTTTTTAAGTCTTTAAGTACTATTGAGAGCAAGAGGGTAAATGTCCTGTAATGACTTTTAGGTCAACAAGAAAAAATAGATGTTTCTGGGAAAGTTTGAAGAGGAAAAAATGAACAAAAGCCTGCCAAAGGATGATTGTTTTCCTTTGCCTCTTGGACAAAGGTATTCTGGGGGATATTTAGTGTAATTGGGGTAACAATGCTGTATATCAATAACCAGTGAAATAATACACACCTCTAGGTCACAATTACATTAAAATAATGCATTTGGGCAGATCCTTTGTAGCTCTGAAATCAGTGCAATGCAGTGTTAAGAGATTTCTTTTTTCAAGAAGAGAGGTTTGAAACATTTTAAATTTTTAACATTCCCACCAAGTGTATATTAGAGTGCACTAGAATCTGGTATATCCAGGAGGGAATGGAATTTCTAGCTAAAAATTTAAAAATACAAAGAAGGCTCCCTCATTTTTCCTGCTTCCTTGTAATTTGAGTATACTGGGACAAGCTCTATTCAGGTTTGTCCCTATGCAGATTAATTCCAGTTGCATGAGTAAACTGAGACAGAATTTCAGTAGTTATTTTTCAGCACCTATATTCTGCTGCAGTGATCCAGAGGCAAGATTTTTTTTTTTTTCCTATGGCTGAAAGATAATGAAGTTTTCTCAGGAGTAGGGCATGAAAAATTGTATGACTTGTCACATCTTATATTAACAGTCCTTTTCTTATTAAAAACTTTAGTAAGAATTTGATCTATTCAAAAATGAGTGGCAGCCAGATTCAAGGATTACAAATAAACATCTTTACCCATTCCTTTCTTTTCCACGCTTATAGTGTGAAAACAAAGGACAGAAGCTGTAAGAGCTTGCAGAGACTGCTTTCTGGTGCTCAGAGGCAGAGATCTCTCATTGAGGCATGATATCTGATCCTAGCTTTTTCTACGGAAAATCAATGCTCTCACAAAGGTGGTAATACATCTTTGGAGTAGGAGTATGTCTCCTCCATGTCAGACAGTGCACTTTAAGTTCCTCAGGTTTAGAGAGTTAGGAGTTAGATTCTCCTGTCTAATCTTGTGTAAAATGTACCACAACCCTGCTTCATGCATTGCAAACAAACCTTTTATCAAGTCATATGAAATAAAGGAACTAGTTTTGAATTATTTGAATAACATAGCAGTCATATGTAGGATAACTTGGTTCTCATCTCTGAACAGTGCTGCTTTTTTTATAGTAGCAATATCCTTTGAGAAAGATGGTAGCCTTCTCATTTCCATGTGGAGAAAAATAACAGAATTTGTCTCTCAACATATATGGCAGATTTGGCACTTAATGACATTACTGGTGATAGTAAAAGAAACTTCAAACACAGAGAGATTTGAAGGATCTGGCTGGGGGAAAAAATACTTTTTGTTTTCATCCTTATGTAAATTTCTGTAGTAGTTTTCTTTTAGCACTAGTGGCAACCATGTTTAGGAAAAGCAAAAAAGAACAAGAATAAAGTTATATTTGTCTCATTTTGAGAGCTAAGTATTAGTTCATTTTCATCACTTAAATAACTGCATTTCAATCTTTATAGCCTTTCAGCTATGTACTTAATTAAGCCTAACCAAAATGTCCAGTTTCTCAATTCTGGATACTTTTAGTATCCAGAATGCACTTTGCTTAAGGCTAATTTTATTCTGTGTAAATGCTATCTTTTATTTATTTACTTTAATAATTATTTTTTTAAGGTTAAAGTGTATATACTTGCCAGGTTTTTAACTCATGCTACTGCATGGAGTGTAGGGAGTACTTTGTTCTGTAAGCCAGAGTTTGAGGAGTTCCAGAGTTGGAAGAAGTTGTAGTACTATTGCTGTAAAACAATGATTTTTATATAGATGATGAACACCACTGTTATTCTGAATAATCCTTAAAAGAATATTATTGTAAATTAAACTAATGTACCTTCACATAATAATCTTGTTATTTCCTGCCGTGTTATATGAGGATGATTTTTGAAAACTGCTCCATGATCCTAAGTTCTTTAAACTGAAATAATACTAACTTGTATTCAGTGAAATATTTTTCATGTGCATTAGTTCATGAGTATCACTCTAGGTTTTAAATAAAATTTTAAAAATTTAAAAAAGTTTTGTTAATCTCAAGTCATTGCAGGTTAACCTGCACAGATCCTAATGATTCCAAAATGAAGTCCTACGAAGACATAGTTGTTTTCTCTAATTAAATGTGAATGTGAAGAAACATTTTTTCACATCTTTTGGGGGGAAAAATGTGTTGTGTCTTTTCATTAATATCAGAAGATACAGCAGCAGTTCTTATTATATCACTGATGTTAAATATTTTAGGTGTCATATTTGTTAAACCAGACATATTTAGACACTCCAAACATCACAAACATCTGGTGAGACCTCACATATTACTGTATACTTCAGCTATTTTCTACTATCTTCTGTTTTGTACTTGTGTTCAGACGTATAAAGTTTGAAATAACAGAAACTGGGAAAATTGATTGCAAAAGTATTTGGTTTGCTTTGCCATCCATTTCTGTCCATATGAATCTCCACAATCAGGAGTGCACAAGGTAAACACCTGTCACTGAGTTAAATAAATGACTCCCTCTAAAACCTGTGGTTGTTTACATGTCCAAATAAGTCTGGTCACAGTCTGTTCTAGTGCTTGTAACCTACATAATTCTGTGAGTCTGGACATGTGTCTCCTGAGGCACAGAGTTTTGGAGTTTAATTGGCAAGTTTATTGCAATCTGGGTTAAAAAAATCTAAATTTCACCCCCACTCCATTTTCTAATTTTTTCCTGTTGAAAGTTTTCTCAGCAGAAGACTTGCAGCAGTGAATTTCCAAGGAGTAGTTGTGGTTAGGCATAAATTATTTTTCATCACTCTCTTGGAGAAACAGCATCGAAAGCATTGGCTATCAGAAAACACTTCCTGAAGCAAAGCTTTTTACTTTCTTAGCTATCAAAATAGTGGTATTGGGGGCCGAGGTTTTTGTTAATTTGGTTTTGGTGAGTGTTTTGTTTGGAGATTTTTTGAGAGAAGGGGACTTTGCACACAATATCCTGTTTTCAGTAGTGGTTCGTATATCTGTTTAGGTAAGAGAGTGGGAGAAACAGAGGTGCTATTATTATGTTATTTTTACTTACATCCTTTATAAAAAGAATGAATCCAGGAATATTGTGGGTTTTATTTTATCATTTCTGTGAACCAAATTCATGGATGCATCCCAAAATTTGATCTCTGACAAAATGTTAAGAGTTTGATTCAGTGTGAGAAAACCCACTTCCATATATCTTGAATCCAGTGCTTGATAATTTCATATGATGACTCATAGCTGATTTATTAAGCAAAACTAATAGTTTCCACCACTTCTCTTCATGCCATTCATGACTTCATATATATCACTGTCAAACCTCTCAGTTCTCTTCTCTGGGCTGAAGAATCCTACCTTATTTATTCTGTAATTTTGATCACCTTAACAAGTATATTTTCTAGTATTTATATTCTTATCTATATAGAGCAGAAAGGTCAGAACTGTAAAAATATTAATGATGCACCTGCATCTTTATCTAAGCAGAAGAATTCTGTTTGTCAAACCTTCCTTAACACTGAGCCTTCATTCTGTTTTATTGTTTTCTTTTTTTGAGTGCTACTGCACAGTAAAATCCTGGAATCCTATCACTGTGTAAGGAAAGACAAGATGTATTTTTTCTAAGTGTTACTAAATTTATTTTATCTGCAGTCACTCAGTACAGAAAAAAATATTCTGTACCTCTCATATGTGGCCCCACTCCACGACAAGCCAAACTCTCACCATTAATTCTTTCTGAATACTCATTCTGATTAGTTGAATTTTATTTGGAGCAGAAAAGTGATATTTACTTTTATATTAATATGTAATAATATTTGTGGCCAATGCATTATAGCACCTTATAGAAGTTATAATACAAAAATCTTGTTCTCAAGCCAGCACTTTTGCGTCATATCCCCTCTATTAATTCTATGCCCTCCTTAATGAACATGTCACACTAGATATATCATTAATTAGCCATCATCATTTCATTGATGACACATAAACACAATCAGAATATTCATCAGGGGATCCAAATTGATTGGAAACAGTCTTAACTTACCAGGGTTGGGCAAAAGATGATTCCTTCTTTCTTGCATATATAAAGCACTATACTTCCGAGGCACCTGGTTATTTGTGCATTTTCCTTGCATCTCTACATAAGACACAAATTAGAATAAGTAGAAATGTACAGCTTGTCATTGTAGGCTTGTACATAACATGTGGTTGGTTCTTTATCACACAGAACAGCTTTTCAGTCCTCTCTGGAACTCAGGATATTTTTCTTTTTAATCAGCATAGCACCTGGATATTCTAAATTCAAGGCATAATTCTTGTTCTATCACCTATAAGGACTCTTTTAATATTCAAACATGAAGTTATGTGTGAGTGAGTCTACCATAATTTCATGCTCCTAAAGATAAGGGTGGCAACAGGATGCCTGCCAGATCCTCAGAGGTCAGACTGAAAAAGAGTATGAAATCACCTGTTGTTCCAGGCTCTCTTCTAGTTCAGTGCAAGGTGGAGAAAAGCTAAGTAGGTGCCAAGTTGATTCCAGGTACTGTCAGCAAGAAGAGATGAAGATTAAAAAAAATGCTCTGACTCTTGTTCTAGCTGCTCATATGGGATTGGAAAGTCGAGAGAAGCGGAAGCAGGTTTAATAATTATCCAGTTGTCCAACTCTGTGGTCACATACACTGTCTTACTAAGTGGTAGACACCAATTTATATATTTTGTTTTCTCTTAGTAAACCTTAGAATAAATACAGGATCTCCTACTGCAGGTCTTTATTTTCCAATATTCTGTCTCTCTGACATTGAATAGTGACAAAGAATTTTCTGGAATCTTAAAATCTACTTCAAAAGCAAGAGGTGTGCATACATATATGTACAAACATGCACTTTTCCAAGTTGTCCATCTGTAATATATTTTATTCTTCTTCCACTTTTGCTTGTGAATTTTTCAGCCTCTTCTGTTTTGATCAGGACTAAATAATGAACGATTACAGCATGTGCAGCAGTTTGTGGATCTTTTCAGACTAATATCTTATACTGATTTCTTCACATCTACTTGTCTTTTCAAATATATATTGAACTAACTTTGAAGAGACTATGAACACCATAACTTTGCCACAGTTACAGTCAGCTTCATTTTCTGGAATCATGTAACACAGTTATTATGCAAGAAGAAAAAGAATCAGGAAGAATATTTACCCCAGCTAGACTTACTACAAGTTATAAAACCTGCAAGTACCTTTGGAAGAAGTAAAAGTGTACACTTTTGTGGGGAAATGGTAGAATCCAGTATTCCTATTCAGAGAATTCTGTAGATTCTTGAAATCCTTGAGAGGTAGGTAATAAAAAGACACAGCATTTTTTTTTTCTTTTGTTCTAGTCTTCCCTTCATTTTCTGATTCCCCAAAGGATTGGGAAAAACTTAGGTGATCCATTGTTATTTAAGCTGCTCTTCTCATGACACTACAATTTACTGAGTGTAATTTTACCAAAGGAGTAGTAAACGTGGTATAAACTCGCTTTTATACTACTTTGGCTACTTGCTCCCTCTGTATTATCCTTGAAAGTACAGTTGAAAAGTGCTGGGTTTTTTTTTTTAATTCATTATTATAATGTGAAGATGAAAAATTTTTTTGCTGTCCTGAAAAAAGAATAGAAATATGAAAACTATATTTTGCCTATTTGGTCCTTCCAAAACTGTCTTCTACAGTGGATGCTGGAGAAGCCTGCTGAAATTTGTTTCAGTAACCTTACAAAAAGGAATACTAAGATATAAGTATTTTTTAACCATTACCTAAATCTTTAGAAATACCACCTTAAATAGAATCACATGCCTTACAGTTAGAAAGAATTCTTTCTCATAAATTACAGTACCATACTATATATAGCTACAAATTGTGCATTAATATCTCCCTATTTTTGAATCCTTAAATCAGTTTCAAAGTCCTAAAGGGATGTATTACTCTCAATTATATACCAATTACATTATACCTATTTGTTATTCTTTGTTCCCTTTTTTTCCCAGAGGCTATTCCATACAAGAACAGAATTGATATTTTGCATTTTGCATCCCCAGTTTCTTGGTAAGTGTATCTCAGTCTTTAAACCAGACATACTTGCTTTAGAAGAAAGAGCTGTATGAACTGCCTGACTAGAATACTTTCATTTTACTGAGGAATACACTCGTCTAACGCTAATGTTACTTTCTTTTTTAGCAAAGGCTAGATGATTTGCATATTTATGAACTATTAAGCATCTTCTATACACTCCCCCCAGGAGGCTCAATAAAGACATGAAATTATTTCTGCAGAGGTCACATTTATTAATTTCAGTCTCTGCATAAGATTTACATTTTACTGCAACACAGGAAGGAGAAATGAAGACAGGGTTAAAGGGGAGCATAAATTGTTAGCTTTTGCTAGTTTATGTCATCCTCTCTTACCGCTCCTAGTGGTTCAGGAAATTTATTTTATCTTCCTGTAATCACTTTCCTGGATGCAGTGGGTAAACAAGAAAATGTAGATAAAAGACAAAATAAACAAACATAAGGTCATGCCTTGCATACTACAACTAGTATAAAATAAACTTGAAAGATTGATTGAAGTTACTCATTAAAATACTGCTACTGCTGAAAGAGGTGGAGGGAGGGGTACCTTATTCAAGTGCAATGTGGGAGATCCAGGATCAGGTGGCAAACTGAACTCTCTCCATAGGCATGTAGATTCAGAGCTCTGCTTATGGATGGAAGAATCTTCTTTGGCTCATTCATTAGAGAAGACTAAAAAATGTTAACTTAAAGCACATTCAGAGAAAGAAATTTGCAATGTAAAGTTTATTTGAAAAGAGTTCTGGCCAGTTTGTATTCACAAAAATCAAAGCCTCATCTTTAACTATGGTAAAAGGATACAAACAGTACTATTTGTGATGTTCACTGGAAAATTGTATGCAATGGTGTGCAAGGTCTCTGTAGTAATTCTTTTGCATAACACAGAGGCAGGGGGTAAGAGGAGTTTTGACCTTCGATTCTTCTCCCCACAAACACATTTTTCACATATTACAATTGATGAAAATCCCATCTTAATGGCTATTTCAGAATCTGCTCTTTCAAAACAAACAAGCAAGCAAGCAAGCAAACAAAGAAAAAGACAAAAAAAGCTATGTGTGATCCAGACAGCTAAGGAATAAACTCTTTCTCCTTAGATGTTCCTTCTTGAGGAAGGTTTGTTCTTGATCTGCAGTTATGCTGAGATGGATAATTTGATTCACAGCTAGACAGAACTGGAGGCTTTTATTTCACTCTTTTTTTCTGAAATTCTGCATTAATTGTGTTTTCTCAGTATAGATGCTCCACTGACATTTTAGGATTTGTTAATAATTCTAAACTTCTTGGAAAAAATAACAACCTTTCTGATAATAAGAAAATTTCCATTCCATAATGGAAATATATGGACTTTTAGTAAAGACTTGTCATTCCACTTAATAAGAAGGTTTTGAACACATCTTAAAAATAAGCCCTTTTGAACAGTAATCAGAAACAACTACTCAGGTTACAAGTACTCTATTTCTGCTATGAAAATCCCTGTGTACTGTCCTAAGTGACAACAGCCCCTATCAAATTTCACTCTGTAGGCAGGTAAAACCTCAGCTACCTCTGCAGCTGAATCTGTGGCCCGTTACAAAGGCAATGTCATATTTGCCATTCAAAATACCAGTTAAATATTGAAACTAGCATGTGATTTGATCTAGTAAAATTGGAATAGAGTGGCCAAGAAAGTAAAGTGGCAAATGGGCAACCGGTTGAACATGTTATATTTTAATTTGCAGAGACAAAAATGACAAGCAATTTATTTACATAAAACTGTACAAAAGCAAATTAAATTATGTAAATATTTCATAAATAGAGGTGGACTAGCGTTTAATACATTTTGCCATGTTTAGCATAGTTGCGTGCATAGTGACTCATAATAAACAATGATAAATTGTTCTCTGCTTCACTATCAACATCCAAGTTGCAGAACAATAGTCAATGATTAATATTACAAACAGATCGTACCACACTGAATGCAAGTGCTTTAAAATTTAGGAAAAAGTTGTCTGAAAGCATACCCCAGGTAGATGGTGAATGTTGTCTTCTTCCTAGTGTTTATGCTCTTTCAGTCAGTAATAAAACTTAACTGATGGGCTTTCATTTCTATTGCTTTTTTCATCTGCTTCTTTTCTTAAGGAAACTCTGTATATTTATCACCAATGAAACAAGGAAAAATATTTGTTCAACTTCCTTACAAGTGTTTGGTGATGGCTGGATTTATGGTAAGATCTTTATCCATATCCATGATTTTTCTGCTTGACAACTTCTAGGGTAGCCTTTCAGCCAATCATTTCAATCCCATTTAAGTTCTTCCCCCACATAAAAATAATGTTTAACTTTTTTTCCTGAAACTCAGGCAGCAGGCCAGTCAGAAACCATATTCAATAAACATAGTGGGTCTGAGATCTGGAATAAGCCTTAGATTTTAGACCAAAGCTATTGAACTTTCTAATACATATAAAGTTATATATTAATGCATCAATCTATAAATGTGCCCTAATGTAAAATACATGCAAAGCTCATTTGATTTTCCCATGGAAGGAAAGAAAAAATATGGTTTCTATACTGTACAACTAAAATGTGATGAAGGCTAAAAGCAATTAAAAAAAAAAAAAATTGTCCATTTTCCTGGCGACATGAACTGGTGACACCTTGCTAAATTACTATCCTATAGACTGATCATATTTTTCCAGGCAGCAGAATTAAAAACAAATTAAAAGAACCCCAAACCCCACACAAATAGTAATAAAAAAATCCTCAAGACCTACTTAAATGACAGCCTTGTGTTAATAATGCTTAAGACTGGTCCATTTACTGAGTTTGGCAAAAGGTGTGTTTTTAAATATATTATTTATAATTTCTCAGAAAATAAACACAGGTAAATATACAGGTTCAAAAAAGTTGGGAATAGCCCCTTACCCCTAGTGTCCAAACCCAACTACCACTTTACCATAATAATAGGTATAAAAGGCACAGTTGCATATTTTGCATTCACCCTAATTATTTTTTATAGCTTTATTTGTTTATTTTTTATACAAAAGCACTCTATTTATGGAGTGGCACCAGATTTAACCTATTTCAAATAAAGAGGAAAAATACAAACACAAAATATATTTGTATGTCATGCCAGGTCAGAAGAGTAATCAGCATATTAATAGTGGCTAGTTCCACTAGAATTACTGTGAATACTTACAGTATATAGAATTTTTAAAAAATTCTTTCACGCTCATTTTAGATCTAAGGAGATGCACACAAGAAAATTATTTCATGACTGTCTTATGTGGTGCAAAAATTGGTGAGTGACTGCTGATCCATTTAATCTGAAGGTCTACTATGACCTGTATTATTAGCCTTGTAGAAAAAGTGTCTAAGAATATACGGAACCCAGCTACTTAATTTATTTTCTTGTGTGTAATATTAAATAAAATCTTATTAAAGGAAATTCTGTTGAACATTTGTGTTATGCAATTGTGTATTCTGTTGAAACGTGCAAGAAAAATGTGTATACATTACATAAGCATTTTTAGAAGCATTTTTAAACAGGTACTTACAGATTATACAAAGCAGTAACTGCTATACGCAGTCTCATAACAAAGTACTAGCTTGCATCTCTCCATATTACTTAAATAATTAAACATAAAAATGTTCAATCATTATTAATCTTTGATTTTAACATTTTCTTTCTAAAATGTGTCCATTCATCATAACTTCTATACACAAACTAATGTTACTTGAAGAAAGCAAACTTGAGAGAGGACAATGAAAAGGCCAGTAATGGCACACCCCACTACGTGGAGAAGTGAATTCAAAAGATAAGTGTGATGAGTTGTTTTGATTTACCAACCTCTACCTTAGGCCGCTTAAGGTTATTTCTATGAAATTCTTCAAAACAAGAAACTACCCAAAGCTACATTATGACTACAGTTACTAGAGAGCCATCTAGCCATGCCTTTACACCAGGTTAAACAGCCAGGGATCTGAATGCTTTCCTCCTCCTTGAGCTGTCCTTGCTGTGTTGTTTGATTGTCACTTTTGTCTGAATGTCTGAGCTTGGTCCATGATTATTACTACAGCATCAACTACAAAGCAATTGGTTGATGTTCTGCATGTTTTGTTGCTTTTATTGCACAAAAACCTGTTTCATTTCCTCTTCCTTTCAAAAAGCACTGACCATGAGAATTGCTACAGCTCTTGCATATCACAGTAGCTTTGACTCCTTTTGACTCATCTTGACCTCCTAGGTGTCTTACCACTGTTTATCAGACCATTTTTTTACTTATGCTAAATGTTCTGAGTCTTGATAGCATTTAGTATTGCACTTCTCTTGGTTTTAATGCACTTGGTTTCAAGAAAGCTTTCATTATCATCATCTTTGACATAATAGAAGCAGCTGATAAGCTGCAACACAGATGACCAGACTTAGCAACCACGCCTTGCAATCTGGAAAGAGGCTTTTGTATCCAAGTTGTAATGTTCTCTTGCTACTGCATTATCCCACTGTCCAACTTTTTCCCTCCCATCAAGCATTCCCATTAACACAGCGTTCTCTTCTACTACTATTTTTTTAATTTTGATCTTAAAAATCCCCTGGAACTGGCATATGCAGCATATCATATGCAGCATCTGCTGCAACATATCATGTCATTACAAGAAAAAGCACATCAGTTCCTTTGGGCATTCAAATGTACCACATTGGAAAAAAAAATTGTCATCTGGGCTTGTGAACTGTGCTGCTGTGCAGAATGTAACTGAAGGTGTGTTATGAGTACATGTTTTTTTTGTGAATACATTAATTTTCTAAGTCAAGCCCCAATACTTAGCAGTTCCCCTGATCCATTGTGTGATCTTTGGCCTTTTTGTTATTACAATCTTCCCAGCTAAATGTTAGTCTTGCCCAAAATAATGATTTCAACAGTTTGTCATTGCTATCCTATGGTATAAGTGTTAGTAATTGTGTTTACATTGAAATAATCCTTACAGAGAACGAGAGAGAAGGAGAGAAAAAGACACAGTAAGACACGTTTGTTCAATGGATAAAACAGAACCAGAGTTCATGAATCACAGGAAAATATGCCATGTTTTTGACTGCAGTCTCAGGCTGAAGGAATTTGTCTTGCTTCCAGCCTCAGATGAGAGGTGAGAATATTAAAGCTGTGGTCTTCACAAAGTGCCTATTAATGATTATTCCTTTATACTTATCCTATATCTTTATGGTTTCTGAAGGATTGTCCCTGGTGGGGATCAGCAATATTCAGATGGTATGTTTTGAATACATTTTCCCTGACCTGTTATCCTCAACAAGCCAGATGACAAACAAACAAAATGAGTGGCTTAATTCATGCTTCTGCAGAGGGGAAACAACAGTGTGTTGATTTCTTTTTAATCAAGCTTCTACTATGGGAGGAATTTGCAACCATAGATCTAGGAAAATAAAAATCAGCGAGGGGGAATTAGACATGCAAGTAACAACAATGTTTTCTACATTGTACAGTATAGTCAGGCAGACAGTGTAATTACATGCCTGCTATGGAGGCAGAAGTGGCAGGCAGATCTTTTGTCTCTTTGGTGGCCCCCTCTTTTTTGTTTCTTATTTTTTCTTAAAATTGTAGTGATTTTAAGACTTTTGCCCCATTTCTTTCTTATATTATGAAAGAACTTTGTTGCTGCTTTTTAGCCTACAGGTAAACTTCTCTTCTAGTTAGAGTATTGACAGGAGATGGCTTGTATTCCCCTGTCTGTGTAAGGGGGATATCCTCTGGATTGCCTTCTTCATTTTTGCTGAAACTAGCTGCGCTGAAGGTCTCATAGGATGAGGTCAACTTTTTGTTAAGGAGGTTTCTGTTGCGATCACCCATGAGGGAGGCTTCTCCATTGGCCAGCTTTTCCTGACTGCCCCGTTCATCGACAGGCATGAAAGTGGAGAGTTTTGGCTGGCTCTTCTGCTTTCTCTCCGGAGAAGTGCGGACTGGCATCCAGCAGGAGTCTGAGTGGCCATATTCATCACATTCTCGGGTGCACTTCCCTGTTAGGGCTACATCTGGTAGAGGCCGTGAATCTGAAAATAAAAGAGAGCTTTCTTTACAAATTAATATTAAAATTACTTCCATTGGAACTGAGAATCCTTAAATTCATGAAAGGTATTTTTAAAGATCTTGGTAGGAAGATGGCTGTAAGTTCCTCAGTAGTAATTTTTTCACACTTCATGTGCCCAGAGGCAACAAGCAGATCTGTACAGTTATTTTCAACCTTAATAATTGAAAAAAAAAATTGTATTAATCCTCTTCCTGTGCTTGTAAATCAATTCTAGAAGCATTTGGCATTAGGAACTGAATTAATTTTGATGACTGAAAGAGTCAAACAAGCACTTAATTCCATACTGCCAATTTTCTTGAAATTATTAAGAATACCTTTCCTTGAATTTTTTTGTAGACAATAGTCTGCATTTATGTGAAAGGATCCTGAGACCCTGCACCCTGCAAATACTAACAAACATACTTAATGCCCGGCAAGTGAACAGATCTGTTATTGACAAAGGGACTGAGTCTTCATATAATGTAAACCTCTGCTTGTATTTCTGAGGATTGGGCGCTTGTTTTTAGTCCACAATATGCTACATAAGTTGAACAATCAGTAATTGTAGGAGCATACAAAACCCTGCTATGAGTTATAAAGTTTATCAGTCTTACAAATAAAGCTGTTCTGTGTGTATATATGTATGGTAGGACACATGATGAATCTGAGTGCTACCTTAAGAGAGACACATTTTATATGTGACTTGCTATGTTAGGTGTCCTATTGCAGATCACTATGTCCAAGTTTTCTGTACTTTTAAGAGCTTTCACTGAAAACCAGCAAAGTTCAGGGGCCTGCAGGATTGACTCCTACCTGTTAGCAATGCAGATATATTTAATTTTTGTATTTTGATACTTGCATACAACTGAATTTAAAAGCTACCTCAACTATTTTAAGGAATGGGTAAGATTCTGAAACCTTGAATTTTTCAGTTATAATGTACTTTATGGTCTAAAGGAATAACTGAAACAGCCTATGAAGTAACAACATGATATTCAAACAAAGTTGACAAAGGAAAATAAACTTTTCAAATGTGTTTGATATGACTTTCACATGATATGACTTATTTGATGAAATATTTTGGTCTGGTTTATAAAAAATTGATTATCTTAGAAAGAAGCAAGGAACTTCAACATGGAAATATAATCAGGTATTTCATATGGGCTGTGGCATCTTTCTACATTCCCACTACAACACTAAAGTTCTTTTGAACAGTAATTTTTGCCAGTAATAGCATGCACCTTATAAAAACACTGTCAAAGGCCTGTTCAGCCTTCATTTTGTTACTTCTATTTTGCCTATTTTTTTTTTTTTTTTTAATTTTGGCTGGTAGATTTCTTTCAAAAATAATGACAATTCCAGCTGAGAGTTTTTTATAAACTGATAAAAAAGACCACTGCTGAAGATAAAAAAACACAGATCAACCAAATAAAAAACCCTGCACAACCAAAAATACTTTTCTTTTCCAGAATAAACCTTGTTTATTTTATTTAAACCTCTCCAGAATGTAAAAAAATTATTTACAAACAAGTGTTTGCAGAGAAAGCATATTGCATTTCAACATCTGTGGATTTATCCTGATATAATTGCAAAAGCTCTTGAAAATCAGATTTATCTCCATCCTGTCCTGATTTTTTCATGAATTTAAACATTAATTTAATAAATAATTTGTTGCAGTATTGTAAAGGGTATGTACACTATTTGCTACTGACAGGTGACAACATTTTATAGAATCTACTGTTTATATTCTGAATACTGTATAAAATTTAATATTTCAATGAAATATCACTGACTTTAATGAGGAAACAATCCTGGTGTCTAGATAACTGAGTAACACTGTAGCTAAGATGTGTAAGGCTAGGAGGAGGGAACTGAGGGGTTTTTTAATTTTAATAATTTTTTTTCTCTGATTTATTTTTAAGGCTTTTGCATTTAGACACAATTCCCACTCTTTCAGTCTTTTTTCCCAGTGAAGAATGCAATACTGTGAAAACTTATCAGCCTATCAGTTTTCAGATGACTGTGTTCTGCAGACATACACAGATGATGGAGATGGTAACTGGAAAATCCTCTGTTTGTCAGCTAAATCAGCATTATTCTGACTCTCCCTAATGAGAAGAAGCATAATTAACTGTTCAGCTGCCCTGATGTGCTTTGATTTTTAAGCAGATTTTTTTCTTATTTTTACAACAGGACTAATCCCCTTAAATCTCCATAAACTATTCAAATCAGCACGTTATTTCCAAAAAGTGGCCCTTAAACATTTTGCTTGATGGAAGTTTTTTAATTATTACTCTGACATAATATTAGCAACTGCTGATCAAGGCAATATGATTGACCTTTATTTAAAACATAGGAATAAATGTTTGCTGAAAAGAGTTTCTTTTCTTGTTGTTTGGGTTTTTTTCAGATTGACACAATTAGCATCTCATTATATCTGATGATGTCTTTTTAGCTCAAACAAATTTCAAGTCAGCAATATGTGGGTTCGTAAAAATCCTTTCCTTGCTGGTGGTCCTTGAATCATGCACTTGAAAATGTACCGTTTTGCATTGTAGTGCTTTTCATATTCACTTCTGGACAAATACTGGAATTCCTTATTGTAAAGCATGAGGACTTAATGTACACTTCAGCCTTGTAGTGCTGTTTTGAGAACCAAAAACATCCAAGTCAGTGTGTTGCTGAGTTGCCCTGTTGGGTTATGTGATAAACTTAATCTTTACACCCACAGAAGAGCTCAGAGAGACACCAGAAGAATACTACTAGCCCAAATACCCTGACAGACAACTCCCAGGACCACCATAGGGCCATCAGACCCTCAAAGGTCCATCTGTCCAGGCCTAGAGGAACAGAGTGATATATGCTAGCAGATAGGAACTCAAAATAAGCATTCAGGAGGAACAACCATCTTTCTGTGTAACAGGGATTGCTGTCTAGGTATGTAGCACACATTATAAGATATGGGGGAAAGGAGTTGGGGTAAGCACAGGACTTGGACAATGTTTTGGGGGAGAAACCAAAGGGAAGACAAGTGAGGAGTTTAGGTGATTTGTGGAGGAACAAGTGGAGAAATAGAGATATAAGGAGATAAAATGTCCAGTCACATGGGAACAGTTTGCCGGTTAATAAGTGTCTGGTTATGTCCTGTGCCTGATGAACACCCTCTGTCCTGTCTTCTTATTAAACTCCTTTCTAACTCTTTCCTGGGAATGGGCTCTCTGTTATGTGTGCAAGTGTAGATTTGGGTGCATCTACTCTCATTAGTGGATTTTCATCCTGTCCAGCCAGAGAAGAGGACAGAATGAGGCCACTGGTGCTGTTTCTGTTTGTGCGAGTGCTTTGAGTGTCTGTGGTCTGTGTGGACAACACATATTTGGTGTATGTGTGTGCTCTGTGGATGTGCCTACTGGGAATATATCTTCATCTTTGCTACTGTTTGGACTTGGGGGTATGGAGCAACATCAGCAGCCTCATCTCCCTCAGGCTGTCAAACCCAGTGTCATATATTTTTCTCTAAAACACCTTCAATTAATATTTGACACTTACAGTTAATGCAGATTTCTACTTCATTGCTTTCTTGCATCTGTTCTTAGAGCTTGAATCAGTACAGCATTTAAGTACAGATTTGATCTAACATGGTTTGAAACTTGTTGCATTTTAACTGCTCTTCTGTTTAAAAGATTGACATAACTCCAGCATTTGTGGTGGGGGGGGAGTGGTGAGGGAAGTGGAAGGATGGAACATTTTATGTATGAGTGTGTATATTATATCAGAAGATGGATAAAACAACCAGTGCCGTCTGGACTAAACTATTACCAGTATCTAAACTAGTTCGTAAAGGGAAAATGGGATGCTTTCTATACACTGCACTTGACAACAGTCATTTAACCTCTAATTTGGATGAACTGCCACAGCACTTTAGCTACAGAGTAGGTAACTGCATTTTTGCTAATTCACTGAAACAGATCAACCCTCTTTTCCAGAGTAGAAACTCTATGCTTGGCATTTTCAATTACTTAGCCATGGAGTTTTGAACAATCTCTGAATTTGAAAATAAAATAAACTTTCACTTGTCCTTTAGTATAATTTGTACTGAAACATGTCTATTTCTAAGTGAAATGATTTTTTAAGTGCTTCTCAGTTTAAAAGTTAAACACTCCAGTAGTGAGCCTACTGAGAGCAGACAAGTGTAATGGAATATGACACAGGAAAAGAATTTTTCAGAACAATTGGAAAATCATCAGGAAGAAGTATAACAGATTCCTACTGCAGTTACATATCTGGAAACCAATTTAAATTAGTGCTTAACACGCCCCTTTTCAACCGAAAAATATTTATCACAATGTTAATTAGTGAGAAAGATGTGTGATATTTCTTGTTGTACAGAAAGCTGTAGATTTGGGATTAGGGTCTATCAGTTTACATAGACTAGTCAAATTCAACCTTTTATCTACACAAAAAGATCATCAGAAGATGTCCTCAGTTATTTTCAAATATATCTTCTCATGGTGTCTCTAGATCAGAACTAGGTATTGCTTGACACAAAAATTGTACAATTGTACAAAAAAAACCCAATTTTTTTAAAACTTAAATAACTATTCGTCCAACAAGTCCTTAAATATTTGCAGCTAATTTCTGAGACAGTGCTATGTTTTATGTTTTCCATAAAACCTTGTACAGAAGAATGTAAATGGAGATATTTTTGTGTATGCTAATGTTTCTGCTGATTGTAGCTGACTGTTCCCTTAGGGCTAGTAGGATTGCTTATTATCAAAAAAGAAAGGCACCTACCACTGCAGGGTAGACAGGGAAAAGATGATGATCTATCTCTAATTTAATGCCAAAGAAACTAACCAAAATTTTCCAACCAAGCAGTTTTCCACTATCTTCTCTCTTCCCATTCTTAATAAAAAAAAGTTAATATATTTAATCAAGGACATAGACAGTATTATGAACTCAGCAGTCAACAAGTACACCTGGGGATTGGAGCTAGATGATTTTTAAGGTCCCTTCCCAACCTATCCATTCTATGATTCTACATGTTACAAGTTATGTGCTTTATTTTACACATATATTGCAGAAATATAGTCAAGAATGCACACCTTGGCTCCACTCTGCACTTTTTTAACAACCATTCTTGTACAATATATTTTATAGACACACAGCATTATTGTCTAGTCATGACATTGTCCTAGCACAGACCCTGGAAAAAAATGCAAAGAGCTTTTCACTTTTTCATTTTTGTAAACCACACACAAAGCTGATGGTAACAACAGACTTAAGATGTACTTAAATTGGCAAAAGTTCTGTTACACTTGTCCCTGGAGATGGAAAACCTTCCAAATCAATACTGACACCATACCTAGACACAATAACTTGAACATTTGCAGAAAGCATTCCTAGCTGTAGACCTTTATCTTGGAGGAGTACAAAACCACAGCAGCCATGTAGTGCTACAGCAGTGTAATAGTACTTGTGTAAACCATGCAGCTTGGTGCACGAGATTTGTGGAGTCATTGCCAGATGAATTCTAAATAGTATCTATGACAAATCAATGACTACATGCAGATTTTGCTTTCCACATTGACAGGCCCATAATGTCCCCACATGGTTCCATTTATTGAGGACCTATAAAAAGTGCATGTGCAGTAATTCCAGCTACTGTGAGAAAAGAAAAAAAGAATAGGAACAGTTATACAGTAAAGAAAGAGACTGTGATTTGGATGAGCCCCATTTTTTCTGCATTCTATATACAAATATGTGACATTCAGAAGACCATCCAAAATTCAAGTGAAACACCATTATATGATTAAAGTGGAGTACATTTACATGTCTTTTATATTTAAAGGTTGCCTGTTTTATGAGCTGTGTGATCAGGGACACAATAGAGCTCTTAAGGCATAACAAGTATTGACTACATGATCAGGGAACAATAATGCAGAAAGCAGCTGAGAGGGTACATATTGTATAAAATCACTGTTTAAAGGGGAAAAAGAAAGCTAGTCTACAGGGATACACATCTACAACAGCACCGTTGTTGAAATTATTGCCTCTTAATTGCAGTAATTCAGGAACTGTCCCCCAGTTTATGCTGTGGCCTATACTGACATGCCAAGACACTATAAAAATACTTAGACATGTTTGAAGGCATCAGCAATTTCTTTCTCTGTACCTTAGGCTAAATACAGTTAAACAGCAGTTGAACATATCTCAAGAAGCATTTGGTGCCCCAAGGCTTGGACTGCTGTCATTCTGAATGTGGCATTATCGTGTACTGCAGAGATAGTGCATGCCATCTCTAAAACAGTCCTAGTGAATAAAGTCAAACACAAATCCACTGCTTGAGATATGCCAACTGCACTGAAGTAATGAATATATTAATTGCTTTTGGACTATAATAATTTCATATATATCATGCCCAATTCTAAAATTCATTTCAGTGCTAAAAAAAATACTTAGGAGTAGAGAAAAATTTATATGTATATTGATGGATTGATTAATATTGTGAGACAAGGTATGAAAATGCTTGAAAATAATGAATTCTGAAATTTTTAATTTGTTTTTATGCAAAGGAAAATGAATATAGAATGAACGTCAGAATTTTCAATATTTTATTTGAAAAATGGTAGAAAATAGTAGTTCCTCTTAAACAATCCCTAAAATCAACAAGACTCACTGCTGTGACATGTCCAAAGTCCAAATACTTAGCAGTTTCAAGAGAGACCAGAGTGACATGTTCAAAGGAAACACATGCTGCTAAATAGTCCTCTACAATTAAAACTAATAAAAATAAAACAAAAAAAGAAAGCAATGTCATAGGAAAATAGAAACTGTTAAATGATTCTTTAACATTTGAAAAAAGTTCATGCTAGAGGAATGAAAGTGAATTCGTGAGAAGAAAAAGCAGATATGAGAGGAAAGAGTACTGTTAACTGACCTAAAAGGCAAGAAAAAAACAAGAGCAGAAACAAGCTGTTTTGCATGCGCATAGTGATTAATAGTAATGTCTTGATTGCAACACTGTCAAATCAGAAAGAAAAATGTTTGAGAATGAATGAAGTAGTAATGGAAGGTTTCAGAGTCTGGACTTAGTTTTAAAAATGTCTAGAAAAAAAATTCACATCATAACAAAAATGTAGCTAATCATACCTTGGGAAAGAAAGGATGCACTAAATGACCTCTGAAGTTTCCCTTCAGCTCTGCAGTTCTGTTAATGTGATTGCTAACTCTCACATACTTTGGCCTCAGTCCAATTCCTAACTGCTTCTGGGTTGAGATTCTTGACTTATTCAGTAATAAATTAACCTCAGACAGCAGGCCTCAGTTCAACCAGAAATCCTTTTTAGAATCCTTCTTAAAATTTGATGGTAATAAAATTACAAGCAAAACCCAAAAGTAGTTGCACTCCTTCAGTCAGCTGTTAATCAAAGGAATACAGAAACATCAAGCCTGTAGTGATAAAAACACCCCACTGACTCTCAAGTTCCAACATGATAATTTGGCATTTATAAAATCTTGTTTCCTGAGACAAAACATATCCATCCTATTTTACAATTAGTTTCTTCACAAAGTTAAAGAAGGAATATTGCTTCTATCTGTAATGGTGCAAAACATATCACACCTCTGAAGTCCATTAAAACTAAAACTGGCATAAGAATCAAGTCTTCACATCTTATTCACAAGTCTTTATATCTTATATGATATCCGTCTCTGTTTTAGGGAGGAACAGTCAGAAGAAATAATGTTTGTAAAAATTTTTGATGGTGTTTTCTACGCTTATTAAACATACTACACCAGTCTATATAGCTACTTAACATGACTCAGATGTAAACAAAGGAATATTACCCAAGTAATAAAGAAATATTACCCAAGCAATAACATTTCTGACTGAGATTCCAAATAGTCATAGTTACTTCTATCAAAGATACCTCCAACAGGTTAAGGTACAGTATTCTTTAACTGTTTCCCTAATTATGAAATAACTTGATTAAATTTTCTTGCCCAAATTAGTGATTATACCAGCTCAATAATATTGCATCTATGTTCTTAAAGGAATCACCAGTATTTCACAACTAACTTAAGGAATGTTTATATTAAAAACAGATCTGTGGGTTTTGGCGTTTGTTTTTTTTACACTAAAAAACAATATTTGTACTTCTATGGGCCAAAATGATATTGATCTGATGGTTCTCAGTGGAGAGCAATAACATAAATTTTGTATAACCTTATAGTTAAGTGAAATAAATTCAATAGGCTTAATTCTAGACAAAAATTAGTTTGATTACATTGTAAATAAAGGAAAGGGTATTAGAAACACAAAGTTTTCTTTTGTTTAAGTTGTATTTATCCTGCAGGTCAGACTGTATTATTTCATTTTATTTCAAAAAACCAATTGAACATATATAATGAGAACTAAGAAATATCAGCTTATGGGATACCGATGGTGAGTACCATACTAAATACACCATGCTGAACCTAAATTCCCCAGATTTTAATTTTCTAGATTTAAATGTAATTGCTGCAAGACTTCTTGTAATCCTGTTAAATCCTTTGATAGCTTGATTTACTTCTATCACTGAAATGGCAACATATCCTCCAGAAAAACAGGAGTTACTGTGGCTTCCTGAAGTAGCATAGACATTAAGATGTAGGAAACATTTAAGCCGTCTAATTGTTCTGCCAATCTAATGCTAAGGTATTAATCTGTCACTGTGTCAAATTACATACCTTTATTTTTTTCAGTAAAATGTGTCAGTGCTTAACAAACTCTGAGCCGAAACAATTTATGGAGCAATTAGAATGTCAGCTCTCCTAAAGATGACTTAAGAAAATCTGAATCGAGGCTCAAAAGTCACCATAACTTCCTTGATACTCCAGCCAAAGTGATAAGATTGCAGGAGCTCTAAAGGAATCAGGTAGCTAGAGGCCATTATTAGCTCACCTCAGCTGTTCCTCCCTTTTATTTTATTTCCTGGTGATAAGGATTTAATAATGTATTTTCACATCAGGAATGGACGCCATGTAGGAAAACAAGTGCTCCTGCCACAGAAGATAAAAACAACATGACTTCCCCTCATCTCCCTTCAATTTATGCCCATCTCATTCAACAGACAACTTATTTTTGGAGATTCTCATGGCTGTCTGAAAAAGATCTTCAAGGATATTCTGAACTGATAATGAAAGTTGAATTCAAAGAAAAAGTCAGTGATATGGATTTTCAAGCTCTTTTGTAAGACTGATATTTGTTGAAGAAATATAAAAGTGCATTATATATGGCTAAGCTTTAAATGGTGACTGATTAAAAATACAAGCCTCCACTAAGCTCATGGTCGGTTAATTGTCACAAGTAATAGCAGGAAAAAGTCAACACACAAACAGAAATACTGAACCACTAGTGCTTATCGACAAGAACTCAAACTAAAGTAATATTCTGGTTGAAGGCTTCTATATTAAAGAGTTGGCTTTAAAGGAAATTACTGATTTATTTCCTTCATATCTTTCAGTGAGTTACTTTTTCTTACAGAATTATTCTGCCTCATGAAATAGTAACTCGAACTGATTATCTGGATAGTACCACTGCATTTGTGAAAATGAAATGCTTCATACTGTTCTACCTTGTGCAGCAACACATTGCTGGATTCTGGATCGTATTTTATACCTGCATACACAGAATAAAATATTATATAGTAGCATATTTTAAATAGTACTACTGTTTTCATAAAAAGGGAATTACTCAGATTTCCAGAGGTTTTCTGTGTGACTCATGTAAAGTTTATTTTGTTACAAGTCATAGACTCTCAAAGGTTAAACTTGAACAATGAGTGTAAAATAAGCTGAAGCTCTGTTAATTTATATCATGTTATTTTCAAATGGGGAAAAGAACAAAGTTCTCCATGCTCTGCATGCAAATGATCACCTAAATAATGCAGAGCTCAGCATGAAGCAGAAAGTAATAACTTGTGACTACTTGTCTTTTTAGCAGCTGTCAAGAGAACGTTGTATTGTAAGAAGAAATAGAGCAGTCACATGAAGGATCCATTTAACCTTTTGTGTCACACGAAGTGAACCTTATCCCAAACAATGGGGAAAAAAAAGTCACTTATCTCTTCATGTCATACATGTTCTCTCACAAATTCACATATAAATTTGTAATTTTACTTAATGATATTAGAAGATCTGGGATACAGAACCAAATTTAATTCAATGCAGTGAATTGAAAAGTACAAAGAATGTATTTTCATATCCTTTACAGAAATTCTACATAACAAAAGACCAAAAAGAATGCTAAAAACATAGATAAAAAACAGTATTGTATTAATTCACATATTTCCTGTGTAAGTACACTTCAGAAGAAATGGATTAAATTCTATAAAACAGAATCCTCATTAATTATGAAGCAAAACAGAACTATAAAATCATACAACTCAGCAATAAATGATAATATTTCCATTTGTCACTGGGAAAGAAAATTATTTACTGATTAAGTAGTTACAGACTTTTCTCTTTTCTTCCATGCCAGTGACATGAGTCCCCTCTTTAGAGGAATTTTTTGGGACCTTGAGATTTTCCTAAGGAGTAAAATCTACCCTGAAATTATAGAATCATAGGATAATAGAATATTCTGAGGTGGAAGGAATCCACACGGATCATTGAGGTCCAGCTCCTGACCCTACACAGGACAGCCTCAAGAACCACACCATGTGCTGAGAACACTGTCTAAACATTTCTTGAACTTTGGCACACTTAGGACTATGACCGCTTTTGTTCTTCTGTCGTAAGTACTGATGCTCTCTTAGTAAGATTTTGCAGGGAAGAGGGAGTGTTGGGGGGTTGTTTTTTTCTGCTGTTGATGTTGCTTTTATAGTAAGTATGTGGAAAAGTCTTCACACCTCAAAAAATGAAGAGACAAATACAGAAAGATAATTAATTTCTCAGTGTGATTTATGTCCTGCTCAAAGGGATTTCTTCCATTAATTTTTTTTATTGATTTTTCAGCTGTGTCTGCAGATTACAGTGAATTAATTGCAAACATCAGCTCAGAATTTTTCCATATTTATGACAGATTCATCTGGGTTACAGTCCATTAGTAATTAAGTATTAAGCACAGCACTAATTCCTCTTGAGCACATAGAACCGATAGACTGTAATCCTACACAGGACAGGGATGAATCATAGGGATGTTATTTGAAAAGAGCTTAGTGTATCAGTGTTTATGTCACTGTGGAATGAAACAGTATAATGATAATTTTTTTCTAGCAATAGAAAGTTTGAATGAAACAGAGGAAAAAAAATCAAGTGTTACTTGCAAAGTTGTTACTTGCAAAGTCTAAGCTTGTCAGAAACAGTAGTGTTAATCCTTCTTGTGAGAGGTAGAACCTAACACAGCCCGCAGTGTGTATCATAGTTATTTCACCATAAGTATTCAACGGTGTTTCATTTACTCAACAGTTATAGATGGTAAAGAAGCATAGTTTTTACTTTACAAAGAGAACTGTGGAGTAATAAACGTTAAAGGCAAGACTGGACTTGAACAGGGGTATCTAAGCATATTAGTCATCCCTGTGATGAAGATAGTTGGATGTAGTTGATTAGGTAATATTGTCTTCAGACTTCCTAAGTCATTTAGTTGAATAAAGCACACTTGGCAGCAGATTTCTTGAGATATTCCTCCAAATTTTGTGAAATATTTCCCAGCCCCAAAATAGAAATGGTATAATTTTTGTCAGAAGTAACTGCAGTGAAAACACTTTTTTAGTGAATCAATACTCTTTCTTGGTCTAAGAATGTTTAATATTGCAATTTGTCTCCTCTTATGTTGTGCAGCATATTAAAATTAGTCAGTATACTTATGTTTAATGCTTTTGACAAAGCATACACCATACCCATAAATTGTAAATCTCAGGAATTATTCCATTGCTCCTCTGCTTGTGACATCTCCAGATTTCTTAAGTACAGTATAGATACTTAGTACTACTGCTTCAGAGCTAACGCCTGCTTTTTTCCAGAATAAATCAGATAATTTCCAGCTTGTTCCATTCGTTTGAATATCAAGAAGTTTCATAAATTATTACTTTCTGCTTTCAATCAGACTTCAGTAAAAAATGACAGTGTTAAGGTTGCTTCACTGGCAATGCATGACTAAATTCTTGACAATAGGTAGAAAAAGACCCCTAATTATGTTTGTTAGGATAGCATAAAACTCAGCCAAGCAAAACATATTAACAGTGAGGTTATTCTCTTTTCTTTAAGAGTACATATACTACCAAAAAGATTTAAAATATTAGTGTTTTAAATGTACTGACTGGAAGCGAGGAAAAAAAAAATAATCCTCTTGATTGCTCCCAGTGTAAATCCACTGAGTAATTTCTACTAATCTACCCAATACTAATTGGAGTTGTCATAATCACTTAGCAGCTGCTGGAATGTTTTGAAAAGCCAAAGAAGCCACAAAACACCAGTGGTTAAAGGGTCAAGTATAGGAGTTGGACAGAACATAAAGAAGTAGAAGAAGACAACAGTATGAAATCAGTAGATTTCATCTGACTTGAAATGCAATTATTGTTGTAGCCAATAAAGCAATATGGTATTTTGGCAATTATTATTTCAGAAAAATTTTTAATAAACTGCTCATTTCCTTTTATTAAATTGTTATTTCCCACTATGGCCCCTATCATATATCACAGTTAGGCCATATGGTGCATACTTTGTACAGGCATTTTCCTTTCAGGCCATCCTGAATATTGTTTCCTGACAGAAACATATTTAGCAGAAAATTGTTCTCTCTGCAGTGTTTTAGTCTCTGGCTTCTTTCTGAGATTGTAATAGAGGCGTCAGCTGGGATCGTGGTTCTTATGAATGTAAAGCATTGTGCATTGAAGTATAACTAATTTATTCTTGTAAGAGATTCCATATTGGCTGGTACAATTGTTTTCTACTTGTGTCTACTATGAAGCTGCAATTTGGGAAAAAATTGTGTGCCCAAGTGTCAGTCACCTGAGCCACATTTATTGTCAGATGAGGGAATTATTCCAGAATTATTCAAAGAGCATGGCATTCTCCTACCAGAGCAGAATGAAGTCCTACCAGTAACTGCCCATCACACTGGGATATTTCATGGACCTTGTGCAGGAGTGAGCAGCAAAGAAATCTGATGAGCACATTTCATGCCCTTTTTCAAACAAAGTATCTCTGATAGTGATCCATTAAATTACGTGTAGACTAAGCATAGCAGATAAAACCACAGTCCACAGTGATGGACATCAGTGATTAGTTTATGAAACCTACACTTCAAGATAATCAACTTAAATGGATTGGTAAAGCATGGATATAAATACATATATACATACA